>CM044897.1:106402239-106578274 GCA_024500145.1 Gentiana dahurica var. dahurica | reverse complement strand
ATATATATATATATAGAAATGGGTTCATATACATACCTCTATATCCATGCTTACTGTATTTACTAGTAATTAAAACCCTCAATCCTCGATTTCTCATCTCAAATGTAACCCACCACGCAATTTCCTCTTCCTTCCTTCGGTTCTGCAACTTCCGAAGTCTACAATTTCCTCCGGTTCTGCAACTTCCGAAGTCTACATCGCCCAACACCCTTCCTCCTTCCTCCTTGCACTCCGGCGACGACGAGTTCGGAACAACGACATTGCGATTGTTGTCTCATCAAATTCTCTCGAGACGTTTTCCTTTCTCCTCGTTGATCTAAAGGTACTGATTCGACCAGTTATTTCAAGCTACTTACTGTGTTTTTATTCATTTCTTTTTCAATTTTGAAGATAGTCTGATGGATTGCGATGTTTTGATGGCTTAATTTTACGATTTTTATACTCTGGTTTGATCTTTGTCTAAGCTTGTTGCTTCTCTTGGTCTTGGGGATAAAATGTCCGGTATTGTTCATGTTCTTTTTGGTTCTGTTTGTTTTAATTGTTGGTTTACTTTGCTTGTTGAGGACACATTTGCTTTGGGTTATCTTTTGTGATTCTGTATGTGTGGTAGGGTTTTGTATTCTTACTTATCAATGCCGCAAGTTTCCTGCCGATTCAGTAGCTCATAGGCAAAGTGGTATGTGATGCAAAAAGGGAATTAGGCTTGGACTTTTCTAGATGTGTAATGGAGCCTATTTTGTGTTAGATGTTGAATGCATTACCTCTTTTATGTTCTAGTTTGTTGAGAATCAGCTGCCCCTAGCCTTCCCTGCATTAGATGCTAGACACATACTATCTTTCTGTATAACAAAAGCTTACTTTGCCATGAGCTATAATAATCATAAGGTGTTGTCTAAAATTTAGATAGTATTGGTGTACTTTTGCATGATTGTGTAGGGAAATTGCAACCTGTATTGCTCGCTATTAATGAAATTCTTGAAACTTGAAGTAATACTGCCAGTTTTGTTTGTTTACATGTTTTTTCCTTATTGGGGTCAGTCCTAGGCCACGTGTTACATGTTTTATTGCGATGTTTTGATGGCTTAATTTTATGATTTTTATACTCTGGTTTGATTGTTTGAATCCGATTTTAAATCTTGATTTTTGGGGGTTTTTGTTTCAATGCAGCTTGTGACAAATGAAGAGGAAGGAGATTGTGAAGTTAGCTAATGACAATCAGGAGAGTGTGAAGTTCGGTAATGCCAAACAAATTTCGAAGAAGATGAAGCAGGATAACAACGATTCACCTTCGACAAGCAAAGCCATTACTTTAAAAACCAGGATGTCTCCTTGTGCCATCACAAAATTTATTGAAAGTTGTCCAAGTGATGAGCAAATACGGGACATTGAGGCCATTGGTTTTGGTGGTCTGCTGAAGTTGAAAACGGATACAGTTCCTACTGCCTTAGTACGCTGGTTGTTGTCAGACTTTAACACTAGTGCATGTTCACCGATGAACAATCAACTTCAAATAAAAGACACGGACATTCATCTTGCGATTGGGCTACCAATGGGTTCCATTGAGTTGTATGAAGCCACGACGAGTGAAAAATCGTAAGATTTTTTAGAGGAAAAAAAGAAATGGTTGCTACAGTTTGGTTGTATTCCTAAAGTTTTGAAGAGATCATTGTTGGACAAATTAATTTCACAACGAGCGGGAGGTGTGGAATTCAAGAGAAATTTTATAGTTTATATCGCATCTACACTTTTGATGGGCGTTAAGGGGGACACAGTATCGCTTTCTGTTTTGAAATTCTTAGGCGGAGATCCGCAAATGCATCGAATTTCAATTGGTGTTCATTTACTAGAAGGCAGCTGGTTACCTCTATTTGTAATTGGCAAAAGATGGTTGGCAAAGGTAATACTGAAGCTAGTTCTACGTTTGTGTATAAGGGTCCGATAATGGTTTTGGTCTTTATATATCTTGACAGAGTTGTTTTTAGATGGAGGACTGTTGAACGTATCTTCCCAACGCTTGCAAATTGGGGCAATGATGAAATTAGAAGGAGGGTGAAGGAAGAAAAAGATGTTGGTTTTGGAAAGGGCTGTGTAGAAGGTCCTATAGTTATGGACGAGATGGATAAAAAGCAAGAGACAATGGAGGATAAGGAGGATAAAAAAGATGAGCAGGAGGAGAAGAACGATGCTAAAGAAGATCGGAACGATAATTCTTCGGTTAAGTTGTTGGCTCAGGCGGCATTGGAGTTTGCCAAGGCGTATGATAACTTTTCTTTCCAGTTGAGGAAAGCAATTGTGAAAAACTCGATTCTGATTTTGTTAAGCAGATGGCTTCTCTGGCAGAAGCAGTTTGTGATGGGTATATTGCTACCAGACAGGAAGGCAATGTGGCGGCTAGCCAAAAGGAGGAAAAGTTAGATAGACAGGAAGTTGAAAGAGATGAGAAAAATGATGAAAAGGCATATTGCTATTCTCTATCTTCTTATTTATCATTATTGTCATCATCTTTCTTATTCTAAGCTATGTTATCAAATTTTTACTCCCTTTTCAGGTTGAAAATGCCGATCTTCTTGGCGAAATAACTGACGAAGCCATACTGGAGGTGTTCCTCAAGCTTGAAAAAACTTTAGGAAAGCATCCAATGGAAGAGGGAGAGGTAAAGAAGAAGAAGGTTCATTTTGTCGACCCTACGGTGCCATCTTTCGATCTTTTGGGTTCTGATTTTGGCTCCACCCAAGAGACCACCCAAGGGAGCCAGAAGTGTCCCCCTGAAACAGCCACTCCTTTGAGTTGTGTTAGGCGTTCATCACGAATTGCATTTGCAAGTGGAAGTGGTACACATAGTGGAAATGGTGCATATAACGCATCACCTGTAGCCTTTGATGTTGCTCTCAATGAAGAAGACTCATTTTCTAGTCACCATCACCAGCACCATTTGCAAGTGGAAGTGGTACAAAGGACACCTCCCCTCGGGAAGTTGAGCATGAGGAAAATTTGAAAACGAAACGGAACGTTGTTCGCTCTAATGTTTATCGATCACCATTTTTGCAGAGGAACATTGACATCTTCTCTCATTTGACTAAGCTTGAGAAGTATGTGATTGATTATGCTCTCTTAGACAACTCTGATGAGAGGTTTGTTTTTTGTTATATCACCGTCATATGCTCTTAGTGTTATTATTTAGCCAAAGGTACCATAATTCAAATTGAGTCTGTGTTCGATAATTCAAATTGATGTAGTTGAGTATGTGTTCGATAATTCAAATTGACCTCTTAAAAAGGTGATGTTTAGAGTCGTAATGTGGAGGTTGGTCTTCTAATTTTACAATTATTTTTATTCTAACATATCAGGTTCACATTTTGAACTACTATATGTATTTTCTTCTGTGATATGTGCACTTTTCGGAGTGCTAATGTTTTTGTGCACTGTTAAGTAGTTTGGTGCACCTGGTAACTAGTTTGGTGCACCTGGTTATTGTTTTAGATGTCTCTTGGTGAGTTTGAGAAACATGTGCTAGTAGATGGATGCACTTTTTCAAGTACTAGATGCATTGTTTATTATATTAGATGCATTAGAATATTTTCTTTTTTCTGCTTTATGCATTATCTACCATGTTGTTTTTGTGTAGGGAAATTCTATTCAGCAGTGGCAAACATGAATTGACCCGCTCAGATTTGAAATCTTTAGTTGTTGGAGATAATGTTTCTCCTTCAGTTATATATGTCTGGTGTGACATTTTAAACAAGGGAGAGTATAACAAGTCTAGTGATTCCCCCCTACGTTTGTTTCTCTACTTGTCATCATCCGTTGATGTAAGCTCTTATATGCTATGTTTTTTAAAATTTAAAAACGTCTATTTTATGCTTATATTTTCTAACAAACATTGTATTTTTTCAGCCCACTGATGGTGTGGAGATCAATTTCAATGATGTAGACCTGGTAAAGAGATTGTAAAGTATATGATTTTTATTTAAAATTTATTTTCGTTTTTTGAAGTCATGTCCACTTTTGTACCTACTGATTTTTGTGCCCCACCTTACACACGTCAATCCCAATCCTATTCTCTTTTGTGCAAACTTGTCAAAATCAAAGCTTGAAGTTATTCATGCTATGAAACCAAAGTCGGTCAAATATGGTGTCTATGTAAAACATGTGGTATGTGTTTCAACTTTTTTGTACCCATTATCTAATAAGTTTTTTTTATTATAATATGTTCTTTTTTATTCGTATTTGACACAGTTGGCTTTCATGGGTAAGATATTGAAAGGAAAGCAAAAGCTTGTGAAAACCTCTTTAGGTTTGATGTTCAGGAGTTCGTGCCGAAACCTTATATTGTTGATGGTGTAGATTCGGTGTTTACATGATGCGGTTCATGGACACCTACAAAGGCATGAAGCAAGGATACACTCCATGCTTTAAAGATGTAAGAACTAGTTTTAAAATTACTTTGTTTTACAATATTCATTTCAATCAAAAAAATTCACTAGGAAGGAACCTGTTATATTGTTCAGAGTGCTCAATTGAAGAAGTTTAGCTGTAGAGCATGCTTTCGGATCCTGACTTGACCAAAACATCCTGAATTTTAAAATCAAACAATTTGCTCACTCTATGACTTGCGGATTACGGTAATTTGAACCATTTTCATAACATGTGTTCTTATACTTTTATGTACTAGCTTACTCCGTCTTTCTAATATAAGACACTTGTTTCCATGTAATAGTCAGCCAGCACCCTCAAATCGTATAGAATACACGGATGCACATCTTACTGAATTTGTTCGTAAAGGCGACCATGCATCAATGTAAGAAATTTTTTATTTATGTGTTTATGTTGCTTATTAGGTTATTTGTCAATATGTAATCGTCTTACTTATATTTTTAGTCTTGTCGATACCGAATGGATGCAAGTCACTCGAAAAGGGATGATGAGTTTAAAGCCACGCCAATGGATAATGTATAATGTAAGTTTACTTGCATTTACAAACTTTTTTTAGTTTAATTCTAAAGCTTTACTATGTTTATTCTCATTATATATTCTGACATCCTTTAATCAATACATTATAAGCATCAAAAAAACTAGTAATCAGCTGCACTCAAACAATAACCAGGTGCAGTCAAACAACTCTTCATTTCATTCTCATTATATATTCTAACACTTATCGTATTTTAGGTGATTGATATTGTTGGAATTAAATGTTCTTTTACGAATCGAGTTTCTCTTTATGCCTACAATTGTTAAGGTAAAATTTTAAACACAAACAGATTTGTATAGTTTCACGAGAATGTTTTATTCTCGAATTTAACTTGCATTTTCTACCATTCAGGATTTGAAGCCGATGGAAGAAAAACACTTGACAATGCATATATAAAGTTGCATTACATGCCTAATGATGGAAAAGACATCAAAAAAGTAAAAAAAAAAAACTATGTATAATGTTTATGCATCAAACAAGAGTTTGTAACGTTATACCGTACCATTTTGTTCATTTGTTTTCTTTTTCTTCACCACTGCACAGGTGTTTATTCCTTTATTAAACGATGACCATTGGTTTTGCTGTGTTTGTGATTTGGAGAAGAAAACAACATTCATCTTAGACTCACTAATGCATAAAAAGAAAATGGTTGCAAAGAATCGGTTTGCCAGTGAAGTGGTAAGTTTTTTTTCTTGTGTAAAACATACATATAAGTTTTAAGTATTACGCTAATGATTTACTCATGCTGTGATTATTTTCAAAAGAGTAATTGTTGATGCACTAGTAGATGCATTGTTAGGTGGGCTAGATGTATTGTTAGTTGTGTTAGATGCACTATTGTTAACCTTGACATATCATGCTATTGTATTAAGGTAAATATGAGAATGTTGGTTGGAGTGTATGTACTGAAGAATATGAACTTTTGACTTACGATCATCATGAATTGAATCATAATCAAAGCTTTAGTCGGTTACAAATATCAGTAATTGACGATTTTTGACCTTGTTTTCTTGCTAGTAGAAGCGACTTACACGGGATCACCTTGTCGGATCCTTCTTTCAATACCTTGTAATATCATAAGCTGTTGATTGTTTAGGTAGTTGAGTGTTCAGGCCATTCCCTTGTTAATCTGTTGTAATTGACTATTCTCTGCTGATACCTTGATCTGCTATTGTTGCTGAACCTGTACTCATTTGTAATTTGCTGTACTTATTGATCCAGTTACTCTTTCTGTAATATATTAGTACTGCTGTGTTTGACCCTTATATGTGCTAGTATATGTATTTATTCAGTTAGTAATTTGACCTTGAATTGTTGATATTCTATAGTACCTGGATCTGTAATCTAAAGCTGTGATATAGTTGTACACTGTCTTGTTTCATTCATTTTATCATCAGTTTATACATTGCCTGCTTGTTTCAATTCCGCACTTATATCAGTATTATATACTCTTTCAAAAACTGAATCTGCATGCTTATATTACTCACACCTAAATTATGTGAGTTATGTGTTATGTGGCCGTGGTTGTAGTATATATAGGTGTTTCTTTGTGTGTGCACCATGTGCGAATTAGATTGTATATATATGTGAAAGATGGAAATGAGGTTTTGTTTTTGATTTGGTGACTGAGTTTATCGTGTTACTTTTGCAAGGTTTATAATGTTGAGCTGGCTATCGACGAAAACTTTGTTGGTTATGATAAGTTAAAAGGGATGAACAAGTTTGAAGTGGTGAATGTTAAGGTGCCCCAGCAAAAGAATGGGTACTTCAGTTTATATATAATTTCCTATGTTTCTTATTCTACATAGGCATGAAACAAGTTTGTTAAAAAAAAAATTGCCTGCTTGTTTTCTATGCTCAATTTGTAAGGTATGATTGTGGAGTGTATGTACTAAAATTTTTGGAAGCTACAACTGATGAAACGTTATGGACCAACACAAATTATTTCAAGGTATGCATAGTCAACTTGATTTAATGATTTATTTAATTATGATAATTTTGTATCATAATATTATCTATGATTCTTTGTGCAGAAGTTGGATGAATACCGTTATCGCACAATGCTCGATCTACTCAGATGGGATATGAATTTTCGAAAGGTAACAAATTTTATGTCTTTTAATAATATACATCTAAATCCCGAGAGCAATATTTTAAAAGACCTTTTTAAATTTTTTTAACATTTTAATAAACACTTTTCTTTATGAATTTAGTAGTTACATTAAAAAATGCATTATGTACATTAAAATTTCTATCAGATGCACTCAGGTTGCACTTTGTAGGATTTATGATTTTTTTTGTTTTTTGTTTTTTTGCAGGTGTTTGATTTTAGTCAGTGTTATTAAAAGGGTTTTTAGTCTGAATTAGTTGGAACAAGGTCTTCAGTATTTGAACAAAGTGAATGGCAAATGTATTCATGTATGTATTTGGAAACAAAATTGTCTGCACAATTTGGATGTCAATGTTTTTATGAGATTGCGTTAGGGATCATATTCTCTAGTTTATATTTCTGCACTTGTTCAATAAATTAGACTAATATTTACTCTTTCTGGTCATTTAAAAAGATACCAACATATGGTGCACTAAAATAGTAAGGAGACGCATTAAAACACCTATCAGGTGCACTCAAACAATAACCAGGTGCACTAAAATAGTGATCAGATGCACTAAAGTCATTAAAAGTGAAATGAGTCTAAATTGAATCTACATATGCACACATTCAGCCAACCCATTAAATAATTCATGCAATTAGGATTTATTCCATGATTATTCTTTTTTCTTTCTTTCCTTTCGAGACGGTTATCCATAGAGATTATAAGATTAAAGGTAAAAGAAAATCGGACCAAAAGTAATCAGTTGCACTGAAACAATAACTAGGTGTACTAAAACAATAACCACGTGCACTAAAATAGTGATCGGATGCACTAAAATCATTAAAAGTGAAATGAGTCTAAAGTGAATCTACATATGCACTCATTCAACCAACCCATCAAATAATTCATGCAATTAGGATTTATTCCATGATTATTTTTTTTCTTTCTTTCCTTTCGAGACGGTTATCCATAGAGATTAGAAGATTAAAGGTAAAAGAAAATCGAACCAAAAGTAATCAGGTGCACTGAAACAATAAGTAGGTGCACTCAAACAATAACCAGGTGCACTAAAATACTGATCAGATGCACTAAAATCATTAAAAGCAGCAGAATCGGAAATATAAAAAAACGCATACAGGCAAAACATCGTTACCTTACAAAGGTCTGGTTGCTTGCAACCCCCACAAGCAGCAGAATCGGAAAACAACACACGCAAAGCAAAAGTTAACAATAAACAGAATCAAAAGCAAAAGATCATGAGCTAATAGGGGATCCAAATTCATACATAGTAAGAAGGCAAACATAACAAAGTTACAACTGCATCAAAATCAACTATAGAAACCAAATAGATAACCAGTACTAGGTTGAAACCCAAAAGAGAACAATCACCATACAAAATATTGTATCTTAGGAAAAGTAACAGCTACTTGACAACTAGGACATATATAATCATGACAGTAAACACCCCCTGTAGCTCTGGAACTACTCCTAGTTGCTTGATAGAGCAGTATCGATCATCTCATATATCTTCCCACCAATGTCTGTGTTTTCAGCCTGCAAAATAAATATACTATTATAACCACTTTAAATATAATGACCCTCTAATTTCTTATGTTCAAATAACCTAATACAAATGCAAATGTGGAATGTTCAACAACACTTTTATGTACCTGTTTGCTTCGTTGTGGCATCTTTCTGTAGGAGACGTGTGGGGCAATTTCCGTAGTCATGGTATGACATTTTACCACAATAGTTGCACTTTCTTGGGTCCCTGTTACGCTCTTCGATAGCTTTTTCCTTTTCCGAAATAATCCTTCTTCCCGATCTTCCAGACCCCTTGGTTTTTGACTGTTTTGGAGGAAGTATAGTAACTTCTTTTGGAAGTTTTGTTCTAGCAATTTCTCAATCTCATCATCTTTGTTGACTTTTTTCTTCTTTTGATTTTCACAACAATCTTTAACGTCTGTGACATTCTCTCTAAAGTTACGAAGTAGTTTCAACAACTCATCTGCCTTTTCTTCATTGTCTTCAACCATAGATACACAAGCAAATGCTTCAGTGTACAACTCTCCAATCTTTTTGTTTTTAGTGTCTAATGTTGAACAATCAACAAGTAACGTTCCATCTACACTAAAAACCGGTGACAAGTTGCGTTTTTCATCCACCTATCCAACAAGTACTCTTTCGGAACTTCATCAAAACCCTTATCTTTCAACACACAAATCGCGTGGCGACACAAGAGACCTTCTCTGGTGAACTTCTTGCAAGAGCATACCAATTTATATTCAGAGATAACAAATTGGACTATGTAATCCTTATTCCTGTCCCGGTCCGTGATGATAATAGTATCTACCACACCATCTGTAGTGCTATTTTTAAACCCACATCTAAAACAAGCAGCCTTTACCTCCTGCTGAAACTCGTAAAATATAACAGGGGTGTATATTTTAGAAGCATGCTCTTCCATTTCAAGCGGGGTAATAAGTTGAGGCGATGAATTTTTGGAATCTGCTACCAACTTGGAGTGTTTCCATCGTTGAGAATCCATTGCGCTCTCGTATCTCATGTAAAATTCAACCAAGGATAAATTGGGGTTAGTGAAGTTTCCAAAGAAACTGTTTTGATTCGATCTTGAGGTCGTCCTCATAAGCCCTCCTAAGAACAAATCCCTTGAATATGCAGGGATCCAATAGGCACATAATTTCTTCATGCTATCCAACCATTCATTATCATGCAATTTGTAAGTCGAAATCATCGATGCCCATTTTTGCTCAAACTCCTGTACCTCAATGTCATCGCCCCACACACAAGCATTAATGTCTTTTAGAAAGTTGGTTTCTTTACATGTAGCCGACCCTACTTTCTCTGTCACTTTTTTCATTATATGCCACACACAAAACTTGTGTTGCGTTTTATCTCCAAAGACCCTTTCTATTCCTGCCTTGATCGCCGGATCTTGATCCGTTATTATGAAGTTTGGATAACGCCCACCCATGGCCTTCAAAAAGTTTTCAAAAAGCCAAACAAATGACTCTGTGGTCTCATTTGATAACAGACCAGCTCCAAAGACCACACATCTCTTATGGTTATCCACACCCGTAAATGGACCAAACACCATTTTATATTGGTTCTTATTAAAAGTTGTATCAAACGAAACCGGATCACCAAAGAGCATGTAGTTTTTTATAGCAATAGGATCAGCCCAGAATACTCTGCTCAAATTCCCATCCTTGTCCACATCAAAATCAAAGTAGAATGCAGTACACATTGCTTTTTTTTGCATAAACTTTTCAATTAACATCTGTGCATCATACTCTTTGATAAATTTCTTGACATCTCTGGAGAAGTTCTTAAAATCTTCTAATGACGCACCAATATTACGGAAACCGCTTACATGTTCCTTGAACATCTTAAATGACTTGGTCGCCCCAAAATTTACCTTTGCATTGTCAATTATCATTTTCTTATGCACGATGTTTATATCTCTAGCTTGCTTCAAATGGACCATGGTATTTGGAGTATTCAGATGGTGTGAGTGGCCTTCTATAAAAGTAGCAACCATGTATTTCACTGTTTTCTCTTCCTCTACACCATCTTCTATTATTTTGAAAACTATTTTAGCCCGACAACCAACCCTAGTTATTGGAACCCTTCTTTGTTTCCCTGTCGGCTTACTTATCCCCGCCTTATTACATACGCAACGCTTGTATATAATATTTCTGTTAGGTCCTTTACCATGTTTTTCTATATCCAACCCGATGTTAAACCCGGCGACTTCACTATACTTCCTATAAAACCGTATTCCACTGTTTAGGTCATCAAACAACATCCCTACAACCGGCTTTAAATTCTCTAGAACATAGGGTATTTGATTGATAGGGTCTCTAGTGACGACAGGAGTAGCTTCATAAAAACATTAAAATTTAATATCGGATGCACATTAAAAGTGACTAGATGCACTAAAATACTAATAAGATGCAATTGAACGTAAAAAGAGAGCATAAATAACTATTACCTATAGTACCATATTGTTCGACTACCTCTTACGCTAAAGGTGACTCATAGTTGATTCCTTCCACACTATCTGCATTATTTGAATGATAAATTAAACACACCCGTTCATTTATTTTACATGATATTCTATCAAAAATATGGAAGAAGAAGTAAAATTATAAGAAAATTCACCTAGTGTACTTATGTCGGGTACAACGTCAGCTACTACCATACTTGTCAAACTAGAAGTGTTGATTTCTTCACTTAATTACGTAGTTTCTGTAACAGAGTGAAAAGGTTATGATAACGAAAATTAAAAAATAACAACCAGATGCACTAAATCAACAACTAGTAATTCCTGGTATGTCTAGAGTTGATTCCCGCCACCCCATTCCCTTGATAAAACCATCTTTCCCATTCAGATAACCAAAGCGGAAACTGGCGTGATTTTTGGGTCTCAATAAACGACGGGACTTTCCCCAATCCCAACAGTGCATTAAGCCATTCTCGATTGCTGTTCAAATCTTAGAAAACCGAACTTCTAGTATATTTAATGTGCAACAGTTGGTTCATTGGACATTCCAGAGGTTAATTGTGAGGATTTCCGGAAGCAAGGGAGCAGGGACATATCTAACAAGATGTTTGGGGGATAAACACCCCCCTCCCCTCTCCTCCTCACACCAATTTTTTGGGGAAAAAATAAGGTACAGTTATGGATTTACAGAATAAGGTACAACATGTCCCCAACTAGATGTACCTAATAATCATAATGAACTACATGATTTTGCACAGTAGATATTGTTCAGTAGACTTTTCCTTTTTTTTTTGCCCTTAAGAAAACTAGACCCCTAATACTAATCCTGGATAAGTCACTGCAAGGGAGGTTCGTTCTACAAGGTTCAACATTTTTGTCAGTTAGTATCAATGCAAATAGTGATAACTTGGAAGACAACAAGAAGGTACAGTTTTCTCCCTTTCTCAATTTGTTATATTTTAAGGGTCTTTAAGCGTGAAATCGGGTCGGCTCATCTCGTTTACACCTGCCTACCTCCTATTTATATTCGGAATCCACAGAGTACAAGGCTACAATCAACTTAAGGATCACTAAACAATAATAAGAAAATTAACAGAGTGTTGTTGCATGCATAACAGCATCATCATGATGCAGACATACTCCAAATCCAAATGCTTACTATTTTTCATAAGCAGTATTTTTGTGTTGCTAGCCCTTGTCAAGGGGTCCGGGGAAGATGAAAGAAAGGTACCATTACCATAATACCATCCCTTGTTTGTTTCACATATTTGCCTATCAAAAAACAGAGCATTTTTGCTTTCTTTCTATTCTTTAAACAACAAGCTGTGAACCTGAATACTATCTACAACAAGATTCCAAATTTCTTGACTTTCAGACAGGAGATTGTAACAATAGGAAAAAATGCACAAATCGAAAAATTACCTGCTTGATAAGGTGTATTTTGTACTCTTTCATCCAAAATTGAAGTTGTGTACAAAACAATTTGAGTATTCTCCATCGCCAGATTTCCATCATCATATTCCGATTCCGAATCCATTGCTATGGTACGCAAAAAAACAATAATAAAAAATAGTTATTGTTCGCGATCACCAAAGTCGATTCAGGAAAAGAAAGGCGCGTGTTACAATGCGTAGAGAATCGAAGCATTTATGTTCGATTAACACCAGAAAAGGAAATAGATGTGCAAGAAGGCAACAATAGAGAAGGGAAGAAGGAAGGCTGTGGCAGAATCGAAGGAAGAAGAAGACTGAATAGAAGGAGGAAGGGTAGGAAGGGTAATTCAAATTGGTTTGGTTTATTAATTTAAGTGGTATGTAGGTATGTATGGATAGTATGGTATGTAGGGGAACCCAACCCTATATATATATATATATATATATATATATATATATATATATATATATATATATATATATTCTTTGCTATTAAAAACCATTTTTATAAATGTCTCCCACTCGTTAATTATCCCTATATATAATTGATCCTATCATTTATATGAAGAATATATTAACGTTAAATGTTATGTAAACTAATCATATATTTTATTTTTTTTGTATAAGATTGACTATGTAATTGAGGATTTTTTTTCCTGTGGATATGAAAGATTTTATAACACACCCATTATAATTTGGAAATTGAAAAACAAAGTTTATGAATTTAAATCATCTGGATTTGTAATTAATTGATCAAAAATCAAACCCCTTCCAATATCAAACAAGTTGGTAGGAATATTTTATTACGAGTGGACTCATTTTGAATATTTTTCTCGTCATATGTTGACTGCAAACGCTAAGCACTAGCTTTTTATTACGTATTTTATATTTTCATTTTTATTTTTAATTATATTTTACAACAAATCACATAATATGGCGTTTAGTGCAATAAGGACACTCCCAGCAGAGACCCCAAATTTTATCCCTAAAATAATACTCCCTCCGTCCCGTAGTATAAGTCTTTTTAGCTTTTTAGTGGTGTCTCAAAATATAAGTCTTTCTCACAAAACAATACATTATTAAATGCATTGTTTTCACTTTTACACTAAACAATGTAATATTATTAGTCAATCCAAATACAATATTTTGCATTGAAATATTAAAAAGTAACTCATTTATTAGGTTTTCTTAAACTGTGTGAAATGGCCAAAAGGACTTATATTACGGGACGGAGGGAGTATAAAATAATACATATCCCTATTTTACAACATCTCAATTCAAAAACCTCCACAACAGCATCCCTATCATTATCCCTATACATTTCAAATAATATTAAATAATACATATTCTACCTCACAACCTTATTTATACACATTAAATATTTATTATTTCACTCCAGCAGCATCACTATTCTTATCCCTATAATTTTTAATAATTAAATATGTTTAGGGTATGAATAGTGCATCCCCACAAGTAGGGATGCACTGTTCATATCCCTAAAAATAAATAGGGATAGAGCCTCTGCTGTGGAAACTACTTTAGGGTAAACTCTATTTTTTATCTTCATTTTAAGGATAGAGCATCATATAGGGTTTCTGTTGGGAGTGCCCTAACATTGACGCTTTCTGTATAGGATCCAGTCCAAAAGACTTTGAGGACGCCAATTTAGACGCCTCAAAATTAGTCAATAAATGAAGTCCAAAAACAAATAAATAAAGGGAAATTTTATGGTCAATGAGGACCACCATTCTCAATCTAAAATATAATGGTTGAGAATTAATACATATAATCACAATCATTCATTTGATGAGTCTGATGACATGTGTTCATTGGGTTTGATAGTCATTGATCACCATAAAATGTGTTATAAATTAAATCTACGGTATTTGACCACAAAAAAAAATAAAAAAATTCTACGGTATAATGCCAAGAAAATGTCTAAATTATTTAAACTTTGATAAATATAATAATTTCCACCTTCTGTTTGCTTCTCTGGAATTTATGGAAAACCCGATGTAGTGTAGTTTTTGACGATGTGCCTATTTATGTCTCTCGCGTGGTTTCTGCATCCTTAGCAGGGGCGGTGGAGTATCGTATGACCATCTGTACTTCTCATTCGGAATCCGAAGAGACTGCCCATCCGGTCATATGGAGTGCTCCTCCTGTGGCCAGCTGGAAATGCAATTCTGATGCTTTTGTCACAGACTCGGGATCTGGTGTAGGTTTGATCTTCAGAGATGCGCTCGGCTCAATTATTGCGGCCTTTTCGTTTCACCTCGACCCTGGTATAAGTCCTGAGACTCTGGAGATGCAGGCGATCCTTATGGAAATGGAATAGACGATTCGCTTGGGACTCTCTGCAGTTATCTTCCAGTCTGATTGTCTGCCATGTATTCAAGGCTTACTACGACCGTTGGATGATTTTTCTGTCTCCAGTTGTTTAGCGCGTGACTGTCGTGCGCTCTTGTCATCCTTTGTTTCCTCTTCTTTTAATTTCGTCAAATGCACAGACAATTTTCCAGCGCATTTATTGGCTAGGCATGGGATAGATCATATTAGTCGTATTTTTTGGAGAGCTTCCCCCACATGATGTACTTTCCGCTGCTATTGCGGATTTGGTTTAATAAAATTTCTTTTCCTTCAAAAAAAAAAAAAAATCATTTTCTTTATTGTGTCATTGATGTAATCTACAAAAAAAAAATAAAAATAAAAAAATGAATGTAGCTAATATTATAAATTAAAAAAAGTGTCACTATACATTTATCATTTTCAACATTCGATTTCTCGAGAACAGGGATGCATAACTTAATTTTTTACAAGTGTTAGGATTCTATTTCGATCCAATCACATGATTAAAACCTTAATTTTATAAAGTAAGATGGGAAATAATTTATTTATTTTGTAGCAGCACTGACAAAGGAAAACTCCGTTTACTTCAATATTATTCTCATTTACTTCCCTTTTACAAATTCACATTATTGAAATAATATGTACAGTAATATTTAGTGTAAAAATGCATACAAATAAAGATGATACTAATTAGAATATGCATGGCTTTTTTTGTGTACCAATTGAATTGGGGGAAAGGGAGATGCATTTGCAATTATTGGAGCCGTACAACATTGTTACTGTGTTACAACTAATATTCATGACTTTGGAATGCTACTTGCCAATGCTGCAATGCATGATACTTTATTACATCTTAATTAAAATTAAACTTTAGAATTTATTATTTCATCGTGGGCCAAACCCATGCAGTATATTAAAATCATTTTTTTTTTTTGTTGAGGAAAGTATATTAAAATCATTAGACATTGTATTGTCCTCGTGGTATAACTTAATGATAAAACAGTAAAAGTGTTGTAGTATTAGTCTAATACTTGACCTGAGTTATAGAATTCGACTCCCTTGATCGGCTTCTCTCAACAAAAAAACAATGTACATGCAATTAACAGTCACTCGTAAACCAGACTACTGAGATGTAACCCTCAATTTATATCATTTACAGAACTTTTGAGACTGAATAGTAGGGTCTTCCGGTTTGGGACTCAACTAGCTTCTCCCTTTTTTTGTTACCGGTTTATACATTGATACTTATAAATGTAGCCGAACAACGTAAATTTGATGTCAAGTTTCAATTCATTAATATGTTCTCTCATTTGTTTTCTATTTGTTTCTTCATGGGTTAAATCATAATTTGTATCCTAACAAACAAGTATCTGAGTGAAAAAAAGGTCATTTTGACGGAGTATATTATGAGCATAATTTTTGTGAAGTACGACTCTTTTTTTTTTTCTTTTTTTTTTTTGGAAACAACGACTAATTTTTTTGAGATATGATTTAAGATGATGGATCTGATGATGTATTTAGGATTTAAAAGTATATATGATTATAATTTAATAATGTTGATCAAACCACGTTAATTTTATATTTCATATTAGTTTTATTTTTTATGTTATTGTTGTGAGATTCCCTAACATAACCCCATATGTGTTTTACATTTAAAGCCTTATGTTGTTACTTACATTGATTAATAGAATATAATTAATCATCATAAATTAATGACCTTAATGATAATGATGTAAAGTTGTGTAATTAAACAAAGTAGAAGATAACCAAGCAGCTTGACTTAAGTGATAAATAATTTGAGAATGCCTTTGAAAGTCATTAATTAGTTCGATTCTTCTTTGAGCCGTTATGTTGAAAGAACTTTTGGTCAGGCCTTACCTTGAGTGAAAGTCAGACTCTGCAGGCACGACTCGAAAAAAAAAAACCAAAGCAAATTAAAGATCACATGCAAAATATTTGAGCTCAAATTTTATATTAAATCCAAAATTGAGCAATAATTTCCAGGCTTTATTATTATTATTAGTTATTTGTTTTGAAAGCGAAAGAAGAGATAAACAGGACCCAAAGACTTGAGCAAGAATCAGAGGAACAACAACAACAACGCCCTGCACCGGGGGTAATGGGGAGTCTGGCTTTGACTCCTCCTTGGGTGGGAAAATTCTTACGTGCCATCATCGCACGGCGTACAGGGGCGGACGTAAGAATTCGGGTAGGGAGCAATAAAATTTTTAAAGGCAAATAAAAAATTTAAGGGGGGCAAACGAAATGTATACGTTGAGTCGGTTTTAAGTATACGTTGATTATAAATGTTGTTTTATTAAATATTACGTGAGATATATTGTGTTGTTTTTCTTATATGTAAATTATGTTATTTTTTCAACGCTTGTACCGGTAATTCGGTTGCCTACGTATTTTTTATATGTAATCGTGTCGGAGGCACAACACATATAAAAAAATCAAAGCGAACGGAGTTCTTATTGTTTATTTTTTAGTCTTTTATAGTTTGTTGTAAAGATTTTTATAGTTGTTTTTTTTATTGTTTTTTTCTTGAAGTCTTTTATAGTTTTTTTAATTAGTTTTTTGAGTCGGCTTTAAGTATACGTTGATTATAAATATTGTTTTATAGTTTCTTATAGTTTTTTTTAGTTTTGTGTAGTGTTGTTATGGTTTTTTTTTTTATAGGTTTTTATTGACTTTTGTATTCTTTATAGTCTTTTTTTAAATGTTTGTTTTATTGTAGTCTTTTATAGTATTCTTATGTGTTTGTATTATATAGTTTCATATAATTTTTTAGGTTTGTATATGGTTTTTATGGTTTTTTTAATAGTTTTCTATAGTGTTTTTTTTAGTTTAAAGTAGTAGGTATTTTTTAGTTATTTTTAATAGATTTTTATAGTTTCTATCGGGTTTTTTTTTATGATTTTTTTTAATAGTTTTCTATAGTTTTTTTTTTTATAGTTTTTAGTACTAGGTTTTTTATAGTTATTTTTAATAGGTTTTTTTTTTTTTTAATCTTTTATAGTTGTTCTATGAATTGTAACAAATATATAAGTAAGATATAAACTGCGTACCTTTAATCGATGTCGGTATTTCGAGCGCTTGCTCCTCCTGAAGTTTCAGTGTCACCGCCTTCGAACTGTGACTCCTCATCTTCTGACTCAATGTCTTGCACCCTCTTCTCGGCTCATACCCAATCTTGACAAAGCATTTCCTTCTCCAAAGTGGTGTGATGAAGCGAACATCTTTTATTGGTAAGCACATATCCTGCCATGCTGAAAGTTCGTTCAACAATGACGGTCAAAACAGGACAACTTAAAAACTCGACCGCCATCATTGCTAGAACTGGAAATTCTTTAACATGTCTCTTTCACCACTTCAATAAGTCGAACTCAAAATCATAGGATTCGGTTTCACAACCTTCAAATGTTGTGTTTAGAAATTTGGATATCTCTGTACGTTGATCGGATGACGATGTCGCACCATTCTGTCTTTTCGAATTCATTTTATCCAGAGCTTTTTGAAGTCCCCACAGGACACCTGCAGGGTTAATAGAAGCACTTGCCGATGGATTGGGAACCACAGCGTTTCTCAATCCATGCATACGCTAATATTCAACATATAAAGCGTTTAATAAATTTTCTAGTCTAACTACTTCAACTGTAAAATCTACCGGGGGCACATTATGAGTAATAGACAAAGAATCATAGTAAGCACCTAACATGTTAGACACACCTACTAGTCTTATACGAGGGTCGAGCATAGAAGAAATGAGATAAGTGTCAGAAATATACATGTATTTATTTCATTTCTCCTTTATCGGCACTAAACATTGAAATAATGTATGTAGCGTCGTGTTCCATGGTTTCAAACTCGGCAGTTATTTCTACACAAGCAGGCAAGACTAAATGTGCTGTGGGTTGATAACATTTTGAAAATAATTTACATCCATCAGTTTCTTGCATGCAGTCCAAATAGAGGGATACAAACGATATTCGCTCGGACAGTGTTCACTTAAAAATTCACAAAAGGTATTTTTAATTTTGTTTATTTTTTTCCAAAGATCATAAGTCGCGTTCCACCTATGCGGTACATCTTGAGGCAGTTTGACTTGGCGATGACCTTTCTCTTTAAGAAATTTATACCACTTATTAACAAGAATATTTCTACCTAAAATATGTGAAATGCCAATATCTTATATTGAATATATTTATTTTATTACCATAAATCTATTTTTCCAAAATTAATTAATATCCAATATTAATATTACGGTAATCTTATTAATTAAATTGCACAATCCAAGTGTGTCTTATACACTAATTATCTGCTCCCCTTTTGCCAATAATTGGCATCCGGAATATTCTTTAATTAATATCTTGTCTTATATTTATTCATAATAAATAAATATCACCATATTAATTTACCACTATAACCTTTATAGTCTTGAGATAAATTTTCATTATTTGGTTATCAACTATAACCGCATTTAATCCGACTCGATGTTCTTATGTGTGTGACCCGATAGGCTTCCGAATATGTTGGCCGTAGACACAAAGTGAAAATTACGAAAATGTCCTTCATGCCTAACGATCACGGGATAGCATCTAGCAACACATCGTGACCCCCAATCATTAGAAGAGTAAAAAACAATGACTACTACCTTTCATGTGAAACAGTTACCGTGTATATTACAATCATATCGCTGTAATAATATCCATACGATCGTATCTCGAGTGTCAGTACATTAACGATCGTATCTTATAATCTGGATATCATGCTCTCTCGGATTAACAGATTTACTCCCACTTTGCGAAGATTCTCGAGAGCTAGACATTCCTTATAAGAAGACCATTTCGGACATTCACTCCCAATCATAGGATACGCGATTACCGAACGACCAAACATGTATACTGATGGCCGTTTTATAGTATACCAACTTTGACCGCAGAGTACCGAATCGGTTGTAGTATAAAACTAGCAAGCAATGTCGTAATCCCACAGGGAATTTAGTTAAGTACCAAAGCTAGTGTCATCTCTAGTTTAGGTCAAAAAGATTTTTGATAAGGTTTCTGAAGTCTAAATTTGCTATGTTCGTACTGACTAATTAAAACAGGAGTTGCAAACAATTAAAGGCGATAGCCGAGCCATGATCCAATCAACTACGTACCAAACCCTAGCTAAGTCCGAAGATATTCTCGATTTACCTAAACGTCTTGACGTCAAAAGTAGGGTGTCGCTTCCTATTTCCGAGAATAGACATTATTTCAATAATCTACCCTCCTATGTCAGGTTCAACAGTCCGCTGACCGGATTTAACTGACCTAACACGGTCTATGGTCAATGAAACGCTCGACAGGTGGATATAAAACCTCACAACGAAACCGAGTCTGAACAACTCAGTCGGTTTTACACGGTGATCCTAGAACCCCTGTTCCCGTATCCTCTCGCAAAATACATATGTAAAGAAGACGCGTGAAATACGATTATCGAGTCGCGAGTTCAATAAAAGTCATTTACGAATAAGTTCTAGGACTACAAACACATCAAGAAATAATAAAAACAACCATCAAGAATAACTCATGAACAAGCTAGGATCTAGTTTCAATGATTATCGCATAACTCGGCTATAAGGCAATTAGCTACCCATATTAACTATCGAAACACAAGATTTCATCATAAAAGGAGAACAATCAAACAAAAGATAAAGATTAGAAATACCTATACGAATTGAAAACCGATCGAAATCTGAAAACGAGCAAACTGAATTTATGACTTTGCAATCCAAGATGATCCAAGTGTTTGTTACAAAAGATTATGTTAAGAAAGCTTAAAAAACTAATCTATGGTGTTCTTGGAGAAGAAAATCGCCAAAAACTGCTGTAAAAAGTAGTCTCCTCTTATCCAAAGCTCAAAAATGAGCTTTTATAGTGTTTGTCAAAAAAACCTGCTAGGCGTGCGCCTATGGAATGACAGGCGCACGCCTGACTACTTTTACAAAATATCCCAGGTGCAGACCCCTTGCTAGGCGTGCGCCTAGCCTTTATTAGGCGTGCGCCTAGGATTTCTGATTTCTGGAATTCACGTACTGAAACATTGGGCTGTTTTCAGGGTCCTAGGCGTGCGCCTATGGAATGGCAGGCGCACGCCTAGCATGTAATTTTCCCAAAATGAGCCTTTTTGCATCCCGAAGCTACGTGTCATGTTTTCCGGGCATTCTCGAGTACCTAGTTCCTGAAAAACATCAAAGTACATACCAAATGTAATCCCTACGGGACACTAGGGTGACCGAGAATGAATGAAAAACACAGAAAAAAGGCCGAGATTCACGGATTATGTACCCGAGTCCCGGAATAAGTAAAATGGTGCAAAAGCACCAAGACTTAGCCAAAAACTCCCAAAATAGCACCAAACGAGTCGTAATGGGGCACAAAATAAGTAGAAAACAGAGTCGAGTTGACTCTCATCATATACTCTGCATGCTTCAGTATCACACCCAATCACTACCACATGATCATCCTGTGGTTAGGGGAAATCTCAATAGTGTCGAAGCATGACAATCCACACCGTGATGCCATGAAGATTCCGGCCTGTAGGATAATTACACAACTGCCACATAGTGCGACACGTAATGTAAGTGGGTCTGTCTAACGTACGCATTCTCCAATACACGTCCACGTACAGTCCAAGTGTCTCTACACTTCGATAGATGAGATCTATCTCTATCTTCAGTAAGATAGAAGATATCCAATACGTGCTAGTCTAATCATACTATCAATGTCCCATTTGACAGTACATATGACTAGAGACATTTAAGTACCAAACTTGTTAAAGCGATTAGAGATCTCATCAACCATAATCACTATCATGGTTTCTCTATCACAGTTTGACACTAGGGACGTTACTATATATATACAACCAATAACGTGAAAATAAACAATATATAATAACAAGAGTGCTTTTATTAATAATAAAGTTATTACATGAACTAGAATAGACTGTAAATGACCTGACCCGGTCGGATCCGGTCCAACCCGATTGGGTTTAGGACACATTTCCAACAGAAAGAACTGCCATTCAAACAAGCTATCAACCTTTCATGAGTAATAGGTTGGGATTGCACTTCTTGCCAACTTAAGGAACGTACTCTTGATGTAATGTTCACAATGGCTGGTTTATATATATTCACGATCCAGACCTCTAAGTGTTTCCAAGATCAACTCTGATCAGCTTATAGAATACCCATCAGTAGCAAGTTTATCAGAGTACCCTTTCATCTCCACCAAATAATCAGCCATGGACTTAGCACCTTTAGAGGATTTAGTACGGCGTTTTTATATTCCAGCATATTCGCTTCTGCTTGTCTATTGAACAAAACCTCAGGCGTCTGGCAAATCTCCTGTGCAGTGCTGCAACCGACGACTTCAAGTAAGGCCTGCTCAATCATAGAAATGAGAATCCAACCAACCAGTAGATTATCCATTTTATCCCATGCTTCTGATGATTGTGTTGGAGTCAAGGATAAATCACCAAGCATGTTGGGTCTGGGCCGATTTCCAATATGATGTTCTTCGAGATTGTACCCTTTGATAATGGGAAACATGGTGTAGCACCACAACAGGTAATTATTTTGATCAAGCTTGACGGAGCAAGTTTGTGCAAGATGACCGGTGAAGGGTGCATTACCGCTAGTCATTGGGGCAAACGGTGGCATAATAGAGCCAGAATAGCGAGGAGCAGCGAGATGTGGACCTCCAATACTGAGAACAAACATGGATGTCGGAATTCCAATACCATTGGAAAAGTTTGGGAAGAACGGAGATGGGCCGGCGGCTCCTCCATAACTTGAGGGTGTCTGAATTGGAATTCCTAAGGACGGAATGGTATTAACGGATCCGGAGTTGGAGGTGGTAATACTCGGGCCATCACTCACAGCGGAAGAAGGATCAACCGGAACGGCAGTGACGCCAGAGAGCGGCGATGCGCTCGACATCCGCTATGATACCAAGATAGAAAAATAGACAGGGACAAATCTATTGTATTGGATTCATTGCATTGATTATACCACACCATTAATGCCTTACTTAAATACTACACTTGGTAGAATCTATCTCCAACAAATATACCAAACTGGACATGTGGCACCGCATTCTACATGACACATATCACACACACAACACAACACATAATATTCTATTGTCTAACACGGATGAAATCGAACTTTGATTCTTATCAGAAAGTCCAATGGTCGATACCACTAGGTCGTATTTGATTATATGTATTGAAGACAGTAAAAACACTAAACACGTATGAAAACCGCTCCCGCTTTTAAGCATATATATCCACGATGCGATCACCCCACGTCGTAATTTATTAATTTAAGCTAGCTGCCTTGACTATTTTGAACTCCTTTTTGTAGTGATACCAATCTGTCAAAGCATAAGCAATAAATGAAAGACCTAACTAACAGCATTCATTTTCTTTGGGCAGCAAGACATCTACCCCCTTCTCCCCACTGTTTTTTCTATTCGGTCATCGTTATTGCCAGAACAAAAACCGATAATGAATCTATCTCAAACAAGTTTATATTTGATTCGTCATTATTTGTCATGGTTCATTTGTTGAGTTTAATAAATCTCAATTTGAACATAATGATAAGCTCGTCTTCCAAACAAATCTTATGATAAGTTATTCTAATAGATATTATATAGAATATTCTGTTGGATTATAATTTAATTGTGAATTTATGTATATTTATTTATGCATTCGTTATTATAGAATTCTAATCAAAGTGGTCATCTGGTTTGAATTAGATTTTGAGTATTTTATATTGTATATACATTAAAGTGTAGATACCGGATGTGTGTGGCGATATTTGAAATTACAATTTATAAATAGAATGATTATGATTCCTAAAACACACTACTTTACCTTCTCATTTCCCGGCCACAGCATAAAGATCTAGGGTGCGGTTAATTGGTGTGTGGTTTTGGAAGATTGATATCTGTGACGGCTACGGGATGTCACGATCTTTCTAATTAATCCAAATAAGCTTTCGATTTAATTCCACACTATTTTATTATTGATTTAGTATAAACGAGATCTTGATATATCATAGCGGTTTAATCACGTAAAATTCTGACATATTAATTTGTAGAGTTCCTTTAATACTTTTTATACTTTATTGATGTTTAGAATATTTTTGAAACATATTGTTTCAGAATATTTTTATACAATAATGATTAATATCATGCTGTAAAAAAAGGGCAGGCCAAATGGCTCTATAATTAATTATTAGGAGGCATTTATGGCCAAATGGCTCTATAATTAATAATTAAGAGACATTTATTCACACCACATCAACCCTACTGTTGCACCACACTGAAATAAAACAAATGTAATCTATTTCTTGTACAACATCTATTATTTCAACAATTTAAAAACTACCTTTACACCACATTTTTAGGAAAATTCTATCATAGGGACTCCCTACTAGGAAACTGTCTACGTGGCAGCATCTAGACTACACAATTTCCACACACGGGGCACTGTGTATTCCACCACATTTTTATTTCAAAGTTAACAATATTGCCAATCATTTTTCACTATCACCAAATTGTTATATTATCTTATATCCACCCAAACTTTTAAAATTTACAAAAACACCCCATTAAAACCTCATTTTTATTTTTTTTCACGTCATCTTCTTAATCTGATTAAAACCCTCGCCACCTCCCGGTTAGGATAGGGCTTCTTCTGCCTCCTCCACCCAAATCCGCCGCCGTCATCGCTTCAGTTTGCCGCCACAACACGGCCACGGCTAGCCAAGTTTGAAGCTTTACCTCCTCAGCCCAATCGATGAATGCAGGATGGTTTTGTTAGTATATCCCGCAATTGATGATTTGTATCTTCTGCTTCTAAAGAACCCATGTAAATATTAATGTATGGTGTTAATATTTGGTTTATTATTTTACCCTGCTGTTGTTTTGGGATTTTTTTTTCTTTTTTCTTTTCGTAGCAATAATAATGTTAGAATCAAATAACCATATGCTATTGTTTGTATAATTGAAGCAGCAATTTCAATTTCTTTACATATTTGTGCTACGAGCAGGGGAGGTTGGTTTCAGGGGAGGGGAGGGAGAATGGTAGTGGGAGATGAAATGGTTTAAAGCGTATGATGTCGGAGATGGTGGAAATGGGTGGTGGAGATGGTGAAAATGGGTGGTGGTGGGCAGAGAATAGGAGACGGATGAAGATGGATCACATTATCATTTTGGAAGTGTTGACTACATTGTTTTATAAAAAATGGTGTGGAAATAGTATAAACATGCATAAAGGTAGAATATATAGTGTAAATAAGAAATAAAAAGGTTTAAAAATTAATGTGGTGTAAAGGTAATATTTTTTTTTTTAATGTGGTGTGAAGTATAGAGTGGTGCAAGAGTAGATTTACCGTGGTGCGAATAAAAAGTCCCTAATTATTATTTTGTTCCTCTTATGTAATACTACTGCAACTTTTTGATTTCTATTGACATCATGTGTTTATTTCAATTGGCATTCTTATTTCAGATACTCTTAAAATTACTTTTGACATCACTATAATATTTTTATTATTTTGTGCAACGTAGCGTCTGTGTCACCAACGTTTGTTTTCAATACAGGCGTCACTGGTACTGACGTTGGTTTTCAATACCAATGTTAGTGGTATTGATATTATAGTTATAAATGTATCAGTGTTGCAAAACGTCAGACCCACTAACGTTGTTAGCGAAACAAAACGTCAGTGACACTGACATGCGTTTATGGTGTCGAAAAAAGCAATTTATGGGTGATGCTGAAGTGAATAAAAAATATTAAAAAAAGTGCGCTAAAAGTAAATTCGTGGTGACGATGGAAACCGATTTTTTATTTCATTATTAGTCGCTCTTAGGTGGTTGAGATACACATTTAACAAAGATAACATTGTAAATTACATGTTATTCTCTTAACATTAATCAAAAAACTTTTTCATAATTTAAAACATATACATGTAATTATAATATGTATTTTAAGGCGTACATGCTACAACGTGTGTGTCTCAATTTATAAGGGCGCAATACTAGCCAGGATTGTAGTATTGTACATGTGTAGTAATAAAATAAAAACAATATATCCACTTATACATATATCATTTTTTGAATGATCTGTACATTGACAATTTTATGTTATTAATTTTCCTATTATTAGAGCTACCTCAAGAACATGAAAGACGATAGAATAAATTCTCATGGGGAAATCATTCTCTCAGTCATTTTTTGAACCTCAAATCCGCTTGACACCCTTATGACCGGTTTAGATAGATGAAATGTAATAAAAAAAAATGAATGTAATGTAATACGACGTAACGGAGTAATTTCAAAAATGTGTTTGACATGCGATGAAATACTATATACGAGATTTCACAATATGTGACACGATGCGTGCTTGATGATGTGACAAAGGAGTGGGACAATAGGGCGATGAGGTGGGGACGTGGGGTAAGATAATGTGAATGTGGACGCTCAGGTTAGTGTAAGGTGATTATAAAATATTGGTATAAGAGTGACGAGGGTGGTGGTTAGATTGTAAGGATGAGTGAAAGTGGTGAGAGAAGGTGGTTAGAGTAAGTTGTTGGATGCCCTCAAAAAAAAAAAAAAAAAAAAAAAAAGAGTAAGTTGTGGGATGAAATAAGGGTAAGTGTAGTGTAGAGATACTGAAGTTAGGAAATAAGGGGTGAGATGGTTGAATGTAGACCTGGCCGGTTCCGGGTATTTTGCCGGGTCGGACCCGGCCGTTCCCGGTTCCAAACCGGCGGGTACAAGGGTTCGACGGGTCCACGAACCGGCGGTTTCACGGGTCCAAACTGGTTCTAGGTTCCATCGGATCCGGATCGGCCCGGAACCGGCGGTTCAAAGAACCGGACGAGAAACCGGAGGACCCGAACCGGCGGTTTTCTTTTTTTTTTTTTTTAAATTTTATTTTAGTTTTTTTCCTCCAAGTCCAACGTATATTTTTCCAATTTTTTTGAATTTTTTTTTTTAATTTTAAAATATCACACTCATCTATAAATACATATCCATTTCATTACTTTTTACCCACAATTCTATTCTAACTTTCTTATTATCATAATATTATCTACCATTATAATATATTTCGGATAGTGATTTGAATTTGTTCTGAATAAAATCGTTTACTTTATCACATTCGAAATATATTATTTTGCAATGTCTATCATTGTGTCAGCTTTTCGATTTTTTTCGTATAGAAATTGTTACTGATTAAACTACCGGGGAAGTGAATTATTCAAAATTTAAGGCTATTTGTAACGTTTGCGAAAAAGTGTATCGTTATCAGCGTGGAATCGGTCTTGGTTCTTCTGTACGACACTTACGAACAAGGCATTTCGAGGAATATGAAAATTACATGCATGATGCACGGAGACGTCGAGACGGGTAGCCAGGTAGGATGTGATATGTAACAACGTCTACATGCACGTTATGAAAAATCGATATAATATCAATGTTGAATGTTATTTGTTGTAGTGTTTTGTTGTATTAATATATTGTTTTATTATTATCAAATTACATAGTAATAAGAACATGTATATCGTACCATGTCTCATGATCTATGTTATAATAGTATAGTTTAAAAAATGTAAATGTGATTATAAAATAAATTATTTATAGATTTATGAAATATATAAGTATAAATCATCTTATCACTATATGAAATATAAGTTTAATTTACTTACAAATTAATCATAAAAAATAAACAATTAGAAAACTACGCATTATTCTTTAATTTACTTATAAATTATTTAGAATATAAGTTATGAAATTCAATATTATATATAGTTATGAAATTAAACATTACACAAGCCGTGTGTTTTTTTTTTTAAAAATATAGTTATGAAATTAAATATTATATATAGTTTAATAACCAATTAGAATTTATTATTAATTTTAACGTAAGTTATACAAATTTTCTAAAAAAAATATTGATTTTTTTGAAACCGTGATCTAAACCGTTTGGACCCGGAACCGTCGAGACCCGGAACCGGCCTGGGGAACTGCCAAACCCGCCGGTTCCCGAAACCTGACGGAACCGGCTAGAAATTAGAACCGGCGGTTCCGGTTCCATTTTGGACCCGGAACCAGAGGGTCGTACTAGAGACCCGGAACCGGCCACGTCTAGTTGAATGTAAGGATGGTGGGTGGTATGAATAAGAGTATCTGGGCAGGGTGAGTGGTAGTGGGATAGGGGTAGGGCAATAGCCGTAAGAGGAGTGATAGCGGTGAGTGTGGTGAAGGGTAAGGATGAAATGCATGGCAAGGGTGAGGCGGGTGGATAACATTGTAGGGTTCAGGCGATGGTGGTGGCAAATGCGGGTTTTATCGTTTTTCGCTCAATGGTGATTTAGGTAAGGAAAGTCATCCACGTTTACATCAAAATTGATATGATTTCTACTTTTACATTGCAAAAAACAAAAACCCCAAAGGAAACAAGACACTCCCCCGGATAATTTTTTCGGTACAATTCGTGTGCACCATTTCGGTGCATAGCTACTTTTCAATTTTCTGTGAAGGCTTTTAATTGTATCAACACGAATCTACCGATTAGTGGTGGCCAAAATAACCGGACCGGCGGTTGGTTAACCGGAACCGGCGGTTGGGTGAACCACCGGTTGGTGTAACCGCCGGTTGGTGTAACCGCCGGTTAGACGGTTAGTGTACGGTTAGGGTTATGGTGGAACCGGAACCGGCCTGGAACCGGCGGTTGAACCGGCATGGCCGGAAACGGACCGGAACCGGAACCGCCGGTTGAACCGACCCAACGGTCAGATTTTGCAATGGCTATTTATTTTTTTTTTCTTTCCAAACACCTCAAAAAATTCTATAAATACTTCCCAAATCCATTTCAAATTTCCTACACCATTCTTACATCTTCTTCCCTAATTTCTTACATCTTCTACTCATTTCTTTGATTATCAAGTTGGTTTAGTTGTTAAAAACAACAATCAAATTCACTTTACGATACCGATTTTTAAAGTTGTTCTGATACAAGCGTTGAAAAAAGATACGTAGGCAACCGAATTTCCGGTACAAGCATTGAAAAAATAACATAATTTACATTAAAAAAAACCCTATATATCAAGTAATATTTAATTAAACAACATTTTTAATCAACGTATACTTAAAACAGACTAAAAAAACTTATAAAATAAAACTATAAAAGACAATAAAACAACAATAATAAAATAATATAATAACCTATCAAACAAACTATAAAAAACTAAAAAAAAAACAATAAGAACTACGTTCGCTTTGATTTTTTATATGTATCGTGCCTCCGACACGATTACATATAAAATATACGTAGGCAACCGAATTTTCGGTACAAGCGTTGAAAAAATAACATAAATTTTAAAAATAACATATTTTATATATAAATAAAATAACACAATATTACTATTATATTTAAAACCGAATAGAAAACTATTTATAAAAAAAATTCATATTATATTACAATCGTTTTAGTAATTATAGTAAAAAGAATAATAATTGTTATTGTAGTGAAAATAATAAGTATTATATGAAAAAGTTTAAAAAAAATTATGAAATTTTAAAACCGTGGCCTGAACCGTGACCGGAACCGGGAGCAAACCGGCAAAACCATGAACCGGCACCAACCGGCAACCGGCGGTTTTCAACCGTCAACCGGCGGTTTTGTCAACCGGCGGTTCAAACCAACCGGCGGTTTGTCAACCGACCCAAACCGGAAAATACCAAAACCGGCGGTTCCGGTTTAGGGGGGGAGGGTCGGTTGGGGCATTTGGCCACCACTACTACCGATACATCAACTACCTTTGTACCACACAAAAAACGATTTTCAAAAAGTTGTTTTTTAAGTCAAGAATCGATTTTCTAAAGATTTATTATGATAATCGACTTTGAAAAAGTGAAATCCTTGAATCAATAATCGACTTTTTGAAGGTTGGTTATGTGTTTTTGATGTGATGTATCGTCAGGTATGGTGCACACGTATAATCGGTGAGGTGTAAACATTTTTTCCGAATACATCATTTTTATCCAATTTCAAAAGTAATGAAAACAAATTTTTTAAACCACAGTGTAGTGAAATGTAATTATGATTTTTCCACATTATAATCTTATCCAAATACTAGTAATATAATGAAAAAAATAATCTTAAATCATTCTTTATATACATCTTCCGTGTACGGAGTATCATTTTTTCTTTAGCTGAAATTTCCAACTGGATTATAATATCATTATACTAGCGCCAAATTGCAACAACAAAAATATATAATCCAGTTTCAAACTTCCTATGCCAACGTTAAAAACAAAGAATTTCCAATTCAATAATCCGACAAGCAGTAATTTTTTCATGGATCTGGGTCCGTTGGCTCATCCGCCATCTACCTATGATTTAATGATCTTTCATTTTTGTTTTCTTGGATAGTGGCCGCTCATTTGTTGAAGTCAGATATGCTCTGTTTTCATACTGAATAGCTAACCCAAAAAAAAAAAAAAGAGTGTTGCCATGTTAACACCTTCCTCAGATCTCCGCACCCCAAATTATTCTATCACATAAACTAAGAAAAGACCATCTTATTTCTCAAATATGATTCAAGAATCAAGACAATAACCTCAGTCCACTATTTTCTAGTTCTTTTCTTTATCCTTCAAGCTTACTTAGCCTAAATTCTTGAAAAAGTTTCATTCTTGCATTCCTGGGCTCTTCAAATTCTACTTATTTTCTTTGAAATTGTCTGGTTTTTTTTTATGGTCAAATGATTTGACCTTGAGCGTGTATAATTCTGGACCTGGTCAATTGCATGTGATTTGGGTAATTGGGGCGTTAGGTTCATGGCTATGTGAAAGCTACACCCTGTCCTTTTGCTTTGGTTCTTTTTCTATATCTCAAAGTTTGCATCTTTATTCATTTTCTACCAAGTAAATTAATCTATTTTTCTTTTCTTTTCTTTTCCTCACCAACATTAATCCTGCCTGTCAACTTCTTGAATTTTTTATTTCCAGCTGATGGGTTTGATTTTCTGGGTAGTCTGGTAATGGCTGGTGCATATTTGATGTGAGATTTTCCTGTCCATCTCTCTACTACCATTAATCTCTCTGCTATCAAGTTTTTCTGATGATTCTCTATCACAGTCCAGTCAGTTTTTTTTAATCACTGTTGGCCTTGATCGAAATTCCAAATAATAGAAGAGGATTAGTTTTCTCATCCTTTTAATCATGAAAACTTCAGGTCTATGGTTTTGCTTCTTGATGATGATTCCATTCATGATTAGGAATTGTATGGCTAGTGTGCAAAAAAAAGGAAGATTGGATCTGGGATTTCAAGGAGCTCAAATGAACTGGATAGATAATGATGGGTTGATTTTATTATCAAACAACTCCAATTTCGCTTTTGGTTTCAACCCAACGAAAGATGTTACTTTGTTTCTGCTTGTGGTGATTCATAAGAGCAGTACAACAGTTGTTTGGTCAGCTAATAGAGGAGCCCTGGTTTCCAATTCTGATAATTTGGTGTTCGATAATACCGGGAATGCTTTTTTGCAAAGTGGTGGATCAGTCATTTGGTCCACTGATACTGCTGGAAAAGGTGTTGCTGCAATGGAATTGTTGGACTCAGGCAATCTGGTTTTGGTTGGTAATGATAGCAGAATAATATGGCAGAGTTTTAGCAATCCGACGGATACCCTTTTATCGAATCAGGAGTTTTCTGAAGGAATGAAACTTGTGAGCAGTCCCAACTCGAATAATTTGAACTATACGCTTGAAATTACGTCTGGGGATATGATTTTGTCCGCGAGTTTTCAACAGCCTCAGCCTTATTGGGCTATTAGTAAGGACAGCAGGAATATCATAAACCAAAATGGTGGGAATGTGACTAAAGCAACTCTTGTTACCAATTCTTGGAATTTTTATGATAAAGATGAAAACTTGCTTTGGTATTTCGTTTTTTCGCCTAATACTGATGCAAATGCCACATGGGTTGCAGTGTTAGGGAATGATGGTTTCATCACTTTTACCGTTCTTCAAAACGGCGGTTCAAGTGCTGCCTCTCAAATCCTAATACCCCAAGATCAATGCAGTCGACCTGCAGCTTGTGATCCGTATTTAATTTGTTACAGTGGCAACAAATGCCAGTGCCCTCCAGCTTTACCATCTTGTAAACCAGGGAATGCATCGCAGCTCTGTGAACCCGGAACCGAGCTTGTGGATGCTGGGGACAGCTTGAGTTATTTTGCTCTTGCATATGTTACCCCTTTAGCTAAAACTTCTTTAAATAACTGCAAGAACTTATGTATGGCTAATTGTTCTTGTAAAGCTATGTTCTTTGATAGTAGTTCTGGGTCCTGTTACACATTTAATCAAATAGGTAGCCTGCAAGGCTCAATCGGCAATGGACCTGCTTATGCTACTTACATCAAGATCTCAAGTAGTGGGGCCACCCAAAGCAGCAGCAACGGTAGCAACAATAACAGTAAACGCATTGCGATTGTTGTCAGCATAGTGTGTGTGACACTGTTTGTCATAATAGCCCTTCTTGTTGCAGGCTACTTTTACCTCAAGAAGAAAAGCCAGAATCTTTCTGAGCCTGGCAAAGAGAGTTCAGAAGAAGATAACTTCTTGGAAAGTTTATCCGGTATGCCAATTCGTTTCACGTTCAAAGATCTTCAAACCGCAACCAATAACTTCGTTGTCAAGCTCGGGCAAGGTGGGTTCGGCTCAGTTTATCAGGGCTCACTTCCTGATGGGACTCAAATAGCTGTCAAGAAACTGGAAGGTATTGGACAAGGAAAGAAAGAATTCCGTGCAGAAGTTAGCATTATAGGGAGCATTCATCACCATCATTTGGTGAAACTACGTGGATTTTGTGCAGATGGAAGTCACCGTATGCTAGTTTACGAGTACATGGCCAACGGATCATTAGACCGATGGCTTTTCAAGAAAAACGAAGGCGAATTCATGTTGAATTGGGATACAAGATACAACATTGCACTAGGTACAGCAAAAGGGCTAGCTTATCTCCATGAAGACTGCGACGTAAAAATCGTCCATTGCGATATAAAACCCGAAAACGTACTTCTTGATGGCAATTACTTAGCAAAAGTCTCGGATTTCGGCCTTGCAAAGCTTATGACACGCGAACAAAGCCATGTATTCACAACATTAAGAGGGACAAGAGGTTATCTTGCACCCGAATGGATCACAAACTACGCAATATCAGAAAAAAGCGACGTATACAGCTACGGTATGGTGTTGTTAGAGATCATTGGTGGCAGAAAGAACTACGACCCATCAGAATCGTCTGCAAAAGCGCATTTCCCAACGTATGCGTTTAAAATGATGGAAGAAGGAAAGTTGAAGGATATAATAGACGAAAAGTTGGGGAAAGATGCAGAAGAAGATGAGAGGGTACTTAATGCTACAAAAGTGGCCTTATGGTGTATACAAGATGATATGTACTTAAGACCACCAATGACAAAAGTGGTTCAAATGCTTGAAGGGATTTGTACTGTCCCTCCACCGCCGGTTTGTAATCTGCTCGGTGGTCGGTTATACGCCGGTTTCATGAAGTCGTTGAGCAGTGAAGGGACGTCGTCTGGGCCGTCGGATACGAATAGCGACGCTTATCTATCGGCTGTTAGGCTTTCAGGGCCTAGATAGTATATATATAGCAGATGTGGAAGATGGTGAAAGATTATCAAAGTTTTGTGCTTTGTAGAAGAGTCATTTATATATCCCATTAGTGTCTTCGTTTGTTTTCCCTGTATATTACATAATATTTTTTCATTTTTGCTGTCCTTTTTTTTTACTATTTGCATTTTAGAATCAGTACAATTTTGCTATTAGCAGTCTTAAGTTTTGGTGATGCATAATTTTTTCACGCCGTAGGAAGATTGTACCAAACGTGCTTTCGTTTACGTAATACACAATGGTATTCTAAATAATTTCATAAGTTTTGTTGAGGGGGGAAAATTTTCATATCTATTTTACTAAAAATAAAAAGGGCAATGCTTTGAGTACATTAGCTATTTGGGCAGTTAATGGCATCAGATCTATTCGGCATCACAATTCATGCAAATTAAGATTTTACAGAGGTTGAAATCTGTTTTCAACATTTTAATAATCAAATTTTATACATAAATTCGACTCAATCGAATCGAAATTATTGAAACAGATTTCGACGTCTGTATCAATAGTTTCCTGTATATGTTCTTAAAATATACTGTTGTGGTTGTGGTAGCCTTGAGTTGACACTACCGTTGTTATCCACTTGAAAGAGAACAGAAGCCCCGCTGAAGAAGATGAAGAGCTTTACCGCCAATGCCTCTGTTGCTTCTCCAGTATCCACTTTCTTCTTCTTCTCCTCCTCGTTCTTCGCATTCAAACGTTCCGGCACTGCAATCCCGTCAACGATTCGAATTGGCTGCAAGCAAGTTAAAGCTGGTGTTACAGTGGCTGTTGCCGGAGACTCTGCGTCTTCTCGTCTTTCACCAATTCCTGTTCGGAGAAGACAGCTGTTGTACTTGTCTACTGTGTCGTTTTTTGTTCCGTTTCGTGAATATATCTTTATGCAAGGTGCCGCTGCTTTTGCTAACGCTGCCGAGTAATTTCTTCTTTTATCCATGTTTTTTTTCAGATTTAACCGTTAGCTTTTGATAAATTCATGCCTTTTTTGTTGCTTCATTGTACAAGTATTAACTTTACCAATTGAAATAGCACAGTTCAGTGTGCTGGATATGGGATTGCAAAAGCTTCAATGTCAAGATTGTTATTTTAATTTTTGTATGTATTTCACATTTAAACACTCTTATATTGTCAATAAGAGGCCCCGATTTTAGGACACTCCTTGGTTATTTGTTCCTTGCTCAAATGCTTATGGTTCGGATATATTATTATCTATTGAATAAGTTTAAATTGAAATGTTCTTTGGATTGCATTGGATTTCATGTTGAATACACTGGATGTGATGTATCCTAGGGAGAAAAGTAAGAGAGAAGATTACCTTATTCAAATGAATAAAGTTGTTATATTTAGATGAAATAGAATGTTAAATGGATTGTGTCCAAACGCATCCAAGCTTCTCAGAAAGAATCCAAAGTTAAATTTAGACGTCATATGCGTTGTGTACTATTCCATAAGTATTAAATCAAGTGCAGTCCTGGACATGGCTTTTGTTTTTTCTTTTTTCCTTTCTGTTTTTGGGATGAGTTTAATGTTGTATGCAATTGCTTGCGAGCAATAGAAAGTACAGCAAACTAACAAAAAGGCAATTTGGCTTACTTCGGAGCATATCTTGACAGCATTGTTATGTCTTACATTCATTCACATGAAATTCTGGATGCAGTGAAAATCATTACATCATGGAAGAGATTCTGAAGGTATTATCTAAGGGCAAGGCTGCGGGCGTGCTCCGTCTAGTTTTCCATGATGCAGGAACTTATGAAAACAATGATAAAAGAGGTATTTGTTCATCTTTCCTTTTAGTTCAAATGACCACCTACTTTAGCTGCTACTAGTCAGTGGGTATGACCTTCTGCTTGTATTAGTTGCTTATATATAGCATACTACTTTGTTTACATGTTTCGCTTTGTGGCCTTGATGCGTATTGACTTGTGTGCAACCTTCACTTTTGACTGCTTCAGGTGGTATGAATGGCTCAATTGTTTATGAACTCGACAGACCTGAAAACAAAGGTCTTAAGAAATCAGTGAAGGCAAGTCATCGCTACTATTTCAGTCGTTTGTTACATTTCAGTTTTATAATGTACTTTCGCTGTACTTCCAGATTTCAAATCGGTGTTTTGTTTTCTGAGTTAATATTTCCATTTAAATTGCTCAAGATGAACACCTGTGAATCAAACTTAACTGCCTGACACCTTAGTGGTGTGTTGTTTAGATTCTGGAGAAGGCAAAGAGTCAAATCGATATTATACGCCCAAGTAAAAATCTGGTATTGCTGAAACATTGCTTCAATATGGATATAATTTTCTCAACAAAGCTTAACTTATTGTTTTTTGTGTGGTTATTAGTTTCCTGGTCCGATATTATAGCTGTTGCTGGAGCTGTGTCTGTTTCGTTATGTGGAGGTCCATCCATCGCCGTTAAGCTGGGAAGAATAGATTCCAGGTTGGTGGGGTTTCTGTTAACAACTTCTGCAAGTTGAAAGTTTGGTATTGGAATATTGGATCCATGTTTTGCGTAGAAGCTTCCTGAGCCGCACTTTCCACATGTCTTTTCTAGCGGGCCTGATCCTGAAGGGAAACTACCGGAAGAAACATTGGATGCAGTTGGTCTAAAGAAGTGTTTTCAACAAAAAGGCTTCTCGTAAGTATGATTTTCTGTTTTTTTCTGAAGCTAAGCCGAAAAGTGCTGCTGGATTTTCTTCCATGCATGCTTTTGCTCTGATATTTCACAAAAAGTACGCACTCATGCTTCTTGTAATGCCAAGTAATATTTGCCATCAAAATTGTTATATGATGGCAAACTCATATGATGATAATGCTTTACCTGTTTTTCTTCTTTAATTCTGAATGTTTTCTTCATGTTTGAGTTTTGAATTGATCAAGAGTTCCTTAAAAATAAGGTTTGCTGATTTTTATCTACTCGTTTATGCATGACTAGCGTATTATGAAATCCAAGACATGTTGGACAGTATGTAATACCATGTAATGGCTCTGGTGTTACATGATATTGGTGTAGTGGCTCTCACTAGATGAAACAAGGGTGCCTTATTTCGTAGTATAGGAATTATGTCCGTAAAAATACCTACCAGGAGACCCTCTGGTTACTTTTGAAAAATGTCTCTGGTGATAATATGGTAGAGCATATGTTCATACTTCACGCCGAGTATTTCATGATTTCCGTGATACAAATCTCATATTGATTGAGATAGTTTTTTAATTCCCGACTCATGTGTTCTTTTGTAGCACCCAAGAACTTGTAGCTCTGTCTGGTGCTCATACTCTAGGAAGTAAAGGTTTTGGAGACCCTTTTGTTTTCGATAACTCGTACTTCAAGATACTCCTGGAGAAGCCGTGGTTGCCTGCAGGTAGTCAAAAGAATACTATTTCTATTTGTGTCATTCCTCATATTCGTGAATCATGATGCTTCGTGGCATTATTGTCTGCATTGGTCGTCATTTTATGCTTGTTTTCCGTCTACTTCAACCTTTGTAAATCATACTCAGTATTTTATATATGTCATTTGCTGTTTCGCTAACTCAAAGGGCCATGCGTTTCAGCCCCAAATCCAGTTGCCATGAGCTCATCACCTTTCAAGCTCTATAATATCACTATTTTTTTTATATATGTCAATTATGTCATTTTCCTAGTGTAAAAAAAAAAAACCAAAAAAAAAAACCAGTGTATGGAAGTTGAATGTATTCTTTGCTACATTTTGTTGAAATTCTAAGCAATATCGTGCTCCACATATCCATTTATTTTACTGAGATTTTTTTTTTCGAGCAGCTGGGATGTCTGCCATGATTGGTCTTCCTTCAGACCGGGCACTTGTTGAGGACGATGAATGCAAAAGGTACGCTCATATTATTCCACTTCTTCACCTCAACATTCCTGCAATAATATAAGGGGTTTTGTCTTTTAACGGTTCCTAGAGTAATTGGAGAATTAAGGGCATTCTGTACAAACAGAAGGCAATTAAGCAGTGTTCTTCTAGAAATAACGAACCAAGTTACAGGTTGAACCCTGATTTGCAAATAATTCTTTGAGGGCTCTTAAGATATAGACAAGTCCGGTTCTAGTTTGTTGAATGATCAGAAAACATAGTTGTGGATTTAAACCAGCCCAGCCGACCTTCTGATCATAGTCCATCAGCTGTGTATAAATTTCTGGCCCCGTACTTTGAGGACATCTATGCAATTCTTGCAACAAGGGGGTACTGCTTCCCCTGTTTTCCAAGATTGCTTGATCACGTAGTACTCGAGCTAAAAGAAAAAAGGCCACATCAAGATCCCATTTTTATGAAAAGGGTTTGCTGATGCAATGGTTTCGGGTAGGACTAGAATCAATATACACCATTTAGCCCTATTGTACCCCCCGGTTACCTAATATTTGAGGTAACGGTGCACCGAGGGCTCCCTTTCAACATGATATTTTCAACGTATTATTAGATAATAATTATAAAATGAGGGTTCTCTATCAGCATCACAATAATCCCTATGTTGTGGACTGTTTGCCTGCTGAGTTAGTTGTGTTTGTTTAAACAGTAAGTTTCTTTGGGGTTGGGCCCCTAAAAAATATTTTGTGACCTGATTGAATCATTGCAGGATTTTTTTGTTTTTATTTTTAGAATATAACCTTTGTAGTAGGAAGATTTCACCGAGTGCCATGTACTGTAGCATCCTATTTTTATTTTAATTTTCACATAGTAGGAGTGTGTTTAGTAAAAGAGAGTGAAAATGAAAGAGTATAATGTATGTGACTTTGTACAACTTTGCTACAGCTGGTGTACCACAAATGCTATCATTTTAGTCATCAAAATCAGATATATGTTATTCAACAAATTCCTTCTCATCTCATTTGAATTATTCTGAACCTTTTTGTATGAAAAAGATTATTATTATTATTATTATTTTACTTGAGCAGGTGGATCACAGAGTACGCTAACAATCAGGAATTGTTCTTTGAAGATTTTAAGAATGCATATATCAAACTTGTAAATGCTGGAGCGAGGTGGAATATTTAAACCAACACATATATGCTACTCTTTCTTTATTTTCACATTTTGCAATTTGAAATATAATTCTGTATATGTATTTAGAACAAGATTATGATGTACCACTGTATATGAAAAAGAAGAAAAAAAAAAAAAACTCTTACCTCTCAGTTTCTTTTCTTCTGTCATACGCTGATTGTCTCGCAACGACTTTGTAAAAAGCAAAGTCGTCATCAAATGAGTCATTGATTTCGATATTTAGATCCCTAAAAAACTCCTGATTAAACTAGGTCCTCACCTAAAGCTGGAGTTGGGGTTTGATAGACACTTTGTAGCTATTTTTTTTATAGATAGACAATGACAGTTGGTTGATAAAATTCATAACCTGACCAAGTCATACTTTAATTTGTTAATACAAACTCTCAATCTCCTTAAATTATTTCATCCTATTCTCATATAACATCACATGGCCTTGATGGATCAACTTGATTATTTTCTTATAGTTTGGCCCCTCTAGCTAGACCTACTTATATCATGTGGGACATCATTTATAACTTCATTGCATCCTTCTTGAAAGAAAAAGAAAAAGGTGATAGTTGTTTTCAGTGGCATAATTAACTTACTGGTAATAAAACGAGATAACGTTGTATGATAATATTGCTTATGATGATACAATGTTTGAACTTATTACGTACCTCGTTGTTTGATACAATGTTAAGTTACTATATCTTCCAAATTGGAATAAAAATAATGACTATTTAATATACTTCAACACAAAATACACATCCTTATTTTGAAATTTGAAGTCATTCATCAATAAATGAAACTTATATCAATAAGTGAGAATTGCTAGATATAATGACTCAAAATGATGGTGCGTGCATTTATAATTTTGGATAATTATATATAGTACATAGATATTCGTGGGGGATTATAGACTCTAGGCCACACAAGTCATTTTCATCAAATATTTATTTAATTATCCAATTACAATAATTAACAATGGAGCTTGCTTAATTACTTAGCACACACTGCTGTCCAATAACAATCATATCCTTATATGTATATCACAAGCTTTAAAGCTATTCACTTATTTTTCCTATATAGAAAACTATTGCCAATCTTATGATTGTACTTATTTTCTTAAGCCCCAAGGGAACATGGGCATAGAAAGGTGAATGTACTATTACCAATTAATCTTTTTTAATAGTATTTTGGTTGGAAATAATAATTCCTCACCTTTTGTCTGAAATTCCCAACCATACACTCTTCCACCTTTTCTTTAATTTCTTCCCCTTATTTATCATCATAATTTGTGAACTTTCATACATGAATGCAAATAAGTGAGACTATTAAAGCTTTTGAGAAAAGAACAATGTGCATGCCTTGCTTTAGAGCTATTATATTGCACATGAAGACTTGAAAGAAATATAACTTATTCTTATGTTTCTTTATCAATCATTAATGTTGCTAAAGAATGAGCAGAGATGTTAAGCAGATAACTTAATGACTCAGAGTCATGGGTTTGTTATTATATCAAAGAACTGAAATAAGTTGTCCCTAAACTCTAAACCGTGAACCTTAAACCCTAAAGCAAGTCGGAGAGCACTTTTAGTTCGCGCTGGTGAATGGAAGGCCCCCCTATCAAGCAAGAAGGAAGCGGCTCTTCCCGCGGCGGAGTCACCATTGACTCTATCTGTTATTATGGTAAATCAGTGTATCAAGATGTCAATCTGAGATCTTATTTCAGCTCGATACGTCCACCTACGTGAATCACATGTTTCTGGTTCTTTACTTTAATTTATGGAAACAATATTATTTCAGGTGTCATTATTCCTACTTCTGCAGCTATACGGAGTTCGAACCTCCACACTTTAGCATCCAACTGTCATTTTAAAACATTCGAATCCTTTAACACTAGCTATCTCATGCATGTCCTGAGGACCCCAAAGTCTTATTATTAACTCTCTTCTGAAAGGTCAAATGTTAAATGCGTGTTACGACGTACGTTAGTGGATCCACACAAAAAAAGTCACCGAGGACTAACCTTGTAATAACAGGTATATCGAGGATTCTTTATCTATTTTTCAACGACTTGTGTGACCTATCGCCGGTCAAAGATTACCTTAGACTTCTACCATATATGCATGTTTCTTTTCGGTTTGTTTTTTTTTTTTTTTGGGGGGTGGGGGTTAAAATGCAAGGAACTAGGCAGCAAACATAAAACAAGTAGAAGGCCAAACATTAAGGGTACGTTGCCCATATATGTCCCCATTATTATGTTTCAACAGCCAACAATGAAGGGATGTTACATACTCTCACGTAAAGGTGCCCCCCCAACAACACCCCTATCCCCCCTTGCATGTGGCTTGCTCATGGCAAAATTTAATTAGACATGTGATTACAGTAATATTAAGAGCATTTATCAAGTATAATACATTATAATCGTATATATTTATAGTTTCTTTCACCATATATACACATCGTTAATATGTTAATATAACATGACACTTAATATAACCTGTTTACAACCATCTTAGAATAAAAAATAATCTAATAGTTATGGGTATTATGCATTAAAAAAAAAATAGTTAGGAGTATTGTAATTTAGGAGGTTGTGACTATTTTACTGCAGGTCTAAAGTATGAGGTTGAAGTTATAATAAATGAAGGTTTTAATGACACATTAAATTTAGTATGGATTCAATATCTTGAAAGTCGATTTTATGGTGTATGTAATTAACGCTTATAAGATTGGTTAAAGTCGATTTCTATGGACTTAAATTGATTTTATAAGTTCAAATTTGTGTATTTCATAGTTGTGTGGTGCAAGAGTAAATTTGTATGCGAATACTTAACATTATTGAACTATGGTCTATGAATTGATGAGCAATAGCATTAATACCAAAAATGTAAGAATGACCTACCTTGATCATTTGTATTTTGGGTGGATTTATGAAGCCCGTTGTGCATGAATTTACGAAAACAACGAGGTTCAGAATGATTCTTTAATCAGTTAAGCTGAACCTGAAGCACGACCGTACCAAAAAGGCACAACAAAGTTTCAAATGATCACCCATGGTGTCTACCCGAATTCTTGTTAAACAAAAGGCTTTTAATTCTGATTCCGTAAAGTTTAATGTAGATGCAGAGCAACAAAGCGTGGGAGAATTACGGCGATGGGAGGTCTCTTTTGAACCAACTAGGAGATTATCCTTCGAAATTTCTCTAGAAGACTTAAAAGAAGTTTTGATATGAAGGTAGCAGAGCCTATGGCTATTTATAATACGATGGTGTTGCCTTTTATCAGGGACGGACCTAGAAGGTGGCTTAGGTGGGCGCAGCCCACCCGGTGTTTATTTTCGGTACACTAAAAACCTTATATAATTCAGTCAAACATAGATAGTTTTCTTAGTACAGCCCACCCGACCATACGAATATAGTCTGTTAGCCCACCTGACTACAAATTCCTTGTTCCGTCCCTGCCTTTTATATAGAGCTTCTTTAATTACTTTACGAAGACCGGCACTCTCTCTCTTTCCCTCGTTTACCAGCAGTTGTCATGAAAGACTATGAACTTTTCGTCGTTGTCTATATATATATTGTTTTTCTTTCATTATCTTCTCCTCTATTAATAAATAGGGTAATATACCATCTCCTCCAAGCCCTCTAATGCAATCATCTCTACTTCGGGACATCATACTTGACATTTGACTATCTGTAAAGTCGAATATAAGCTCAACATTCGACTTCACGAGGAAATTGTATGTCCATTCTTTTTGTTTTTGAAATGATATGTCCATTTTCGATGGTTATAAAATCCAACCTAGCTCGAACCTAATCCAAAAAACACGCAACATTAATAGATTTATTGTGATGCCGATAAAAACACAGTTTGTCTATTTATTTATTTATTTATTAAAGAGGCTCCTAGCCTCCGGAGAAAGGACACAGCAGCACGACCGGTAAAAATTAAAAAGAGTCGAATTTCACGGAGCGGGAGCTAAATTCGTCTTCAACTACTGCCTTCCGATCGTGACACGTGTCATTGGCTTTCCATGATGGATGGCGTGGCATGATCTGCAAGAACAACTAACGGTTATGTACATGCCTGTCCTCTTTTATCATATGAATGAATCGCCCCCCACTAACCTGCCTCTGGCTTTGAATTTATTTATTCCATTTTTGAATAGTGGAAATGTACGATCTTCATTTTCAATTTGCTTCGCATTTCCTCTGTCCTGTATAAACAGTTCCTCTCTCTCTCTCTCTAAACTGCTTCAGATCCTTTAAAACCCAGGTCAGAAATAGTAGTGAGCGGTTTAAGGTGTGTTGTATAGAAAACCTTGTTTGATTTAGCTTTGCTGCTTTGTTTTGCACTTGGGTTTTCTTTTTGTATTAGTTTCATTCAGGTGTACGATCAGAATTTGGGAGCATTTCTTTCGGGTGGGTGGGTTGGGAGGCGGGTAGCGTGGGAACTGGGAATGTGCTACTTAAAGATTAGATCTTTGTGATTGTTGAAGATCCAGAGGATAAGTATGTTTTCTTTCTGGGCTCTGTCTGTAATGGGTTGTGTTCAGATTACTTTTATGTTTTCTTATTTAGTGTTTTTTGTGGTGACTGAATTGTCATTGTACTTTTTTACAGCTGAAAGTGAAGTTGCTCTTTGATGAATCTCGAATCATGTTTTCTTTGATTTTTTGTTTTTCGTTTTTTTTATATTGATAATTTGATTTAGCGTGCCATATGATTGCTCAGGTACTGACTGGAGTATGTGGGGAGCAATCTGATTTTGGGACTTTAAAGATTGATACCGTATAGACATAAAAAAGGCTATTGTTTTCTTTCCCTCTCACAATTCCTTGAACAAGATATAGTCCAAGTATTGATGTTGGCTCTGCTTTTAATCTGCATTCTGCACTTTTTGAACCTTTACCCTTGGTTTTTATCGTCGTTAGTGTTAAATGGTGTGCTCAGGATTGGCTTTCAACCATCTGTTGTTTATATGTTTATAGGGAATGTACTGCTAGATTAAATTGGACCTTTGTTTGGATGTTTATTCATCGTTTGTTTCTGTTAGAATGAGCTATTAAATATTTTGGCTAATTTGTGTAAGGCAACGGGCCTGCATTTTCTTGTTCTCTAGGCTATACAATTGTTGCGGCATGAGCTGCAGAGTGATGGCTGGAAACTAGATCATAAGAAAGCTTCTTTGTGAGGGTAGAGTACATGGATGCTAACTATTTGATTAGTACTACGGAGGAGAACGGGGCTGGATGTGAGAATGGGGCGAACAAACATCTTCCTACGTCTGAGGAACATGCTCTCTTGGAGAAAGACAGTACTCTTTCCAGGAATGATGGATTGACTGCAAGTTCTGGTAACTATGTGTCATTGAAGGACGTTGAACGTGTAGATTTGTCTCTTTCTGAGCTCGTAGAAGTTTTGCCCGCAAAAGAACAAAACGATTCTGTTCATAGTTCTAAGGTTAGATGTTATATCTTTTTTATAAGTTCCTAGCTTTGTTGAATCTTTACTTGATCATTCAATTTCTATTTACTTATTTAAATTAAGTCCCCGAACGAAAATTCTAGGAACATGGAGTAACCGAGCAAGCTGGACGTAAGGATGACAAACCACGCAAAGTTGCAGCTCAGACCAAGAATCAAAAGCCTTCGAGTCTTAAAACTGCAACTACAACTGGCTCGAAGAAGGGTAAAGATGGAAAAGACGTGATTACTCATGCTGCGTCAAATGGTGCACGCTCTAAAGTGACATCAAGATTACTGAAGAGCAAACCATCTAATGACAAGCCAACTGCTGCTTTAAATCATCATAAACCAGTACCGTCTGCAGCTAATGGTCCGAAGGTAGTAGTTGGTATTCATAATTGTTTGATCATATCCATTTTTTGTCAATCGTTTATTCATTTTATTTTTCTTGTTGCAAGCCATTCTGATAATTTTATGCATCTTTAGCAGCAACTTGGACAGGCACAGCCTAAATCTCCTTCGGCGACTGTTTCACGTAATGAAACTCACATGTAGGCCCTCTTTCATTTAGGCACCTTTGCATATTTTGCTTATTGAAGATAAACTTTTTTCTCGGTTGTGAACTATATTTGCTGGCCACAGGGAGAAGACTAAACCGAGGTTGGTGAAAAAGAGTGGATCAAGCAAAAGTGAAGGAACAGCACGGTCTTCGTATCCTGTAAATGATGCATTTGTTTTGAAACTTGGTACACCCCCCCACCCCTTTAATCCTTGTCTCTTGAATCCATGGATTTTCCTCAACCAACTATAGTAGTCCTACCAGTTCAGAAGACAAAAACCGACATATAGGTGCCCTTCCAGCGTACGGTTTTAGTTTTAAATGTGACGAAAGGGCTGAGAAACGAAGGGAGGTTAGTATTTTGACCAATTTACTGAAGGTCCTGTTTCTATGAATGGATTACCATAGGTTAAGGGCATGGCATTGCATTTCAGTTCTACTCAAAGCTTGAGGAAAAGATTCAGGCAAAGGAAGCAGAAAAGAGTAATTTACAAGCTAAATCACAGGTAATTTTTTTAGGATAGCCTTTTCCCTTGATGATTTCAAACTTTACGTGTTTGCTTTATCATTTCCTTTAAATTTCGAGCAGGAAACACATGAAGCAGAGCTGAAAATGTTAAGAAAGAGCTTGAAGTTTAAGGCAACACCAATGCCTAGTTTCTATCAGGAGCCTGCACCTCCCAAGACTGAATTAAAGAAGGTAAATCCGACACGTCTAGTTCTTGAGCATGTGCACTTTGACATAGTTAATTTCTTTTAGTTCTTGTCACGTCGATACTTTGACATAGTTTTTGTCATTACCTTAATGGTCTTGCTCTTACAAAGGTATGCTGTCTTTAAAGTTTCAACAATGTTCAGATCAGTTTGTTTCATAATTACCGCATTCCTTACCTTAAGAGTCTGGAACTTATCGTATTGGAAATGTTTACAGACATCCCGTGTACTTTCCCTAAATATGTTGCCACGGTTTCAAGATCCCTGTAGTTTGTGCTATTTTACAACTTGGTGATTCTATTTTGGAAGTTGTATAAGCAAATGGAAAAAAAACAACTTTATGACATATTGATTTGTTATTTGATTTCTAATCATGGTGAAATAATTGAAACAGATTCCACCAACGAGAGCAAAATCTCCTAAGCTGGGACGGAAGAAGATCTCGTCTACTGCAGCATCTGAAGAAGAGATTAATTCTAGAGCAAACCAAAGTAGAAGTTTGGATGAGAAATTGTCACATAACATCCTTGCTGCTAAAGAGGGTTCTCTTATCAATAATGTCAAGAAACCTCTACGGACCTCTCTTCCTAAGTTGCCTTCTCAGAACTCACTTAACGACCCAAAAAGATCTTCAGCTCGAAAACCATTGAAACTGAACAAATCATCTGATGAATCAAATGGAGCTGCACCTGATGATGCTAATGTGCAGGAGCAAGAACATGAAGGCGCCATTGATCCCAGCAAAACTGAGATTGGTAACAAAATCGAGCCTTTAGCTGCTGATTCTCAAGCCGAGACAAGCTCGGTGAATGAGCCCACCATACCTGTGGAGCATTAAGTCTAGTAGTGTATATTGATATGGCATTCTATACTTTGCTTTGCTTACAAAAAGATTGAGAATAGGACACACATTCGTATGCTGATGAAGGCTCGGCTGTAATTTTTTGGGCTAATTTCTCATGGCCAGTCTGAAATATGGGTTGTTTTATACACATTTGATCTTGCACCTTGATTGCTGCATTTTAAGGTGTTCTTTTGTTACTTTCATGCCCTTTCAATGTTTTCTTGAAGTTGACCTGAGTACTATAGAAAGTTTGCCTTCAAATAGGCATTTGATGTTTGGTAAAATGGCAGATTTTAATCACCACACCTGATCTACTTTTGAGACACCACATTTACATTCGACTTTCTACTTTCAAGACGCCACATTTACATTCGACTTCTAGAAAGTGGAATCTTCAGGGCACCACATTTAATATTCGACTTCTAGAAAGTCGAATCTTTAGGGCACCACATTTGTGTTCGAGTTCTAGAAAGTCGAATCGAAACTCAACATTTGACTTTTCAGAAGTCAACCGTCCATTTTCGACCTTTACAAAGTCGAATCTAGCCTAAAGTGTGCTGCTACTAGAGCTTTGACCTTTTGTTTACTATATTTCAGAAATATAGTAAAGAAGCAGCTTTTAGCAACCCAAAACAAGCACGCATTAAAACCATGTTATAGTATTGCAAACTCCTTTTTCAAGAGGTCATAAAATGAAAATTCAACAAGACAGTAATAAGAATAATAACAATAACACAGAGAAAAACAACTTAAAATAAAAGACAGAGAACATTCTGGTTTAAAGAACACTAGCAACATATATATAGATACATTTTATTCTCAACCATACCCATACATCAACGCATATATAACAACGTAAGAAACGATGGTACATCTACTTTTAAGAACATAAACTAATGGTTTGCCTGTCACAGTTTGTAAGCAGTTTGTTGCCTGCAAAACGAGAACTCTGGTGAATTAAAAAAACAACCCGGAAGGGAGTCGTCATGGCAGAGTACGAGTACATACTGCCATGGCCAGAGCTCATGCACAACAAGGCATCAAAATCCAACAAACTGCTAAAAGCAAAACCATATACTCCACAATGTATTCAGAACGCCAGTCCACCACGCAAAAAAAGTGGGGTCACAACATAGAAGGCTTGGCAAAACTGAATCCAGGACACAACAGTAACACGTGCAGATAAGGTGTTCGAGGAAAAACTTCATCAGAACCAAGTCCATGCGGTTTAATTCTGTGGTCAAGAACTGAGCTGCTTTGATTTTCAGTAAGATATGGTCATTGAAACAAGACTCACCCGTAACGGGGGCCAAAATCCTTGAAACAGAATCCTGATTCCAGGAAGCTGTTTTAAAAAAAAAGGAGAATATATGACCATTTCTCACTGGAAAAAAAGAGCTTTAGCACCAGACTGCAAGAACCTTCTGAGCATGAACCCCTTTAGAAAAGGATATCACAGCCACACAGTCTCTCCACGAGCAGATCAACAGCACCGCAGCTGATTCTGCGGCAATGCTGTATGTTCAAGCCCAACAGGTGTTCACCTAATTGCTCCAAGTAAGGCAAGCTTTTGTCAGAAACCAAAGAACAACCTGACAGGGACAAGACGCGTAAGCTCAACTGCACCGCGTTACTAGCCAAGGCTGCAATGCCGGCATCGGTAATTCCACTTTTGGAAACATCAAGTTCACTTAACAGTGAGCAATACTCTGCAATAGACCACAAGCTAGCATTGGTTATGGATCCGCAGCCATCGAGCTTCAATAGCTCGAGAGTGCCCCCGTGTAGTTTAGCAATGGCTGAAGCAACTTCATCTGTCAAATTAACACAACCACTCAGCTTCACCTTTACCAAGCCAGCCTCGGAATTTTCAACAAGGGATAGAAGCCCTTCATCATTTATATTATTAAGGGCATTAAGGTCAATGTGCACAAGATTCGGACAGAGTTTCCCGAGCGTTGAAAGGCTGTCACTACCGAATCCCGGGCAGTTGCTGATAGATAAAGACCTCAAAGAAAGGCACGGCGTCAGTAAATGATTCCCAGCCACAAGATCCCTAATCCCGAAGCAGTTAGCAATCGCCAGAGCCTTCAATTTCATACCGCAGTTCATAAGGATACCGAAAATTCCGGCTTGCGTAATCCTATGGCACTCTTCCAACTGAAAACTTTCAAGAACACCAGCAGCTTTTGAAAAGAAAATCAATCCGTTATCCGACACAAGTGAACACTTTCGGAGGCAAACACGTCTAAGGTTTGGACTACCATGGCCCACAGCAACAAGTCCTATATCCGTTACACCTCTGCAGGCAGTTACAGTAAGTGATTGCAAGTTTACTAAGCCTTTACAATTCCCCATGACCCAGAAGCCCTTCTCGTTCACCTGTTGGAGACCGGATAAAACAAGATCCGTCAATGCTACACAATACCGACCAATTACAGCAAGCGATCTGTCACTTATGTTCAATCCTTCTAGTTTCACTTTAGTGACCACAGCACCAGCCAAGGGAAAAAGATTTTCAACTCCTTGGTCCCCAATACCGGAACAGTTTTTCAACGTGATTGACCTAAGATTGGGGCAGCTACGGCCAATAGCCTTTAAGCTTTCATTGCCAATGTTCGAGCAGGACTCTACAATCAAAGAACCTAGATTGGGGGAGTTCTTAGCAATAGCCTCTAAAGATTTGTCCGAAATCCCGGGGCAGTTGCAAAGGTCTAGCTTCTCTAACAGACGACAGCCATTAGCAATTGCCATAATCCCTTCATCACTAATCGTAGAAACATTCCACAAAGAAAGAGCCCTCAGAGAAGGGCAACCACAAGCAATAGCTTTTAGACCACAATCTGACAATCCCGACTTGCTTCCTCGAATAGAAAGCTTGCCTAAACCTCCACGACTCTGTACACCAACAGCAATGGCAGCAAGTCTAACATCTGTAGCTTTCTTCCCTTCCAAACACCGAGAAAGATATCCATCGCCAAGAATATCGTTTTCGTTCATCCCAACCTCCGTATTACATCCAGATATAGATAATGTTTCTTTGGAATCCGATCCATACGATTTGCCAGCATCAGCAGAAACGGATCTCTCCTGTGACACAAACGAATTCTCTGTTTTAAGGACACATGTTTCATCAGCATGAACGCTGCTTAAAATCATAAGCCAACGCTTTGATACACAAGCAGAAGCACTTCTCACTTCAGCGGAAGGTAGACGTCGGAAGATCTCAAAGAGGCATTCATCAGGAAGAATTTCAATGGAGGGCTGTTTTTGTTCAAACATTTCTTCGCTACTAACAACGAAAGGGGCACAAATTCGAGACCTTTTGCAAGGAGGAAAATACAAATCCATATTATGTCCAACGGACAAAAAACGGTCAGTCTCCATTGAATCTTGATATAAAGCATCTCTGCGTAGAAAACCATCTTCACCTGAACCAAAATAAACAAGAACCAAAAAATATTACATTCATGCAACAGAAAGCGCATTTTACCTTCGGATTAAATACACAATGAACAAGGATTAACCATTTTTTATTGATAGAGATCATGATTCTAGTTTTATTCAATGAGGCTTAGTGGCTTAAAAGTTCTACTTTATCAAAATCTTAAATTTCATTCACATACTCCATATATTTCATTCACATATTCCAGTCAATCAATCTAATTAGCTATTCATCATAAGTACACCATACTATAGTTTGCCATATAACTCAAAGAACTAATGCAAATACAATACAAGAAAAACAAAGGACAACCCTTTACCTTTATCTATTTTTATGTTTTAAGCCCAAAAATGATTCATAACAGAAATACCATATTCAACAAAGAGCAATATCAAACAATTTAAAAGGCCATAACTTTAAGTAAAACCAACAAAAGGAAACAAGAAATTACCACTGAAATTAAAGATCTTTGGCATGTCTGAACCTCTGTATGAACTTGGATGTCAAATCCCAACAGTGGAGCCCCAAAATAACCCTCTTCAAAGAGGAGAAAAAAAAGTAAAAAGGAAAGGGAAAAAAAAAAACAAAGGAAAGAGAGCACCTTGTAAAACAAAGAGGAAAGCAAAAGAACAAAATAAACCCTATTTGAATAGAGCAAAAAGAGAGCAAGTTGAGAGAGGTGGAACAGGTGATGAGTTTTCTTACTACAAATACAATGTATATCAATTGTCAAACACATGCGTCATTGTTTTCTTCTTTTTTTTTTCTTTCTAAATATTCTACCGACAAGGGGGATTCACTATGCAGCAAAATGCAATGAATCGAAAGGAAAACTGTCATTTTCAAGAAAAAGAAAGAGAGAAAGAAAAAAGAAAACGTTATTCAATTGTTGTCGCTTAGCTGTGTACCTTTCCTATGTTCAATGTTTCTCTGCAACTTTCAGCTCCCATAATCTATAGAAAATTATTTCTACTTGGCCAATTTACACTTTGCTTTCCCTTTTAGTTTAGTGAAATTATTATATTCATCCACCCTTTCTTACCCCCAAAAATATATATATATATATATATATATCCCCACTTATTCAACAAATTATATGAAATTCTTTTTATTGAGGTATATAAATAACATAAAAATTTCAAAGTTTTGAAAAGAAAAAAAGAACATAAGATAAATTTTGGTTAAATTTGTTTGGATTGAATTGAGTTTTGTGTCCATTAGAATGAATGTGACGTATTGAGAGGGAGAAAAAAACAAGAGATAGAGCATTATTTTATTCGATTAATAAATTTGTTTTATTTGAATTGAATACGGTAGACGAATTTAGTCCCTCCAAAGACACTTGGTCTCTTGTTTGTCTCAAGATTTACGTACTATTATCTCTTCTATAATGACATTTATTTATTTTTTTACTTCAGATTAATTATATATTTTATACACGTTTCTGGTCTAGCTATACATTTTGGTACATTTTTGGGGCATTTGACGGATCTGACTTATTGATTATCGTCTGACTCTCAATCGTTGGATTTGTAGAGTGTATAAAAATAGGACAAAAACATGTAATTATAGATGAAAATTGTCATTACGAAGAAGATAAGAGTTAGCTTATGAACGAGTAAAAGACATGGACCAAAAGTGTTATTCTTTTTTGTTTTTGTTTCTGTGCCACCAATAATTGCATGGCGACACCGACACGTGACACGTACCGTAACGATTGACCGTAGGCTCCGTTTGTTTTCAATTTAGTTTAGTTTTGGAGTTGATTTTATTTACTAGTGGATAATAAAATATGATAAAAATAATTAAAGTAATGATTAGAAAGTTAAAATGTTTTTTTGAAATTTCTGTATATAAAAAAATGATTGGTAATCAAATAGTATAATGAATAAAATAATGATAAAAAATATAATAATGTAAATAAAGTGAAATGGTGGGGTAGATGTTTTAATACTTTTTTTTATTTGTAGTTAAAAAAATGATTTGTGAGAGAAATTATAATAATTAATTAGTGAAGTGATATAAAATAAACTCAAACTCAACCCAAAACAGACAGAAGCCTAGGTGTTTTCATTAAATATCCTAATAATGTAAACAAAATATAAGATTATGGGTGCAAAGTATCATTATAAAAGTTAAATGGCCATTATTGAGAATGAAAATATATAGGGGGAAAAAAAGTGTGATTGTCTCTATTTATAATTGTGAAATTGTACTTGTATCCACTTTGTACTTTGCTTGCATTTTAGGTATTTTGTAAGAATCTTTTCCCCTCATATGCTATCTAAGCTGAATAATTAGCTTTCTTATTTAAACAATAAAAAATTCCACCGCATTTTACAATTCCGAAAGAAAGATACATTAAAAAGGAAAGAATCATCCATATTTAAATTTATTCTTGTCTTTCATACGTGATTTTTTTTTTCCCCTGCCTTTATTTGGTTCTTTGAACCTTAGAATTGGACGGTTTAATGCTTCAAAGGTACATTTTAATCCCCCAAGTAGGCAATGTTTGTATCACAATCATCTCTTAAGATATAACAATCATTTTCTTCAGTTCAAAATAATATTTCTATCGAATAGAAACGGTGAATTCTGAAAGCCCGGTGAGAGATCACTCAATGACTTCAAGAGAATGCAGCATTTAGGAAATCAATTATGGAAGCTAGATGGAAAAAATAAACAAAGTTTTTGGCGCCTTTTAAAAATGGTACCGCATGTATGTGTACTATAAAAGTGAAAACCTCCTTTTATTCTCATTTAAGACGAGATAATTTATAGTGCAGAAGAACAAGCCATTCATAATTTGTTGCAATTGTTCAAACTAGTCGCCACCGAACGGTCACAATCCATTTGAACCAAATTCTCCAACAAGTTATTAATCATTGATGAAAACAACGTTACTATAATTTCGTATGCATTTTACCTCTTATTTGTAGCATATTCTATATAATTTTGGAGTAGTTAAGTGGTTTTTATAGGCACGGTTCATCATGGCTCGAATCACGAGACGAGAGACGTTTACGTTGAAAATCTCGATATTTTCAGGAGATTTGTGTGTGTTTTATTGGTATTTGTCACGCTTAGGTATGTGTTTTAATTTTATTACAGGTATGGCGTGACGAGGATCACAACAGTACAAAAACCGTCTAAAACGGAGTTCATATAAGAATTGACGCGAGATTCAAATTCATTCATTCGAAAGAAAATATAAAATAAAAATAAAATAACTATTGTTCAGTTTTTCTCGCATCCCAACATTTGTGTACAATGGGAGGTGAGGTCCCACTCTATCATCCTGTTTCATTCTTTGCCAAAAAAAGAAAAATAAAAACAAACAATGAAGCAAGGGGGCATATGCATTTTTCAAAGGGGCCACGCCCAATGACTTGTTATTTAACGCGGCAAAAATAAATGACTTCGTGTGCCTTGGAATTTCGGGAATTGTCCGGGAAATTAATATTTACGTCCACTGTTGGCTTATAATAAATCACTCATGTCAAATTTCAACACACAGTTTTACACCAGAATTTTATTCTTATTTTTTACCTGCCGCCGTTTTTCCCTTTGATTAGAACACATTTATTTTATTTCTTTTGCTGCAAATTTCCCAAGAACAACGACAACAACTTATTTATTTTGATTGGCAAATGCTCTGTTTCGGGGAAAGTGATTTCATTGTGTTGCCCAAATTCCTTGAACCAATCTTGGTGGATAGGATTGAGCCCGTTGTTTTACTTGTCCTACTTTGAGGGGGTACTCAATTATTACGATTTATGTTGGGAGACTCAACGGTTTGTTCTCCTTTGGCATAACTATCCTTAGCATAATTGGGGGTAGAAAGTCGAGTTAAGGACTTTAAACTTAGAATGTTATAGGGAGTTTTTTCTTTTCTTTTCACTTGTATTTCTTTGTTTCTCTTTTAATTTCTTAATAAGTCGTGCTAACGACAATAAACGCAAGCGCTTATGGGAGGCAACCCTCATTTTTTTTCTTTAGGTTTTTAGGTTTTTATTTAGGAGTGTGATGAAAATTTAACCTCGCATTTCGAATTCCGTTTCATGCTTTGTGATAATCCATACTTTATATGCTTTATACATCTCCGTACTTGTGCTTACTTACACTTAAGGTTTCGGCCTTTCGTCGTAGTAGATTCTTTGTTTTTTTTTGTTGTGATTGCACAGGTACCCTGGGATATACATTGGAGGTTGTCACTTTGTATGGTTGCGATTTGTTGCCAGTTCAGCTAAGTCTTTCTTTTCTTTACTTTGTCACTCACAACCGAAGACGGTGTTCCGTTTTAAGTGAGGGGCGGTGGACTTAGCTTCACTTTACTACTATGTGCTTTATTTTTATTCACCGAATAAGTTATATGCTTGGTGTTTGGTCCTTGATGAGTAAAATTGAGCCATTTTTAATAAATTTCATGACTTTGATTGTAATACCTCGAAAATTCAAGAAGGGTAAAAAAGTAAAATGGAAATTTATTACTATTTTTCCTATTTTATTCTTAACCTAATTCAATAAAAAAAAATATTAATTAAAAAGGATCTTGATTAATTATTGGGGCTTAAGGTTAAAAAGGGTGTTTGACCACAAATCTTGGGGATATAGTCTTTTTTTGTTCAGAAATGGTGTAAACAGTCTTTTTGAAGCCTCTAAATCTTCGCGTTTTAGGTGTTTTTTGAACCAAACTAAACCCTAATTGGGAAGGGGGAACCCTATAGGGGATTTGAGGACCTTAAGATCGTGCACATTTGTGAAAAAAAATGGAGAAAATCGCGGTCAAAAAAACGGAAAAAAACACAGCCAAGAATTTGTTGAAAAAAGGCTATATAGCCAATTCTCCCTTAATTATTATTTAATTGGGTATAAAAAAGGATTATTACCTAATTAAATTCATTACCTTCTACCGTTTATTTTCTGGAAAATTTGGGAGAGGCCGACGGCTGACAAGAAAAAGGAAAAATAGTTCGGACGTCGTTTTATAAATTCGGGGCTTAAAGGTTGATTTTTGGTGCAGACCGCAGTAGAGAGAAGTAATCGTCTCGTTGCAAGCGTTTTTTTGACATCAGCAATTTCGTATTTCGTAAGTATCCATCTTTTAGGTTCTTTTAGAATCTTATTCCTTTTTGGGTAATTCTTGTGTTTAGGATGACATATAGGTTGTGTTGTTAATCATAGTCGTCGTTTTGGTTTGTATAGATTGCGTAGAAGGCGAGGATTCGCAGCTATTCTTGTTGTGTTTGGATTTGGAGTAAGGGGTGTTCTTAAACGAATGATTATTTTTGTATTACGTTTATATTGGTTGATATAGTTTTTATAGTTGGGTTTCACAGTCTTGTACAGCGGCAAGCACAATGGTCTTGTTTTTTGGATTGATATAGCTGTATTTAATTTGTTTACTTTTGGTTACTTCTAGCACTAAATTCCCAGGTAGCTGCCGAGTGAAACAGAAGGGCAGGGATATAAATGTGTTAATTTATTTTATTTTTATTTTCACACCAAAAAAAAGGGGGTAAACCAATCTATGCAGAGCTCATGCCGATGGTCTCCAGGAAAAAATGAACTACCCTTGTTGTTTTGTTTTGTTTTCTTTCCGGCTAATAATAATAATATGCAACGGTGGTATTTATATACCTAAATATTATTTCATGTGTTATGGTTTGGTATGCATGTCTTTAGAGACATTAAATGTTAATTGACAAAATCTAACTTCCGACTTCAGATGCCTTAGCATCAATCGCTACAACTGAGACCCTCTGCGGGGAGAAGCTGGTAACCCAGAAGGCGGTTGTTTAGACCTTGCGGGGTCATTGTTTTAGTAGACATTGATGTCTTTTACAACGTGCTAGGTAGTTAATTCTAGATTGTCTAGGACTAGATGTCCTTAGGAAACCCTTTTAAGTGGAATGAACTTAGGTGGTTAGATTAACTACGTAATAAACATATGAGATGAGTCTAAAAGCTAAAACGTTGTAATTCTTGGTGAGACACATTTATGATTCGCAGCATGGAATCATTTCTCATAGGTAACGGACGGGTTTTGGGAAATGTTTCACACAGAACCATCCGTGCCATATGAGGTGCTGAATATGTCCCGGTGCATACCCATCATTTCGGGCATTGTGTCCTTGATTTAGAATGTAACATAGATAATTGCTCGTGATAGTGCTAACAGACTTAGCAGAGGGGAGTGTATTTTAATGCAACATATGTAGTAGATATGTAGATCAATATGTGTTACCGGTCTTCTACCCCTTACTGAGTACAAAATGTACTTACCCCCTTTCCTTATTGTACCCCACCCCAAGAAGATTGGCAGGTAGATGAGTTTGGCTATGACGATGCAGATGTTTGAGCTTGGAGTTCGAGATGAAGTTTATTTTACTTTTCATTGTTTCAATAATACTTTGGAATTGTAAACGTTTAACATTTGAGATGCCACTAGACTTTTAGCTTCCCGTTTTATCTTTTTATTTGGGATTGTAATAGTTTAAACAACATTTAATTCTGTTGTTTCTTTTGAGGATGTTCTTAGACTTGATTTGGAACTTTGATCGATCTGTTTGGTTTGTCGTTTGACATCCCCGAGTTGTTCGTTTAAGTCTTCCGCTTTGCAATTGATATTAATGTATGATGACGTAGGCTTACGTATATATACTTCTTTGATTTATTAAAGAAAAAAAATATATGTGTGCCGGACGTTCTTTCCGGATAAGGACTTGGTGTCCGGAACGGGGCGTCACATTGATGTTGCGAATTATAAGTGGAGTCATTGTATTCTTTGATTACTTATTAGTCAAGAGTTGAATGCACGCGAGTCAAACCTTCATCTTGTTGTGGAAATGGAATTCTTACGCACGTAATAGCTTTGCTTTCATTAGTTGTGGTTGATTAGTGAATGCTTATAGATGCCATAGACATTAATCTGTTACCTAGAACTTATACCATTAACTTCGAGGCGAAATAGAAAGGTCAATCTTGGTAGATTAAGGGATGACGGTCCTGGCATTTCTTTGACCCGACCCGAGCCAAATAGTCAACCTTGTACATAATTTCCACAGAAACCCCTCTAAGCCTTTGTAGGGTGGTTGGACCCCCACCCAAACTTAGTCATTCGTTAATTAGCCAATAATTACCGACCCTTAGCCTTTATTTGTGGTCTAAATTTCTTTGGTACCCTACGAGTGAGTTTTAATCTTATTTTGGGTACACTTGCTAGCACAAGTGTGGGGTTGAGAAGATGTGTATCAAATTATGGTGTTGGTGGATCTTTGGTTCCACGAATGAGAAGGGGTAGTGAAGTATGTTGGTGTTTGGTTTGAAAGAAAAGAAAGAAAAAAAAACAAAAAAAAAGGTTGAATAAATTGTTGGAATAAAGTTGAGTGAATAAATGGGGAGGAAAGTTTTCGAGTTAATACTTCTAATGTAATGCATGGCGATGGGATGAAGTAAATTGGAGTGGATGTTCTTGAATTTTTAGTTAGTTTGTTCTCGGTAACAACTATTTTTGCAAGCTATCTTGGAGTTTTATCTTGGTGGCCACCGTTTTTTCGTCCTACTCATGTTTATGATACGGTGTCAAAAGGAGGCGAGCTATGAAATATATGCAAGGTGTTTTGATTAGGCTCACTCGTATTTTCTCTTTTGATATTCATTTTATCCTTTCGATTAGCCATGTCCCTAGCCTAACGTTACAACCGTGCAAGTCCTACCTGACCTTAGTTAGCCGTGATTTGACCTCGATTAGTGGAGATGATTATGAAGTATAAGCCTATGGTGTAACGACATTAGTCGTGCGTCTATAATCTGAGCCGATCGACTATAATAAATGATTGAGAAGCTACACACGCACACACTATGTTTCCTTGGTAAAATACGTTTTGGCTAGTGTATATTCGCTTATTGACTAGTTTTTACTCATTAGATATTGTGGTTTCCCATATGATCACAATGTTGATCTCATGATTTATTTTTGAATCGTTTGAATTGCTCGAGGGCGAGCAAACGCTAAGTGGGGGTAGTTGATGAGGGTTAACTTTGCTATAATTTCGTATGCATTTTACCCCCTATTTGTAGCATATTCTATGTAATTTTGGGGTAGTTAAGTGGTTTTTATAGGCACGGTTCACCATGGCTCGAATCACGAGACGATAGACGTTTACGTAGAAAATCTCGATATTTTCGGATGATTTGTGTGTGTTTTATTGGTATTTGTCACGCTTGGGTATGTGTTTTAATTTTATTACAGGTATGACGTGATAGAGGACGTGACGAAAATCACAACGGTACAAAACCGTCTTAAACGGAGTTCGTATGAGAAATGACGGAAAATTCAAATTTATGCATTCAGAAGAAAATATAAAATAAAAATTAGATAATTATTGTTCAGCTTTTCTGAGATCCCAACATTTGTCTACAATGGACGGTGAGGTCCCACTATATCATTCTGTTTCATTCTTTGCAAACAAAAGAAAAAGCAATGAAGCGAAGGGGGCGTATGCATTTTTCAAAGGAAAATTTTACCATGGAGACTCCCGTATAGAGAGTAACTTATGTGGCATAATCTGGACCACACAGTTTCATTCTGTAATAAAACTGTGAGGTCTAGATAGTGCCACATAGGCTACTCTCCATGTTGGAGTCTTCAACTCCCTTTTTCAAAGGGGCCCACGCCCAATGACTTGTTATTTAATGCGGCAAAAGTAAATGACCTCCTGTGCCTTGGAATTTCGGGAATTGTCCCGGAAATTAATATTTACGTCCACTGTTGGCTTATAATAAGTCATTTAGGTTCAATTTCAACACACAGTTTTACACCAGAATTTTATTATTATTTTTGCCTTGCCGCCGTTCTTCCCTTTGATTAGAACATATTTCTTTTATTTCTTTTGCTGCAAATTTCCCAAGAACAACGTCAACAACTTATATATTTTATTCCGTGATTTCAACACAACAACAAAGTGACGATTCGAGTGGTGGGTTGCTGCAGTTTTTTTTGGTAAATTTTATTCAATCTTTTTATAATGTTTATTATTAATTTCTTCATTAATTTCTGCACTTTTATTTATATTATGTATAGCTAAATTTCTGATAGCTAGATTATGTGATGGAACTACGAAATTGATGCCTAAACGATGATCTAGGGATGTGTAGAGCTTAAAAATTAAATCTTTTGAATTTTTGTGTCCTAAAATTTGATCTTAATGCTTGAATTAATTTGATCACCTAATTCATGATCACACACATGACCTTTATAAATGTATTTTGCGAGGGAGTGTGCGAACTAGAGTTTTAGGATTGCCATGCACGAACTAGTTGAGTTTTTCGCAGCCTGTTGCTTGGTAAGGTTTTTCTAGCTAAGACGTGAACTCGGTGGATGCGGAGCATCTCATAGTTCTTAATCACATTAGGTCAATTAAATCCCATAAAAGGGACTGTTGAACCGACTAGGTTGTGGTATAAGCGCATAGGGACCAGTTTAGGATATTGCACCCACAACACGTTCATTAGAAGCTATTGGTTGGCTGGTAGGTTAAGGCTCGTCCCTAGTGATTCGGTAAAGGTGTCGAAAGTAATGTTCTTGATCATAATTTAGCTATTACTTTTATCATACATTTAAAGTTAGCATTTTTCATTTTTTCTAGCTATAATTAATTTTACCCTATTTGTGAGCCTAAACTAAATACAAGCGTGATTGTGATACTTGACGGATCCTCGTGGGATACGACCTTGCTCGCCGTTGTAGTACAACCGACCCGATACTCTGCCGGTTAAAGTTGGTTTACTATAAATTGGCCATCAATCATAGTGAAACCTATTGTTATATATATATATATATATATATATATATATATATATATATATATATATATATATATATATATATAGAGGAGGATTTAACCCAATTACCCGCCTTGACCCGCTCCAAACCCGACCCAAACCCGTAAAATATGAATAAAAAAAACCCTACCATAATTTGAAGAAATCGGCTACTTTAATTAGAAAATCAATTAAAATTTAAATTCCTAATAAATACCCTATCTTTCCCAATATTCCCTAAACTCACATTCATGACATTTCAATTAAAATTTGATTTCCCAATCTTTCTCAAACTCACATTCATCTCATTTCATATTAGAAAATTCGCCTAAGAACATTGTAAGAATTAAAATTTGATTCAACCATTCCATTGGCAACTCACTTCATTCAACCACTACAAGGTATGATTTCCCAATCTCATTTCAATTACAAAAATCAATTAAACTATGATTCAACCATTCCATTGGCATCTCATTTCATATATTTTTTTTATTTTTTTTAGTGTTTAAGCTGAAAATCATAACCATTCCATTGGCATCTCACTTCATTCAACTATTGCAAGGTACGAATTTTTAGATTTGCGTTTTAATTTTATTTGTATATATTTTGGTTTTTTTTTAGGGTTTAAGCTGAAAATCACATTGTTAGGGTTTAGGCTAATTTTTTTGTTATTTTTTCAAATAAAAAATCACATTCATCTCATTTCATATTAGAAAATTTGGCATCTCGCTTCATTCCATTGGCATTCTCGCTTAAAAATGGCAGATTTTTTTTAATTTTGTTTCCATTCCATTGGCATTCTAGCTTAATAAATGGTGGATTTTTTTTATTTTTTTTCTTTTGTCATTCTTTATATGTAATTGATTTGTGCAGACATCAAACACCGTGCAAGGTACGAATTTTCGGATTTGCGTTTTAATTTTATTTATACATATTTTTGTTATTTTTATGATTTAAGCTGAAAATCATATTGTTAGGGTTTAGACTAATTTTTTTTGTCTTTTTCAAATAAAAAATGTCGGATTTTTTTGTAAATATTTCTTCTTTTGTCATTCTTCATATGTAATTGATTTGTCTAGACATCTAGCTCCTTGCAAGGTAAGAATTTTTGGATTTGCGTTTTAATTTTATTTGTAAATATATAGATTATTTGGGGTTTAAACTGAAAATAATTGTTAGGGTTTAGGGTAATTTTTGTTATTTTATCAAATAAAAATTAGCGGATATGTTTTAATATTTTTTCTACAAATTTTTGAATTTGTGTTTTAGTTAATTTTTTTAGGGTTTAAGTTGAAAATTATATTTTAGGGTTTAGGTTAATTTAATGAAAAATTGGAATAATTCCTATAAATTAGCCATTCTAATTAATATCAAATATTCTTAAATTTATGACACTTAATGCGAAATATCACATTAAGTTTTTTTTGAATGTCACATTAGGTTATAATATTTACTAAATGATAAATTTAATTTACCAATCAATTAAAAATATTCTAACATTAAATAACATTTTCATAAATATATAAACTCAAATATGTCATTTAATACTATATATTGAGATATTAAATACACAACTTATAACTTATCCATGCCAAAGTAATGTCAACTATTTTTAAATTTATGTCATTTAATGTGAAATATTTTTAATTAAAGTATAATAATTAAAAAGTAATATACGAAATTTGATTTTCTACTAAATATCCTCTCACTCCAATCATACTACTTACACTTCACATTAATTACAAAATTTGACTTTTTAAAATTTGATTTTCTTAATAAATAATCTATCTCTCCAATGACACTAATTAATAACACTATTTACAGTTCACACTTATTACAAATTTGACTCTATCAAAATTGATTTTTCTAATAAAAATATCTCTCTCCAATCACACTAATTACATGTCACACTAACTATAAAATTTAAATATTTATAATTTGATTTTTGTAATAAATAACATCTCTCTCCAATCACACTAATTATGGTTCACACAAATTAAAAAAGTTGACTTTCTAAAATTTGATTTTCTACTTATATAGAACCATTAATAGATAAATACGACTATAATGATATTTATAATATATAATAGTTGATTCAAATCAGAATGAATCATAATTAATAGAAAAAAATGAAAAAAAAAATTACATATCAAATAAATTCAATTCATTAGGTTATAATATTTACTAAATGATAAACTTAATTTTATCAATCAATGAAAAACATTCTAACATTAAATAACATTTTGATAAATATATAAACTCAATAATGTCATTTAATACAAAATATTGAGACACTAAATACATCCCTTATAAATTATTCATCCCAAAATATTGTCAATATTCATAAATTCATGTCACTTAATGAGAAATATATTTTCACTAAAGTATAATATTTAAAAAGTAATATACAAAATTTGATTTTCTACTAAATATCCTCTCACTCCAATCACACTACTTACACCTCACAATATTACAAAGTTTGACTTTTTAAAATTTGATTTACCTAATAAATGACATATCTCTCCAACGACACTATTAAATGTCATTATTTACAGTTTACACTTATTACAAAATTTGTCTTTATCAAATCCATTCACACTAATTACAGTTCACACTAAATATAAAAATTTAAATTTTTATAATTTTATTTTTGGAATAAATAATCTCTCTCTCCAATCACACTAATTATGGTTCACACGAATTAAAAATTTTGACTTTCTAAAATTTGATTTTCTAATTATATAGAACCATTAATAGACAAATACGACTATAATGATATTTATGGTATACAATAGTTGATTGAAATCAGAATGAATCATAATTAATAGAAAATTACGAAAAAATGAAATATCAATAAAATTCAAACATGCCCTAATTAAATTTTTTGATTTTCTACTAAATAACATCTCACACTAATCACACTACTTACACTTCACAATAATTACAAAATTTAAATTTTTAAAATTTGATTTTCCCAATAAATAATCTCTCTCTCCAATAATACTATTTACAGTTCACATTTATTACAAAATTTGACTTTATCAAATTTGGTTTTCTTAATAAATAATCTCTCTCTCCAATCACACTATTTTGTTCTTTGAAACTAGCCAAGTATTCTTATGTAGCTGGATCGTGCGAAATTAACATATTGAGGGAATTAGTGTTACTTATTTTATTTTTTAAATTAGGGCGTAATATAACATATAATAATTGATTAAAATCAGAATCAATCTTAATTATCAGTCATCCCAATTAATTACAAATATTCTTTAATTTATGGCATTTAATGCGAAATATCTATTTAAAAATGATAACTTTAATTTTACCAATCAATGCAAAACATTCTACATTAGATAGCATTTTAAAAAATATCTAAACTTTTAAATATATCATTTAATGCGAAATAGTTATGCATTAAATTTTAATATTAAAGAAATGATAAATTCAATTTTAACAGTTAATGAAAAATATTCCAACATTAAATTACATTTCAAAAAATATGTAAATTCAATTATGACATTTAATGCGAAGCGTGTCGACATTAAATACATCCCTATAAATTAATGATAAATATTCTCACATTAAATGCATCCTAATAAATTAGTCAACCCAATTAATGCGAAACATTTTTTAAGTTATGGCACTAATATTATAGTATATAATAATGGATTAAAATCAGAATCAATCATAATTATTAGTCATCCCAATTAATTACAAATATTCTTGAATTTATGGCATTTAATACGAAATATCATATTAAGTTGTAATATTTAAAAAAATGATAACTTTAATTTTACTAATCAATGCAAAATATTCTTACATTAGATTACATTTTGAAAAATATCTAAACTTAAATTAATCATTTAATGCAACATATTTATTCATTAAATTTTGATATTTAAAAAATGAAAAATTCAATTTTACCATTTAATGAAAAATATTCCAACATTAAATTGCATTTCGAAAAATATATAAACTCAATATGCTATTTAATGCGAAGCGTGTAGACATTAAATGAATCCCTATAAATTAATGATAAATATTCTCATATTAAATACATACATATAATTAGTCAACCCAATTAATGTGAAACATTTTTTAAAAATTTATCCTATTTCAATTTAATAACTTATTTGGAATTATTTTTAAATCTATGCTGTGGTGGGTAAGGTAGGTAGGAAGCGTATTTAAATAAGGTGGGGTGGTGGGTAGTGTAGGGAATGATGGGGTGGTGGGTAGGGTATGGTAGGGTAGGGTAGAGTGGTGGGTAGGGTAGGGTGGTGGTGGGTAAGGTAGGGTAGAGTAAGGGGTGGTGGTGGGTAAGGTATGGTAGGGTGGGTAAGGTGAAGTGGTGGGAAATGTAGGGTTGCTAGGGTTGGGTAGGTTGGGGTAGTGAGTAAGGTGAGGTAGGGTGGTGTGGTGGGTAAGATAGGGTTGAGTGGAATGGTGGGTAGGGTAGGGTAGGGGTGGGTAGGGTATGGTAGGGTAAGGTGAAATGGTGGTTAAGGTAGGGTTGGTAGGGTATGGTAGGGTAGAGTATGGTAAGTTAGGTTGGGGTAGTGGGTAATTGAAGGTAGGCTGGTGTTGTGGGTAAGATAGGGTTGAGTGGAATGGTGGATAGGGTAGGGTAGGGTAGGGTTGTGTGGTGGGTAGGATTACGGTGGGGTGGTGGGTAGGATAGGGTAGAGAAGGGTGGGGTGGTGGGTAAGGTAGGGTGAGGTAGGGTAGGGTAGGGTAGGGTAAGGGTGGGTGATAGTGGAGTATAGTAGGTAATGGGTAAGGTATGTAGGATGTCGATGGTAAGATATGGTGATAGGGTGGTGGGTAGGGTATGGTAGCGGTGGGTAGGGTGGGAAAAGAGGTAGGGTGCAATGAGGTATGACATAGGGCTACCCTACCCCTTCTCATATATCCTACATTACTAACCAAACCATACTATACTCTAGCCAACCTTAATTCACTACCCTGCTCTACTCACACTCAATGTGTCATCTTTTATAATATTTGTTTCATTCTAATCTTGCATATTCCAAACGCATTAATATAATTAATTTATTCCATTACATTCCATTTCGTTCCTATTATTTTATTCCATTTAATTTAATTCCTGCGTAACAAACATGCTAATAAAATCATCTTTTCATCATTCAAAAAAATTCTTCTTTTAAAATATATATTCTCCCGTGCAATGTTAAAAGCATAAATATAACCACAATTAATGGCATCAGTATAACTTTTGGACATGTTGTGTTGTTTGTTTTTGACTCTATCTGACGCCGGAAACGAATACTAATCTTAAATAAAAGAATTTTAATAGCTAGAATTACAATAAGTTTGAAGGGTCTCTGTTTTGTAGTACATACTATGCATATAAATTGAATGTAATCACATTATCATACGTCCCCGTGCAATGCACGGGTTATTGACTAGTATATATATATAATATATATATATATATATATATATATATATATATTATTTTTTTAAATTATACTTGAACCTATTGTTTAATTATACTTGAACCATCAATTCTTAATGAATAGAGATTATTTGAATATATCTTAACAAACCTTACATGGTTAGAGGCATATCGACTGTGATAGGTAGGAGTAAGTCCTCGGTACTTAACTTCATTTATGGAGTTAGCCTACGTGAATCAATTTAAACCACATATTTTCATTCCGAACTGAAATATTATGATTCATATCACGCACATTGGTTAACTCCACAAATCAACTTTACATATAAAAATTATCTGCTGAATAAACCTTCATCAAATTCTTATCGTTCCTCTCAAAGAAAAGGAAAAAAAGGTCTTTACATATTTTGAGAGTATTTCAAAATCACATGGATATTCTTCTCCAAAAATTTTTTTTTTTAATAATAATAAAAATCACATAGATATGATATTTCCTCGGATCAAAGAGATCAAATCCTTGGCTAAAAAATCATTATCATTGGATATAAAATGGTTAATTTAAGTTAATCTTCAATACTCAAGATAAATAGTGCTAAACTTTATACATTAATCCATTGTTAAAAACCCAACTCCTTAAAGGACTAACATGTTTTCTCCAAAAGAAAAAGAGAGAGAACAAGTTCTCCAGGCCCAACATAGAATCCATGCCAGGAGATTAAAAGAGGTTGTTCCCGGCCCGTTATATCAATAGATAATTAGGAAATAGGAATAGAACGTCTATTTTTATTTTTTTTTAGGAATAGAACGTCTATTAATGTGCTACATTGAATATAATTTCATTAATCTAACCGTTTTTCATTATTTTATACAAATTAGTGTCACTCGAAGCGTATTTTAGGTTTTTTTCCTTTGAAATTTATGACACATTTCTTATTTTTAAATATAATATGTGTGAAGTCTTAAAAAACAAATAGTGACTTTGATCCGAAATATTAGTCATTTTGGTTGTTTGTTTTGATTCATAATATTAGAAGAAATTTTAGGAAAATCATTGGAACATCTATTCCATGTTTACTGTAAATTCATTTTGCAATACAACCATTTTTTATTACATTACCATTACCATTAATGTATTAATATAGTCAAATTATTTTTAAATTTGTCTTTAAATTTTATGACATTCAAAAACACTACTACAATAAGACATAAAAATTACTCTTTTTAAGTGTGATATACATATATGTATATATTTATATATTTTGCTTAAAGCCCCCGATATCCGGAACTCACTGGTCCGACTAATCCGGAGTGTGATATATTTACAGTAGTCACGGAAACCAAAGTGTGTCATATTGAGATGTGTTATAAAGTACTTTAATTCAATCACATTTAAAAACTGAGATCTATTATAATTCTTATCACACATAAACCGAGATCTATTATAATTTTAACACATTTAAAAACTGTAATCTATTTTAGTTGTATTATCCTTAAAAACCGAGATGTATTATAATTTCAATCACACCTAAAAAAGTGTGATCATTCTTTTTTTTCAAAAACAAAATACACACACACACATTTTTTGTCCACAATGGGACTAGAACCCGGATACTTTGTATTAAGAAGCCACACTAATGACCACTGTGCCGATGTCTTCTTTCTTCTTGTTTTCGACCACACTAAACCGAGATCTAATTATAAAATACTACCTTCGCTTTTTTTATCTGTTACATTTTAGAACTTGCTCAGTTTTTATTTACCTGTCATTTTATATTTCCCGTGCATCATTTTTTATTTATTTTTCTTCCTTTACCAATAAAATATTTACATCTCCAATAAAAAAAAAACATTTCGAATACCAAAAACTCCTTTTACCAACAAAGTATTTACATCTTCAAATAAAAAAATATACATTTCCAATATTATATTTTAGACATATTAATTATTTTCTTAATTTGTGTGATTCTTCACCCTGCGACAAATAAAAAATGGAGGGAGTATCATATTATTTTAATCACAGTTAAAAACTGTGATTGATTGATGTTTTTGTCTCAATTTTCCTAAAACCGTGATAATAGAAAGCTAAGTGTTTGTTTTAATTTCTTTGTCTCGGTTTTTTAGAAACTGAGATCTTTATCATTTTAAAGTGTGATATTTAGCCTAAAAACCGAAACATATCAAATATTTAACCATTTTAATCACAGTTAAAAACTGAGATTTATTGGTATAATACATCTCGGATTATTCAATAACTGTGATAAAAAATTCAAGTGTGATATATACATTTTCCTTGTCTCACTTCTTTTAAAAATGTGATCTATGTCTCTTTTTGTATTAGTAGGGTATGGTGGTTGGGTAAGGTGATGTATAATATGGTAGGGTAGGGTGGGTATGTGGTGATGTGAGTTGCGATGGGTGATGGGTATGGCGGGTAAGATATGGGCGGGTTGGAACCGGGCCGGACCGGCGGTTCGCCGGGTTGCGGGTCAACGTGTCATTGAACCGACGGGATGGACGATTCAGCCGGTTTGCCATTTAGCCCGGCCCGGCCCAGAACCGACGGTATAGAAATAAATCCATTTTCCACTCAAGAAAAAAAATCCATTTGTATACTCTTCAAATTATTTATATTTTGGGAGTATGATAAGACAAATTTTATAATACAACGGTTGTAGCAAGGTTGTACCAAGTGGCATACATTACAACCATTCATTTCTAACCTCTCACACACGATAAAAGTGTATTATGTGAAAGAGAGTAAAAATGAGAGGCTCTAATGTATGCCACTTGGTACAACCTTCTTACAACCGTTGCACCATAAAGTCTCTCGTATGATAAAGTAATGGGGTAATATACAATTATAAAAAAAAGAGAGCAGCTCCATGGACAAATCACACTGATTAAATAACGTTGACGGTTTTTCTGTGGCTGAAAGTATGCACCAAGAATCGGAGGGCAGCTCAGAAAATGAGTATGCCAAAAAGGTTGGAAAAAGACTTTGGCCTCATTCTGTATTTGCAAATACTGTGAAATTGGCCACGGTTGCTGAAGCACATGAAAACTCCTCGCCTTTGTGTATGGAGATGGAGACTTCTAAAGGTTTAACCACAAAAAATTCTTTCGAGATACTTTCTGTATCCGTGATAGAAAATTCAAATCCCTTCGAAATAGAGTACTCCAAAGATTGTCCTATAAGTAATTCGTTCGAGATCCTATCTATCCTTTGCCAAAGCAATGTGCTCTTCAAAAATTATCGGCCATAGATAGTTAAAATTCTATCCAAGCCGAGCTCCAATATAAGTTTAGACTCAAAAGTTCAGTTGAGTGGGTACATTTCGGATAGGGAGTTTCAAGAGAACTTCACTCGGCTCGAAAAATTACTCGCACTCGGAAGAAAAATAAAATTTTGATCTTCAATTTTGTTGGCTTTTTTGTACTTCCTGTTTTTTCTTACCAAAAAGCTAGAAGCTCGGCTTTGTGAGTTTCACAATGTTTCTATGAAATAAAATATGTTTTCAAAATAAAATAAAATTGAGTGTTGATATTCAATTCTATAAATAAACCATTCATTTTATAGATTTTTGTCCATAAGGACAAACTAATTCATTTATCGGGCTCCAAGGAAACTAGTTATTAGAAAGGACAAAACCGACGTACACTTACCAAAATACCCTTTTTCCTTTTACTGATTTATAAATATAATAATATAAAAAAACCTATTAGTGCGGCTGTTCTTCTTCTCCGCAGCTTTTCTTCTTCTTCTTCTCTGCATCTTTTTTTTTTTACCCATTAGACACACTAATCCAGCCGCATCTTCTTCGTGGTGATTGGGGCCATGGAAGATGGGCCATGGAACCTCCGGCAACCATGCTTGTGCCTCCCTGCTGTTTTTGCAAATCGTTTGCAGATTCAAGCCGGATTTAAGATGTTTGCTTCTAGGGTGAATAAGGCGGCCGGTGAATTCAAATTCCGGTGAGGGATGTAATGGGAATTAGGTTTAACGCCGGTGAATTCAAATTCTGGCGACAAAAAAAAACGCCTGATGTCAAAATCCGGCAGCTGCTTCACGCTCCGATCAAAAGTCCGGCTGATTCATTGATTTTTTTTTTTTTTTTTTTAATGTTTAGGGTTTAGGGTTGTTACCATTAATTTTTTAACGTTACGACATTTTTTTATGTAACTTTATCTATTTTTACGGGTTGTTACTAGGATGTTACGACATTTTTACGGACTGTTACGACTTGTTATTGGCCGTTACTACATTTTACCGGGATGTTACTATTTGTTTTTAGTCTGTTACTACTTGTTTTTAGGACGTTACGACATTTTTTTGACTGTTACGACTTGTTTATTGGCCGTTACTATATTTCACGGGGTTGTTACGACTTGTTTATTGGACGTTACGACATTTTATGGGCTGTTACTACTTGTTTCTTGTCTGTTACTATTTGTAGAGGGGTAAAAAGTAACAAGGGGTATTTTTGTCCAAATATTTTGTTTTTGTCCTTTATAACATCCGAAAAAAAAAAGAATGTCCTTACAGACCCATTTATGTTTTTTTTTTGTCCTTGTAGCCCCTTCCCCCATCATTTTATCAATATGAGTGGTACATACATGCTTACACACAGAGTCAATGGGGAACATTACTCGATCTGCGCCAAGTACTAAGGGCAAGAAAATATGAATTGTTTGTTTGGTAGGAATGAAATGGAATACAATGATTTTTTATTTTATTTCAATGTTTGGATATAAATATAAGGTAACACGTTGAAATGAATGATGAAAAATATTCATTTTTATTACCTTGGAAAATAGATTGAATAAAATATGACCAAACACGTGGTTGGTGGGTAAAAGTGGGTAGGTGGAAACGTATTGTGGGGTAGGGTGAGAAGGTGAGGTGTGGGGTAAGTGGGGTGGGGTAAGGTTATGTATAGTAAGGTATGGGGTAAGACGTGGTAGGATATGCTAGGTATGGTGGGTGGTAAGGTATGGTGGGTTCAGGTTGGGTAGGGTTGGTTTTGAAAAAGTGCGAGTGAAGAAGTAGGGTACGTATAGTGGTTGGGTAAGGTGTGGTAGGATAGGGACATAGGGTAGGGTAGGGTAGGGTGGGTACGTGGTGACGTGAGTTGTGTTGGGCGATGGTATGGCGGGTTGACCCTATCACTTATCGTATCTCCACCTTACTTTACCACACCACTTTATCTTATTTTACGCACCCTACCGTACCCCACCATCCCACCCCACCCTATTCTATGTTATCCTACCACCGTACCCCATTCTTTCATATCCTACTACTACTCCTTAAGCCGCGCTCCTCACTAGTTATAATCTACCGTCACTTTGTGTTTCACCTATTAATGAATATGCTTAATTTCATCATTTGATCACTTTCTAACCACAATAATGGAATGCCATAAGGCCCTTTCGGGTTTTTATTTTTTTAATTTAGGGATAAAAAAAGCAAATTTATTCATCACAATATATGGAATACAAGGAGCAATTACATGAAAAGGAAAGAAGAAACCCAACTATAACACTCTCAACTAAGTTTAAAATCTGCTTTGTCTAGGAAACAAAGACGAAAATTTTCCTCTCTCCTAACAAAGAAGAAGGAGGCCAAAGGAAAATAAGGAAGAATTTTACGACCATCTCCAATTATATATACTACCAAGTACCAACAATACAAATGTCTTGGGTGAAAAAGATAAAACGATCGAGATAATACAGTATATTACGAGCGAATCACCTTTATAAAAATCACATGTGTAATACCCTAACCTAAGAAGAATCAAGGACAATAGCTTAGCATGTTAAAAAACAGAGGGAGTAACGTACATATAATGCAACTAAACATTGAAGTGGGAGTAGATATGATTCATAAATAATTTGAAGAATGCTTTACTGTTGTTGTTGTTGTAGTAGTAGTAGTAGTAGGGACATTGTCGTACGGTGTCCCGCTCAAACTTTAATTCAACTTTTATTTCTTCAAGCAAACTCCTTTCCTTTACGCTAGTCGTTATCGACTCGAGAAATTTTATGGTACAACGGTCGTAATATCAGTATACAAATGATATGTTTTTTCACCACACAACTTCACTATATATAGAGAAAGATAATAAAATAATACATTATGTGATTATAAAAAATGTCGCTTGATATATCTACCTCTATTATAACTATTGTATCATAAAATTTATCCATCAATCCTCACAACATAGATAAATACAATACGTCATCATATCTCCCATTATTGCCATAGGTGTTTCGTCATCACCCGTACATGTATAACTTGCATGAGTGTGTGTGTGTGTGTGTGTTTTTTTTTTTTTCAAATTCCTTTTCTACGGTGAAATTTGAAAATATATTGTATTAAAACGATATAGTTTTATTGTTAAATAAATGTTAATACACTTTTAATGTCTCTACTGGGTTTTCGAATTTACTCTGATACCCCCGCTGAAAAAAATATTTTTTATTTTGAATTCGCCACTGGTAGCAGCATGCCTTTGAGTTGAGGCGTGAGAGCTCGATAATACCTTGTATCGATTTCTATCAGTAAAAAAAATATGTTCAGACAATCTTTACAAACTAAACTATTCAGATATAACCCTTGATTTACAGAATGAACGAAACTTTAGTGGGGGCAATTCAATTGGGGCTCAATCATTTATTGTGATACATGGGTATTTACATTCATTAGTACTGTCTCCGTTCTAAAATATAAGTCATTCTAGGTGTCTTTACACAGATTAAGAAAGTGAATGAATGGCATAAATTTGATAGTTAATGTCTAAAATGCCCATTGACTATCATTAATGCAATAGTTGTTAAGTAATAAAAAGTGGTTGGGTTGATAATAAATTAGGGGTAAGATATAAAAAAGAGTAATAAGTATTGCATTGGTAATGTAGAATGACTTATATTATGACAAAACTAAAAGTGTAGGATGACTTATATTTTAAAACGAATGTAGTACTTAAAGCATATAAATTACTTTTCTAATCTATGTTAAAAACAAAAATAAATACTATTTATGAGACGAAGACAGTAATATCCATTCATTGATATGAATCTAAATGATATAAGAACATGTTACGCCATTGGTTATAACAAATTTATAATAAAATTAACATTTCCACCAAATTATTGATTTGATACTTTGTCTTCTTATTAGCTACTATACATCACAGTACCAGCTTCCTATCTCTTTCCTTTGGCCTCTGCAACCTACTTAAATGTCCATCTACTCCCTCTCCCACTTTCTCCGTTTGTGTTTAAAAGTCGGTCTCTCTAAAAAGAGATAGAAAATATAACACTCACATAGACTAGAAAGATGTAGTAAATGTAGTAATAAAACTACTACTGCATTTAATTACATCTTTGTACATCCAAAAAAGAAAAGCTGCCTAAATTAAGAAAGAGGTGAGAGAGATATGGTACATTCAATGAAATACAGGGGTGTCAGGCAGCGTCAGTGGGGATCTTGGGTGTCAGAGATCCGCCATCCTTTACTGTAAGCTTCTCCGTACCTCTAGCTTATAAAAGGCAATATAAGGGTTTCGAGTGATATCTCCGCACGGTGTATATATGTTTGTATATTTATATCTTAAAACACTTATGTTCTTTTTGTTTTGTTGTATTTATCATTTATATCAGTAATCACGTGTGTTTCGTAATGTACATACGCGTCTGCACCGTGCATTTGTAACATCTAAACATTTCACGGGCTATCGTTGACATTACCATGTATTTCAGAAAAGCTATGTACCTTACATGTCCTTGTAAATGCATTCCTGCTTCTGAGGTGATTCTTACATGGTTACTTCATTTATGGAGTTGTACCGTTGGGATGAATCTAGACCATATACAAGTTTGAATTCAAGTTAAAACAGTGTGGTCTAGATTCATCCACATGTTGTACTCCACAAATGGAGTCACTAGGGAAGAATTTCCCCTGTTTCTGTACATTCTTTCTCTGAGCATTGTAAAAGGAATGCAGGGAATGAATGTTTGGGAAATTGGACAATGATACAGCCTGATTTTACATCATTTAGTATCATGTATTCATGTGGAACCACTGATCATGTTGTACGCATATCAAGGTCAATGGCGTAAAATCATTTTTTGTCCCTGATTGTGACTGAATGCTTGTGTCTGTAACATTATTCAGGGAAATTTTGTTGCATAGTAACTTGTTAAAATTGTCCGACATTAGACACTTACTATTGTTTTACCCACCATATTAAGACACTTGCTATTGTGTCACTCAACATATTAAGAGACAAACTTCTCTTATCTCATAACATAGGTTTTGAGGATACCCCTCTTACATGGTATTAGAGTCAACACATTAATTTTGTTTAAGTGTTAGGTCTCTTTGTTGTTGACCTTGTAGTGCCTTAATGTGTCATGTCAGTGACGGATCCAGAAAAATTTCTCAGTCGTGTCACCGGAATAAATTCAAAGATCGAGTAGGGACATAAATAGAGCTTTTAAATTTTTTACCAACAAATCATTTTTCGGATTTCAATAGGGGCGTCGGCACCCACCCTTCAACCTTTGAGTCTGCCCCTGTGTCATGTTGGCACAGATATGTTATAGGCTCACGCCCACACTTGAGGGGACCTGTTAAAGCTCTCCAAATTAAGAATTTGCTATTGTTTTACTCACCGTATTAATTAGGACACTTGCTAATGTTTCGGCATCATAGCCCATGTTTTGAGGATTAACACATCTTCTTCTGTTCTAATACTCATTGAGCATCCTAAAACTAGTGTTAATAAATGGTACAGGAAAAAGAAATATTTTTCTATGGTTTATAGTTAAATTAATTACTTAAAACAAATGGTAACTGACATTTGATTAATTAAGTAAATGGTGCACATTATGGCAGGAAGAAAAGGATATGGCTAGGAACATTTGATACAGCAGAGGCAGCAGCAAGAGCATATGATGAAGCAGCAATTTTAATGAATGGCCATAATGCTAAAACCAATTTCCCTGTTTCTGCATACACTCATTTTCATGACCCAAAATCCATAAATAATTCTCTTTTATCACAATCCTCACTATCAAACATACTCAATGCAAAACTCAAGAAATGCTGCAAAGATCCAACTCCATCATTAACTTGTTTAAGGCTTGATGATAACTCTCAGATTGGCGTTTGGCAACAACGAACCGGGCGGCGGTCCGGTTCGAACTGGGTTATGAAGGTTGAGTTAGAAGGTGGTGATAAGAAGAAATTAGATTGTTTATCATCATTAAGTTCATCATCATCTTCTTCAAGTTCCATGGCGGCGGCGGCAGCAGCGGCGGAGGAGTTTGATTTTGGGATGGATGAAGAAAACAAGGTTGCAATGCAAATGGTTGAAGAACTACTTAATTGTAATAATTGTCTAAGTCCCACACCTTCTTTTGGGGATGGAGTTGTTCGTTATTGAAGGACACGAAGGTAATGCTACTGTTATAATCAATTACACGTTATATATAACATAATATGATGTTGCAGTAAAACACTTTTTATTATCATATTATGTTGTGATATTTGTTGTGTCCGAGTGATTGTATTCATGTCATTATTAAGCGAATTCACTATCTATATGATCAATGTTTTAAGTGTAGATTTCTAGTAGCAAAGATGGAAATTGTTATATTTATATAGATACATATAAAGATAGATATATTGTTTGTAAATATAAGAAGGATGAAATGTCTTATGTAATAAAACGTGTACCGTGTTGAAGTCAGTTGTGTTTAACTTGTGAATTACTTAATTACCTCTCAAACAAGTTAACAGTTGAAATGGTATAAGAGATGGAGACCGTGAGTTTAAAGTTATTTGTCAACATTGTCTTACCACTTGTATTGTTTAAATGTTTCGTCTCTTTGTTGCTGTGTTATACTGCTGTTTATATGCATGTATTTGTGTGATATGTTTGTTAGTGCTCTTTATTCTATATAAGTATGATTAAGGACGCGTGTTGAAGTCAATTGTATTACAATAAAACCAGTATACAGCAGTGGCGGACCCAGATTTTTTTTTTCCAATGGAGGCCAAATTAAAAAAAAAAAATCAATAGCGAGGCTTCAAACTCGTAACCTTACGATAAGTAACAAATGTTCTAACCAGCTAAACTAAGTGAATAATTATGTTAGAAATTATCTGAAATAATATACATACACAGTTTTAATATTATAAGAAGGGTATATTAATAATTTCGTTCAGAAATTTAAATGGGATCCCATACACCCAACCTATACAGGTTGGGTCCGCCCCTGGTATAAAGTATTGATTAACTTCAAAACATAACAAAAATGACTGTGATGTGAAAGTAAGTTTGTTCTCTTTAGGGCAATACTATGTGAAAGTAGATGAGAAGTGAGAACATTAACTAAAACCCATAAGAGAAATGAATTATTTTTCCTGTAGCAATGAATAAAGTGTATAAGCATCCAATGTAAAGTCACTGTTGTCCAATCTAATAACTGTAATAAAGTAGGAAACTAAACTTAACAAGGGAAGTTTTTGTGTAGTGTGTATCTACGTGCGGATACATACCGTGGCACACTACACACCACACGATTTCATTCTGTATTTAAACTGTGTGGTTCTGATCGTTTCATCCGTCACATCAGCTCAAAATCTCTACACCACACAAGTATTTCTCAGCTAACAAGCAATCACTATTATTCAATATTTGGACAAGGGAACATTTTTGCTCTCCACATGGCTGCCATGATCACATCACATGTGCCTTGAAATCAATTGGCAATTGGCAATGTTTTACAAATCCTTTTTGATAAATAAAGCCATTAATATTTTCTAACGCATAAACTGACCCGGCTGTTCAGGAATGACCTTTAATGACACTACATCGAATCTTTTGTTGCCTTTGAGCATATTCAATACATTATACATGTCCATTTTTAAATATTATTATGGTGTCTCAGATGATTTTACTAAATATAACTGATAGTAGTAAATTTGGGTGTAGAAAAAATAAATCCTATTAATAATTGGCTGGCGGTATGGCCAGGGCAATATAATTATTGCCAGGGCAAGTAATAAGCACTAATTTGAATCTGACAAAATTACCCTTCAGCTTCTTCATATCAAATTTACTGTGTCACTCACTCCCAACCCAGCGAATAGCATCTGCAAAATTTTAAATGATCTCATCTATTTTCCACTGTTTGTCTTCCTCCACATAATCTGTAATTAAATGTCTTCTCCTCCTTCTCCATTTTTTTTTCTCAAAGCACAATGCCATGTTTCCTGCTTCATCACCGTGCAATAGTAGTTTATTTTCGTTTTTTTCCCCGACAAAACTCTGTTACCTGAAAGTTTCAGCTATGGAGTGTGACGATGCTGGATTTTGTCATGTATAATTTCAGGTCAATTTAATCTAGGCATGATTGAATCAAGGATGATTTTGGGGGTGATTTTAGACTGAGCCTGAGAGTCTCTCTCAGGTTGCCTACGTATCCTGTAATTGTTCAGGAATCAAGTCAAACGTAGTTCCTGGAAATGTATATTTATAGGGAGTTCATTACCCTAACCCTAAACCATGTCGGTTTGGGTAAAATACAGTATTAGACCTTTGGGCTTTTACCAGCTTATATGGGTTTTACCCATTTATGCAAGTAACCACATGGATGATGGGCATGCGTGTTTAGAGTGGACTTTATCCGCACCCCGAGCTTTCCGACTTGCGGTATCGAGATGGGCCCATCGTCTCGGTTCAACGATCACGTCGGTTGTCGATATCTCAACTCGTAACTCGACCCTTGGGCTATCACTTATTCTCGTTTCAGGAGGACTATCTCGTGACGCCACGTGGAGGTGCGATATTCGGTATCGTCATAAGCCCCCCAGATCTATCTGAGCTCTTGAGGTCAGGTCTGATCTGTCAAAGGTGTATCTCGGCCACTGTCATCCAATACTCTGAACTTAAATCTGCCATGCGGACTTACTTCCCGTGGAGTCCGACATACGGACTGTCCATGTCTGCTTTGCAGACTTTTTTGCCTTAGCATTATTTGTCCCTTGGACTTATAATGTGTGTCTAAGTTGACATCGACTTCGATGTCGTAGCTGTCGAAGGAATGATGAGATGTCCAACTTGGGACTGTCTCAGTTGAAATTGGCTTCGATGCCATAGCTGTCGAAGGAATGTTGAGATGTCTGCAGTTGGGACTGTCTCTGTCGAGGTCGACCTCTCTGAAGAATTTGACTTGCCCTGACTTTGGAGTACGGCATGCGGATCTCGAATGTCAGTCTAACAGTCTTGAGAATTTGCCTTAGCGCCAAAGATGATGCTTCTTCTTAGGCTTTGCCCTTTTTAACCAAACGTTGTCGTTGGCTTCCATCTGTATAAACATTTAGCCGGTCATTTGGACTTGGCTTATTTTTTCCTTTAAAAATTGTCACATTTTTCCTTCTTTTCTTTTGTCTTTGATATAGACTATCTTGCTTTATTGCGGCCTTTGGCCTTATTCACACATCAGCTTCTCTCATGTCGATGCATGTATGTCGATATCTGCTCCCAAGTATCATGAGAACCTTAGGTTTGGATCATATTTGTATTTTATTGGGCACGTTGTCCGACCTGTGGACTCTCTCTGTCTGCAGTGCATCTGCTGATATACCGCAACCGATGTCGCTGCTGAATCTGCTGATCTGCCGCCACCGACTGAGAATTCCGACAAACCTGACTGCCCAATGATATTATGTAATTTGAACTTAAATTTGTTCTAATTTTAAAACTTCTGAATTCGCATCTTTGCAATGCTATAACTATTTGGCCAGTCTTCGTAACTAGGCTTTTTTGTTATTTTTGCTGAAATTTTTACAAGTATTTGATGTCAAACCCTGTTGTTGCATGTCGTTGCTCACTTCTTTGCTTGCTTTTTTATTTGCTCGATTTTTCATCGTCCTACACTTCCTGAGAGTCGATTGTCGTAGCCCAGGTCATCGACATGCATACCTTAACACTTATTCAATGTCGACTCGTTGTTGCCCCCGAAGTATAATGCAGATTCATCATCTTCGTTATACTTTCAGTAGTTCCGTTTGTCGATCATATGTAACTTGTTTTCCATGCCTTAGCATTTTTTGGACTTTTCTTTGTTGTTGCGTAGTAGAAGAGATGCCCCTGGCTGTCTCCTTTCGTTTGTCGAAATCGATGCCCTTTCGGCTGTCGATATATATTTCCGGCTACGATGTCCTAGTAATTACTCTCTAAAAAGATTGGTAATACGTAACTGTCGCTCCGGATCTCGGTGTCGTGGTGTTTCTTTGTCGTTCATGACTCATGACACATGACTACCGAGACATTTGGACATGATCCGAACTCGATGCCTTAGCTTTTTGGTTCCATGGAACTTTTAGCTTCAGTGGCTGTCGATCGAAATAATCATGTTGCCCGACCTCGATGCCCTAATAAATCCTCTCCCTTAGGAGTCAGATTACATCGCTGTCGATTCGGACTTCGATGCCATTGCGTTTTCGTACCATTAGGATTTATAAATGTTGGTTGTCGGCACTGAAGGCGTCCGACATTTACGGCTTTCCAACTAGCCATTGCGGGCCCTCGTAGACCGTTGAGTAGATCCTTTGTGGAGTAGATCCTCGAGATACGCAAGATACTAGTCACAAAGTCGCAATAACCATGGGGATAGTTCCCGAAGTAAGAAGGCTCGTCCCGCCATGCTCGGCTAGCAGAGTTCCAAAATAAGATAGCTCAACCCTCCGTGGGGAGAGTTCCCAAAACAAGAAGGCTCGTCCCGCCACGCTCGGCTAGGAGAGTTCCAAATATGATGCCTAGCTTTATTTTGCTTCAATTTTTAAAATATTTTGCTTTTCTTCTTTTTATTATTCATCTTTTATATCTCGATGTCTTTTAGCTCTTCGCTTGTCGAGCCTCTGGCTCTGTCTGTTGCTTTCACGTTTCGATGTCTTTTAGCTCTTCGCTTGTCGAGACTCCGACTCTGCTTGCTGCTTGCTTTATCGATGTCGTGTTGCCCCCCAAGTGTATTATGAACCTTTGGTTCTTATTGCACTTGTGAGTCGAGTTTAATTTGAGATCGACTTGATCACCTTAGCATTTTTTGTCTCACAGACTAGTTTTGCCATAGATGTATCGATTCTCTGCACGTTTGGTCCGACTTTGCAAACCGTGCATTTGCCTTGGCCTTTTTCGCCTCTTAGGCTTGTTTGCCTTTGGTTGGGCATTTGGCCCGACTTTGCGAGCCGTCCCTTTGCCTTGGCCTTTTTCACCTCGTAGGCTCGTTTGGCTCTTGGCTGGGACGTTTGGTCCGACCTTGCGAACCGTGCCTTTGCATTGGCCTTTTTCGCCTCTTAGGCTTGTTTGGCCTTTGGCGGGTGTTTGGCCCAACTTTGCGAGCCGTCCCTTTGTCTTGGCCTTTTTCGCCTCGTAGGCTCGTTTGGCTCTTGGATGGGACGTTTGGTCCGACCTTGCGAACCGTGCTTTTGCCTTAGCATTTTTTTGCCTATTAGGCTTGTTTTGCTTTTGGCTATACCGAGGGATCCGACTTGCGGACTTTCCCTTCTCGTAGTCGATTGCACTGCCTTTGACACATTGTATCGTTTGCTTATTTGGCGTAGTCTGTTGGTACCTTGCTTAGATGGCAAGCGGACTTATATAAGATTGTCTTCGAGCTCCGAATATAATGCCGAGGCGAGCTCGGTCTTATTAAAGATGCGCTCATGTTGACCTGTAAATATGAGGCCGAGTCGACCTGCGGTTTTATAAATATTCGCTCAAGTTAAGCTCCAAATGTGATAGGTCGACCCTCCAGTTCGGTAGGGTGAGTTCCAAAATAATTTATAGCTCGACCCTCCAGTTCGGTAGGGTGAGTTCCAAAATAAGATAGCTCGACCCGCCAGTTCGGTAGGGTGAGTTCCAAAATAATATAGCTCGACCCTCCAGTTCGGTAGGGTGAGTTCCAAAATAAGATAGCTCGACCCGCCAGTTCGGTAGGGTGAGTTCCTAAATAAGATAGCTCGACCCGCCGGTTCGGTAGGGTGAGTTCCAAAATAATATATCTCGACCCTCCAGTTCGATAGGGTGAGTTCCAAAATAAGATAGCTCTACCCGCCAGTTCGGTAGGGTGAGTTCCAAAATAAGATAGTTCGACCCGCCAATTGGGTAGGGTGAGTTCCAAAATAAAATAGCTCGACCCGCCGGTTCGGTAGGGTGAGTTCCAAAATAATATAGCTCAACCCGCCGTGGGAAGAGTTCCCAAAATAAGAAGGCTCATCCCGCCACGCTCGGCTAGGAGAGTTCCCAAATAAAATAGTTCCAAGATAAGATGCAGAGTCGAACTCAGACTTATTAAAGATTTGCTCATCGGTGAGCTCCAAATATGATGCCGAGTCGAGCTCGGACTTATTAAAGATTTGCCTATCGGTGAGCTACAAATATGATGCCGAGTCGAGCTTGGATTTAGGGCAAGACGAGTCCAAAGAGCTCGAATGCCGGTGCTCGATATCTCGAGTCTTTGTGGTGCAATGTGATTGTGATAAAAAAAACATTACACATATAATAAAGACTTACAAAGTGTTTAAGAATTTCAAATAACGAATGTAAGAACCTGGAGAGCTAAAGAGCTCGGCTCGATCCTTTGAGCTCGAGAACTCGCTTCGTGGATAGCTAGATACGGTAGATAATTCGCAGCTTTCTCGGGCGCGATAGCAGTGTCTTTCCGGTGGCAATCAGACCTCGAAACGGACTCCGATCGGCACGAAATTTGGAGGGATCGCTCTTCCCTCACTTTTCTTCGATGTGACCGGTGGAATTGTTCTTTCGAAGGCTTAATCTCCGGGAATAAGCCTCCGATCTGGCAGCTTCTGTCCAGAATCCTGCTGCTTTTTTGGTGCCCTGCAGCAACTTCCTTGTCACGATCAGGTAATCAAACGATCTCCGATCGGTCTGAAATTTTGAGGGATCATTCGATCCTCATAACTCTTGAATCTGACTGCTGGGATTGTTATTCCAACGGTTAAATCGGCAGCAAAAGGCTGCCGACTTGCCTACTGACAATTAGGGTTCTGCCGCGTCTTTGATACAATAGCAGCTCCTTGGCGTCGATCGGGTATCAAGACGGACACTGATCGACATGAAATTTTTAGAGATTGTTCTTCTCTCTGTATCCTGAACGGTGGTAATCTTGTTCCAACGGTTCAATTGTCGGGAACATTCAGCCGACTTGGAACCTGCAGATTAGGGTTTTTCTGCTATTTTCTACGTAACTGTAACTTTTCTGCGATGATCTGCCATCGAAACCTACTCTGATCGGCATGAAATTTGGAGGGATTGTTCGTCCCTCCTTCTCCTTGAATCTGAATGGTGTAAATCTTGTTCCACCGGTTGAAACCCCAGAAATTATCCGTCGATCTGACTGCGTTTTTGGTGGCTGCTGCGTTTTGGTGATACAGCAGCTACTTTCCAGCTTCGATCGGGCATCTAAACGGGCTCCGATCATCACGAAATTTGGAGGGCTTGTTCGTCCCTCCTTATCCTTGAATCTGAACTGTGAAAATCTTGGTTCAACGGTTCAATTTCCGGAAATCAACCACCGATCTGACTGCGTTTTTACGGTGCTGCGTTTTTAGTGATACAACAGCATCTTTCCGGCTACGATCGGGTATGGAAACGGACTCCGATCGGCACAAAATTTGGAGGGATTGCTCGTTCCTCTTTCTACTTCAATCTGAATGGTGGAATTATTGTTTCAATGGTTCAATTTCCGGCAATCTACCACCGATCTGACTGCGTTTTTGGCATCCTTTTGCCATTAACTTGATTACGAACAACCTCGATCCATCACCGATAGAAGGCCCTCCTTCTAGTGCCAATGACGATGCTGGATTTTGTCATGTATAATTTCGGGTCAATTTAATCTAGGCATGATTGAATCAATGATGATTTTGGGGGTGATTTTAGACTGAGCCTGAGAGTCTCTCTCAGGTTGCCTACGTATCCTGTAATTGTTCAGGAATCAAGTCACACGTAGTTCCTGGAAGTGTATATTTATAGTGAGTTCATTACCCTAACCCTAAACATGCCGGTTTGGGTAAAATACAGTATTAGCCATTTGGCTTTTACCAGCTTATATGGGCTTTACCCATTTATGCAAGTAACCACATGGATAATGGGCATGCGTGTTTAGAGTGGACTTTGTCCGCACCCCGAGCTTTCCGACTTGCGGTATCGAGATGGGCCCATCGTCTCGGTTCTCTGATCATGTCGGTTGTCGATGTCTCAACTCGTAACTCGACCCTTGGGCTATCACTTATTCTCGTTTCAGGAGGACTATCTCGTGACGCCACGTGGAGGTGCGATATTCGGTATCGTCAGAGTGATAATCTAATTATTATTTATTCTATGAATTTCAAAACATCCCATCTCTCAAGATCATCATCAACATCGAGCCTTTTCCTTTCGACAGCTTATTTACCATTCAAGTAAAAATATCCCACAGAAATGAAAAGACAAAATTAGTGTCATGCATATAAGAAAGGGTGAAGCCTGCTTATCTGCAATCAAAGCCATATTGTACTATAATTATGTATGTGTTGCCCACATCCCTCCCAACCCCAAACCAGAAATTAACCATTTTAAATCTTCATTCAGCTTGCCAAAATCTCCACAAAACAATGGCACCGTTTGTCTCTCTCGCCTTGGCTGTTAAATTCACTTTTGATAACAAATAGAAAGTTAAAGAGAAATAGCATTAAGGAATAAGAAGAAAGAAATGAAAGGAAAACGATGAATTTCGGAATAGAGAATTAGACGGAGAACTTGGCAGGCATAATAATACATTGTCCACTGAGTAATTTTCTTTTTCTTTTTCGTTGAAGTTGAGAAGATGAGAATAAGGACAATTTTGTCATTTCCAAAATTAGCCATCTCTAAATTGCTGTGGGTCTAAGGGCACTTCCAGAACCAATTTTTTATCCTTAAAATAATATAAAATAATACATTTCTCTATTTTATAATATCTCAATCCAAAAACCTCCACAACAACATCCATATCTTTATCCTTATAACATTTCAAATAATATTAAATAATACATATTTTACCTCACAACCCTATTTATACACATTAAATATTTATTATTTCACTCCAGCATCATCTTTATCCCTATTCCTATAATAATTTTTAATAATTAAATATATTTAGGCGTGAATAGTGCATCCCCACAAGTAAGGATGCACTGTTCATATCCCTAAAAAATAGGGATAGAGACTCTATTGTGAAAGCTATTTTGAAGTAAACTCTATTTTTTTATCTTCAGTTTAAGGATAGGACACCATATAGGGCTTCTGCTGGGAGTGCCCTAATAATTTATCTGCCCTGGCCATACCACTACCAGGAGCCTTAATAATTAGACCGGTTTTAATTGTTTTTATTGAATCCGCCAGAAATTCCAAGATCGGCCAAAGTTTCATCAATCAATGGAATGGCCATTGGCCAATTGGCCACAATGCAAATAATTTGAGTGGCTGACAACAAAATTGGGTCAACTTGAAGCTGACCTGTGACAACGTATGTTAGGTGAAAGTCATCAAATTCATAACCAAGTGCATGATGCATAAATACCGTCATTAGTGCTAATAAGGTAGATATGATTAATTGTTTTGGATGATGGAATATGTCTTTTTTTATTTTATTTTATTGTAGAAGCACCATTAGATTCGAGTTATGGGACAATAATAGATGGATTCTTGAGAATAAGGGAGTAAACGATCCGATTTGAATTAAATATTTACTTATCGAGTCAAGCAATTCTTTATTATTAGAAAATATAAAATCAAATACAACTTTATCATGACATAACGCATATATCTTTTCTTTTAAATTTGATTTTATCTTATAATGCATGCTTAAAACAGTGATGGTCCGAACTTGGCTCGAGTTCGTTCGATCGTGAATATTATAAAATTGCTCGAGATCGGTTAGATTAAGCTTTAATTATGCTCAAGATCGGCATGATTATACTCGGCAAAATTTTAAGCATTTTCAAACTCGAACCCGAGCTTGAGAAGCTCGGTAAAAATGTTAATCTTTAAGGTTTTCGAGTTATGATTGTTAAAAATTACGAAATAAAATGTATGTATTTTTTTATATACTATAATAATGCTCAATAAAACTCGTGAACATTTCTAGTTAAGCTTTACAGTGTTCGAGTTCATCTCGTTAATCTTGAAAAATTGTTCGAGTTCGGCTCGAGCTCAGTTAAATCAAATATATACGAGCATTTTACGAACTGAGCGTTGAGCCGCTCGTGAGCGACTCATTTCATTTACAACCCTACTTGAAAATGCTTAGTAAAGATCATGGTTCAGTTTACACATGAAACGCTTCTTTAAGGGCATGTTTGGTACAGAGAAATACTAAGAAAAGAATAGTGTTGAGAATAAAACTGAGAAAAGAAAAGACTGGATTCACACAATGTGTTTGGTTGCGCAGAGAAAAGATGTTGAGAATCTACTTAATTCTCAACTATGTTGTTTGGTTTGGAGAATAGAACCAAGAAAAGAAAATATGAAAATGATATATATATATATATATATATATATGTGTGTGTGTGTGTGTGTGTGTGTATTGGCGGATCCAGAAAGTTTGCTCAGTGGGGTCCATAAATCTTTTTTGAAGTAAATATTTTTTCACGGGTCCGAAGGGGTCCGTAAATCATTTTTTGAAGTATATATTTTTTTTCACGGGTCCGAAATAATTTTTTATAGGTAAAATATAGAGTTTTTTTATTTTAACGGTGTCTGTGGACCCCATTTAAGTTAAGGTGCATCCACCCCTATATATATATGTATATATGGTATTGATGAACACATATGTAAATATTGATAAAATTAGAATTGGCCTGGTCATGAAGTAGTAGGAAAATTGGAAAAAAAAAAAATATTGACTTAATCAAAGTAAAATAGTAATAACCAATAGACATCAATAAAAACTAACAATATTCCACGCTAAAAAATTAAATAAATAAATAATGAATAATAAAACAAATTGAGAAATGGAGAAACTTTTCTTTTCTAATAAAACATTTCTTTAGGCAGATATGAGAATCAAAAGCAAAAAAAAATAATCATTTTTTGAAAAAAGATAGCAAATTGAGAAAATTATGTTTTCTATTCTATAATAACCAAACATGTCAAAATTGAGACATTATTTTTCCATACCAAACATGCCCTAAAGAGCTTCTAGAAAGAAAAAAAAAAGACAAGATAGTGGACTACATAATAAAATGGATAAAAATAAAGATATGTTTATTGTTTGAATTTGAACTTGGGATCTCTTTATTGATCACAAGACACCAAAGGCAGCAGCAGCAACCACTAATTACGTCATTAGCATTAGCAAGATGCATCATGAGTTGCGTCAGATATTTTGTCTTTTTAATTTGATGAAATATAAGAATATGATTGTTGTGGTATAATTGGTCCATGTGGACTTTGATCAAAATTAGTTAACTTTAATGTTGTTCTTTTCTTTTACTGTAAAAGAAGGGTTTCTTATCAAAAGGGAAATTTTGAACAAAGAAATATGTGAAGCGGACATTGTAATATTTTTTGGTTTTATTGTTAAAAAGGATAAAATAAGAGTGGAAATATGTAAAAAGGATAGTGGAATTTTTTATTTGATGAAAATGACAAACCAAAAAGCGGAATAGTGGATTCCACTGTAAATATAATGCAACCAACAATGTATTTTGAGTAACAACCAGTGGAATTATTCTTTAACACATGATTTTTTTTCACTGTCATTAATCCTATTTTTCAAATTTTTTGTCCTTTATTACCACTCCCCCATATTTTTTTTGGGTAAAAAGGATATATCCACTGCAGCAAACAGTGGATTTGAGGTCGGTTTCACTGCAACAAGTAGTGGATTTAGGTTATGAACAGTAGATTTGTCCTTATCACTCAATTTACATTTTCACTGTCCTGATTCCTATTTTTCCTCTATTTTTTTTTGTAATTTTAAAGCACTCCCCCTTAAAAATAATTCACTTATGTTTTTTCGAATACCCTAAAAGAATTAATTTCTTATTAATCTGATATCTAAATTGAGATGAGTCATTCAACATAAACATATCACCACTATATCATTGTATAGTTTTTGTTGATATCTTAAGTTTTTTTTTTTTTTTTTTTTTTTTGATATCTTAAGTTTTAATAATTAAATGAGAGTCTAACCAAAATTATTGTCGAGGTATACCGTCTCTCTACCTTTTAAGAGGGGTAAGTCTTCTATAGTTACTCCATTTACACCGTGAGCCTACGTGGCTCATTCTGGACCACACAGTTTGAATCTAGATTCAAATTTACATGGGAATATGCCTATCAATCCAAATTGAATATGCCTATCAATCCTATCAATCCAAATTTACATGGGAATCTGACCAAATTGAATATGCCTATCAATCCTATCAATCCAAATTGAATATGCCTATCAATCCTTTTAGAGACCAATTGAATATGCCTATCAATCCAAATTTACATGGGAATCTGACCAAAGTTAATGTCGAGGTAGACCACTTCGACACCTTTTAAGAAACCTATTGAATAGGTCTATCATCCGAATTCAAACTGCCGGTTAAAACGGCATTCAATTTCCCCGCCAAATACCATATCGAATTCCTACAAAAACGTACCCTTCAAATCATGACATTTGTGCAAACCAGACCGGACGGGGCCTGACAGCGGCAACAATGCGTGTTTGGTTAACCAATAAGCTTAGAACACACAAGCAACTTATATGTAGAGCACATGAGATCCAAATTATTAATGTGTGATTCATTGAGCTGATTTACCCCTCAACTCTTCCTCGTATTTTTTCTCATACGTTAAACATTAATTTCATATTCTTCAGATATCTGAACTGAGCGAATTAAAAAAAAAACATATCACCAGCTAAATCATTATGTAGTTTTTACTGATATAGGTAAGTTTTAATTTTTTTACACGAGAGTCTAATCAAAATTAATATCGAGGTAGACCAACTATCCACCTTTTTAGAGACCTATTGAATAAGCCTATCATCCGTGAGAGAAACTATGATAAATCATTGATTTGGAAAGTGACGATAACCAAAATTGCCTTTACCCACGTGTCGCCTCAACATCAGCACAATAATAAATAAAGATAGAGAAAAGTTTCTCTCAAAGGCCAGAACCCCCAGTACCCGAGTTGCATGAGCTCGGTCACCAACCTCCGACCTCTGCAGGTCGGCCAGTGCATATGGTCGAACCTACTCGTGCCCGACCTTACAGGTCGGCCTAAGTCCCTCTCAGACCAAACCTCTTACGCACGCAAGGATCCGATCTGATCCCAACTCGGCTATCGTCACTGACCTCCGTAGGTCGGCCAAAACACGGAAGGATTCAGCCAGTTCAGCTCGGGCCATCTAAGTCGGCCACAGTCAATCCTCAATTGTATTCCCCACGTGTGTGATAAACAGATAAACATGGAAAGAATCCTCTACCATAACTACCCTATTTCCGACAGTCAAATATATCCATAATTATCTCCTAAAATTAAGGAGATTAAATCGTAGATATCTTTTCCTTAGGGAACACGAAATCCAAGCCCAACAAGGACACGGCCCACGGCACCTTTGGGCATAACTCTCCTCTATATAAACTATCCCTAAGGAACTACGAAGACTTGATTCTAATACAAGCATTGGATACATAGGCAGCTTGAGATACAGTTTCTCAAGTCCAGTCTAAACCACCACCAAAACACCCCCCTTTTTTTATCGTGTTCTTAAGGCTTTTTGCAGGTTGTCTTTAGAAGAACAGCCCTGGATTATCATCGACGATTTTTTGAATCGTCATAAAGTTATACCAAATTAGTGAATGTGATGCATCAAACTCATCCAATTTCACATGATAGAGGTGTGTAGGTGCGAGTCGTATGTATCACAACCATCCACTTGGTACTCACTAATCACTATTGCAATAACTTTACTCATCATCCGTATTCACCAACACAAAAACAAAAAGGTGTGGGTGTATTTACTTTTAAGATATTAAATCACTTCTTGTGTTATCACATACGTAGAAAGTGACCCTCCAAGAGCATAGCTCAATGATAAAAGAGTGGGAGTGTCGTAGCTGCAGCATTTGCCCTGTTTCCGGACACCGAGTCCTTATCCGGAAAAAAAACGCTCGACACGTATATAACTTAAATTATATATGAAATTATATAGGTCATCAGAGTATAATTGCGGAAATTAAAATGACTCGGGAAAAACATACATAGCTAGGGGTAATAGGAAAACCAAATGTTGTGTCCTTTACAACATTTAAAGTCCGGGAGTTTAACGATATTCCACATGTTCAACTTTTTACAAGATTCAACAGGATCTTAAAACGAGATAGCTCAAATGATTACCTAACTGAAAAGAGAACAACTTCAACAAAGCACTTCTGAAGCATCCCGGGGTCACTCCTTGAAGCATTCGCAAGCAAACACAAAACCTACAACACCTTCTCGGGGTGGGAACAATATAATGAGGGGGTAAGTACTAACGTATTTAGTAGGGAGTAGAAGCATTGAATTTGTTGAAGCAACAAGATATATATATATATATATATATATATATATATATATATATATATATACACACACACACACACACACATATATATACATATATATTTATATATGTATAAAGCACCGAAAGTCTACACGCGCTACCAAGTATGTTATAAGAGCATACTCCCCTCCAACTAGCCCCGCTAGCACCTCACGAAACAAGGAACATGTTGCATAAAAGTCCAAGGGCACTTTGCATGGTGTAAATGCACCACGACACACTCAACCACTCATATGGCATGACCCCGGCTCAAGTGGTGTAACGCCCCGTTCCCGGACACCGAGTCCTTATCCAGAAATCGAAACGTTCGGCACGCATAATATTAAATAAATAATATTACACGTAAGCCTCTACTACGTCGTATCAAATGAAAGCAAACGGAAGCTAAAAAGACTCGGGTAATTTTCCAAATAACCAAGAATATAAATAAAGAACTAAAGAGGAAACATAATATTATTACATCCGAAACGAAACCAACGAATCCAAATCTTTACGAATTTCAAAAACTAAAAGGAAACTACAGAATCCAATAATAATCCAAGTCTAAGGCATAAATGAAATAAATGATAAACAAGGTCTTCAACTCCGGCGTCCTTAAACGTCGTCATCAAAGTCTTGACTAACCTGTTCGTCTTCTCTCCCCTAAACACAGAAATAAACATGCATTTGAGGTAAGTAGAAAGTACAAAGTAAGAAGTAGAAGCTACAATTTAATTAAGGTTATTATTAAAAGATTATCTTGGTGAGACCGACTCAATCTAGGGTTCACTTCATGCCCATTGACACATCATGACTATATGTTTCTAACTTAGCTTATCTTTGTTACACCATTATTCAAGGACACAATGCATGGTGAAAATTCCACCACGAGATATACTTGCCAACTACGGTGATTAGCACCGGTAGTCCCGGGATCTCCCCGGTGTGCATATACGCTCGATGGATTTCCTCCACTACCCTTCAGCCTTTTGAGCCAGTAGCGTTGTCCACCTTTTATAAACGTATCACATCGCCGATTTGAATTAGTGCCTAACCAAGAATAGATGACGTTTTAGCTTTTACTACACTTATGTAATTATTAATGTGAATTAACTAGTCACCTAAGTGTTTTCAGAATAATACTCATCTAATCAGCTCTACTCCCTCACTTAGACAACTAGACATCACATCCTATCAATTACACAGACATTGATGAACTTTAGTTCATCAAAGCACAAGCCCTTTCATGCCCTTCCGACGGATCCGAACTTCAACTCCCTTTAAGAGTACATCGGTGTTTTAACTGAACGAATCGGAAGTTCAATCGAAGCTTGTTCATATTTTAATGAATGTTATCATATTAGGATTAAGGGTTTAAAATAGTGAAAACACGATTATGAAGCCTGAAAACCAACCTGAAACGCTAAAACAGTATAGACAAAGTAAAACAGGCCAGACGCCCGTCTGACATCCTATGGACGCCCGTCCGTCTAAAACAGCTATATCCTGAATCAAAATTCTGACCTCAAACGCCCGTCTGCCTATTTCAGACGCCCGTCTGAGTTACTAAGGTCCCGGACGCCCGTCTGCCTAGTGCAGACGCCCGTCCGACTGGGTTTTTCCCAAAACGCTAAAATCTTCGCAACTCGATTTCTGAATCGTTTCTAACCTAATTAACCTTGTTTTCAACTCAGAAGAACGTGGAAAACATATCTGAACATCTATGATCCTTTGATCAACGAAACAGCATAACTTTCTTGCATCTACGCATCATAAAACTTGATCTAAACCTCAATAGCAATAATTAGAATTGTAGGAAGAGCCTCTTACCTTTTAAGCAGCAAATTCCTACTCCAAACCACAGAAAACAGCAGCAAAACTGATCCTTTTCTGCAGGAAAACATGTGTGATAAATCCAAACTTAGATTAGATTCAATCACACGCTTCTAAAAGACAAAAACTACGAATTGATGAGTTTGCACCCATCAAACTCGATGGTGAACTGAATTAGGGGTTAATCATACCTTAACAAAGCTTCAACTTTTTGATGTCACAACGTTGCTCTCTTCACAACGATTCCGGTGCTCGACTCTGATCTGAAAACCGTCAAGAATTGACTTAGAACCGATGACAACAATCCCCCAGCCCTAATTCTTGCACACACACATGCAGGAGATGAGTTTTGGAGGTGGAAAGTCTGATTAAAAGATTATGGGGCTGATTAGGTTGATTTTTCCTTAAATAGGGAAAAATCCCATATTACCTAATTTCCATGATTTTCCATAATCACCCTTATTAAATCAGATTTTCTTCCTTAAATATTTATATATATATGTCGAAAATACATACATAAATACCCAAAATATTAAACTCCTAATAAAAGGAACCGAACCCAATATTTCATTTTCGCAAAATGACACGTCTGCCCTTTCCCGAAAATCAGAATATTACAAGTGGAGTCCAACTCCTGGTTGCGAAAAAGAAACATGCCTCACCAATGACTAGTATACTTTATATTTTAGGCTCTCAAGTACATATTTAAGCGTTTAAACTAACCACCTAAGTTCATTGCACATAAAAAGGCTTCTATGGACTACTAGACCTTAGACAGCTCTATATTACACTACCTAGCACGTGTCACAGAAATATCGGTTTTCTATCCAATATCCACGAGGCTAAGGTATAAGGTTTCCAATGATCCCGAACTTCTCCCCGCAGAGAGTTTCCACAAGGTGCTGAGCCAAATACACTAGAAACCGAACTCCTAACTTTGTCATATAACAAGTAAAGTGTTGCCATTCCGGAAGTGCACCTTGTAAGGCCAAATGCTTCATGTTCCAATGCTCCCGTAAGTTACGATGCGGAGGCCAAGCCACTAGAACACTCACATTTAACTTTACAAAACCTCATAAAAGGTATCTACACTAAAGAATGCTAAAAGGGGATCAAAACCTAAGATTTTGCACTACAGGGCTCTTTGGTGCCCGCCAAAAACTACCTGGCGTCTGCTACAGTTGACAGGGTTGAACCAGGCATCTTTGGCGCCCCCAAAGTACCCTGGTGCCCCTTAAAGTACCCTGGCGCCCGCCAACAACAAGCAGAAATCTTTGTCCCCCTCTGGCACCCGCCAACCACAAACAGACCACTTTGTTCACAATTGGCATCTGCCAAAGCTGTTCGGCGCCCGCCAAACCCAAAATGATTTCTAAGGCATTTCTACCACATGAAACCCTCAAAACAACCTCAAAACCATGTTAAAACATGTCTAAACTTAATATACAAGCTATACAACATGAATCAATGATTCAATCAAGATATAAGGCTCTAAACAAGGCAATTCATCCTACACATGCAAAGGCCCTAAACACTTCTACCAAGTCCTAGAACATGGTTTCTAAGTTTTACAAGCATGTTGTAGAGCCTATAACGTGAATTAAAGCTTATAATCATTAGAAAGAGTTCTAAACCTAGAATCAAAGATTATAACATGATCAAAACACCAAAGATTCAATGGAAAACCTCCATATCTCAAAGCACTTCAATGAGAGCTCCAATCCAAAAATCCAAACTTGATTCCAAACTCCTAGTGTGAAGAAATCCCAAAAAGCTCCAAGCTTCTTCCCAAAATCTCCAAACTATGATAATCTTGAACAAAAAAGTTGTCTTCTTCTTGTTGTTTCTCTTGAATTGAACAATCTACAAATGATAAGATTGTTCTAAGAGCATGTTCTGGACTAAAGCTTTACTAACAACAAACCTTTACAAGGATTCTTCTCCAATAATTCACCTAAGTTTATTCCCTTCTTCTTTCAACAAGAACATGCAAGATGAGATGGAGGTGTATTTTGGTGGTAAGAGGATGGTGGAAGTTGTCGAGAAGAAATGGTGCAAGTGTTTGAGTGGATGTTGTAGAGAAACTAAAGAGGAAAATGCAGGTATTTTGGTGCAATGGTTGTAGCGTTGGAGATGCAATGAGTGGTGTGAAGTTTTGATGGTAGTGAAAGGTGGAGGTTGTAGAGATTATTATGATAGTAATGTAAGAATAATGTGTGAAGGTGAGGTGTAATGCTATGTGTTCTAGTGGAAATGATGGGTGGTGTGTGGTGTTGCAAGAGGTGGAGTGTAGGAGGAGGTGAAATGTTGCAAGTGTTGAAGTGGGTGTAGTGTGAAAGATAAAAAGCATGGGGGGTTGGAGTGTTTGAAGAATCAAAGTGTTAGTGATGTTTCTTGTGAAAAGATGACAGGGACGGACCCAGCATTGTAAGGGTGGGGTGTATGGTCTCACTTAAATTTTCGGACGAAGTTACTAATATACCCCTCTTATAATAATAAAACTGTGTATGTATATTATTTCAGACAATTCCTTAAACAATTATTCATTTAGTTCAACTGGTTAGAAGCTTGGTTACTTATTCTAAAGTCATGGTTTCGAGATTTAGCTGTTGAGTCTTTTTTCCATTTTTTTTTGAATTTGGCCTCACTAGAAAATTTTCTTTCTACCTTTTTGTTGAATTTAACCCCACTAGAAAATTTTCCTTGATCCGTCACTGGATGTTGAGGTGATACAAGAGTGTTAAAAGGTGTAACCAATGAGTTATAATAATCCAATTGAGAGAAAATTTTGTAATATAGCACTTAACAAAACTTATTTGTTATACGATACACGATAAATACTCGAAAATGACATAAATTCTATTTCGTAAATTTACAGGGTATCACACTCAATATCCTATATTAAAGGCGATTGGGAGATTTGAACTCGGGACCAACTGGTCATGAGACCTCAACATTTACTACTAGGGCAGATCTCATCGATTTTACTCGGTCACATTTTTAATACGTATAAAAGATTTTGGTATATACTACCTCCGTCCCAAAATGTAAGTCTGTCTGCGTTTTTTCACACAAATTAAATTTTTTTGTTAAATTGGTTACGTGTCATTAATTTCGATGAAATATACTAAAATGACCTTTGAATATAATTAATGCAAAGTAATGAAAAATATGTGAGTATATAATAAATGAGGAGTAAAAGGAGAAAAATATAATAAATGCATCATTGGTTATAATGTAAATTGAGTTACAATTTGGGACAAATCCAAAATGATAAACGAATTTATATTTTGGGAAGGAGGTAATACTTAACGTATTATAGACGGCAGTAACTATTTATTTTCAATAACCTCAAGAATGCGAATAATTAACTTAGCCGGCTTTTTTCCTTTGCATATATGGACAATATGGTAATATAAAACGGCAAAAACAAATGCTATATGCTGGCTGGCTGCTTTGATTTTTTTCTCATTGACGTAGAAACTTTGTTATTTTCATTATTATGCAGTATAATAATTTCTTCTTTTCTGGATTACATGATTAGAAGAAAATGAATTCTACTTTGTTTTAATGTTATTTTGTTTTGTTTCCATCATTTTACTCGCATGGATACAAATGAATTTGAATTAATATTCATTCGTATAAAAACAAAATGAATACTTTTTGTTCCTTCCAAAAATATACATAGAATGATTAGCTAGAGTTTTCGAATGAAATGAAGAAAAACAATAGCATTGGATGGAAATTGGTAAAAACAAAGCCATGAGGACTTTTTTAATACAACATGTATTATAACAAAATAAGATCATTTGCCTCTGAAATTGCCGCTATGAACCCTACTCATATACTTGTTTCATCAAAACTACGTCGTTTTGATATTAATGTTAAAAAATCTATAGTCGAATTTATTCCACAATAAAGATATATATATATATATATATATATATATATATATATATATATATATATATATATATATATATATATATATATATATAGTTAGACAACTGTTCATAGTACTTGATTCACAGCCTATGATCTCAGTTTTATTATGAGAAACTTGAAAAAATATGCTAAAAAACATATTATTTGTATGGTATACCTCAAGAGAATAACGTTTGAAAAATATATCCGAAAAGTATTTCGTAGCGAATACGTAGCGAATCAGCTACGAAAAGCTTTTCAGACATATATTACAAATGTTATTCTTTTGAATCATACAACACAAATAATATGTTTTTTAAGCATATTTTTTCAAGTTTCCCTTTTATTATATCCATACATTTCTTGGAATTTGAACCTCATGTTATACCCTTTAATTATTGTGTACAAGTGTAAAATACTCATACGTCATTTTAGGTGTTTTGAATAACCTTTTTACATAGACCAAAACGACGTTATTTTGATCACTCCTATCACAACAGCCTTCACATCCTCTCCTCACCGCACAGGTTTCTCATCACACATTTCTACTATATTTCACATAGTTATGTTTCTAATCTCTTTCACATACAGTAATAGTATAGTGAGCTTCTTCGCAGATTGTTTTCTTGGATATATCCATAAAAAAAATCCATTATGATTGCCCATTTACACGTTGCATGTTATTTCCATGAAAAATCCTCGTTTTACGGCTATTTCACATCTCTTAACGGGTGCGATCATACCAGCACTAACATACGAGAAATTTTATGGTGTAACGATTGTAAGAGGTTATATCAAATGACACACATTAGAGTTTCTCATTTTTACTTTCTTCCATATAGTATACTTTTATCGTGTGTGAGGGTTAAAAATGAATGATTGTAATGTATGCTACTTGGTAGACTTTCATATAGCGTATGTATTATAAAAAATTTCCGTAACATACGGGATCTCATCAGAACTCTAAAGAGAAGTATGCTTGGATGAGGGTAGTACTCGAATGTTTGATCCCCGGAAAGTGTAACATGTTTGTTACACATGAATGAAATTGAATGAAATAAAAGGTAAAGAATGGAATTGAATAGAATAGAATGGAGTCATTCCATTCCCGTATTTGACATGTGTGGGAATGGAATATCCTTCGTTCGTTACAAGTAAAAAATGCAGAAAAAGACAAGCAGCGATTAAAGCGCCATGTCTTCATCAATGAACGAGATTCAAAACATTAGCAACAACAGAACCCCCTTCCAAAAATCATTTGAAGATCCAAAGATCAACATCAAACAGAGTAGAGCCGATAGCAACAACACATCTGTACAAATTACAAGTGGATATAGATTTAAAGCGAATAAAGACTCCAGCGAAGAAACACAGCAAAAGCGACCCACAAAATCCGCAAGAAAATATCCATAAAATGAATCAGGGCAACAAAAAGAGAGGCAAGATCGAGACGAGAAGATATAGAGAAGAGAAATCAATTTTACCTACAGAAATTCGAGGTCAATCGAACAAGGAACGTCCTTAATTAGGTCGAATTTCGTAATGAATTATGATGAAATTCGAGGTCAATCGAACAAGCAACGTCCTTAATTAGGTCGAATTTCGTAATGAATTATGACGAAGAAAAGTAGGTCGAATTAGCATCGTATCGAGATTTTTGGTTTTACAAGGCTTCATTCCTTGGTATTCCTCCCAGTTTTTGAGGGAATGAAAACCCCATATTTTGATTCCGACGGAATTAAAAAGCTTTCCATTCAGTTGTTATAGAAATCTGTCCAAACGTGGGAATGGAAAAAAACCAAGCCATTCCGTTCCATTCCACGGATAACAAACGCGCCATTAAATGATGAAATAAAGTAGAAATAAATGACATAATGCATTGTCACTTGAATTGTACATAAAAGTTATCATAATTTCACCGAACCTATTTTTAAGGCCGTTGAGCCCCCAAACTACTTTTATATCAATTTTTTTTTTTTTTTGAAAAGATTTTTATGAAATAGATTGAAATGAAGTAGGAGTATATGAAATGAACAGCACTCAGATAGATTGGTGCAGATTTCTTCACAATTTTGCATACTTCTTAAGATGTTCACCGGCGTCTTTAGCATGTTCCGGCACCGGCATGGTCAGAAGCGTAACTCTAGAAGAAGACAACAACATCTTTGAACCCGAATCTCCATCACCTCCGTCGTGGACGTCGGCGTTCTTCCATATCTTCACCTCCCATACCTGAACCTTCCTCCCAACGCTGATCGGAGCAGCTTCCGCAAACACAAGATCACCCAATTTAGCACTCTTCACATGATTAATACTAAGCTGAACTCCGGCGACCCGTTGTAACCCGGAAGCTAAATGGGCTCCGACGCTAGCTAAAGATTCAGCGATCAAAGCCGAGACTCCACCGTGTAACACTTTGAATGGCTGACAACAGATTCGGGTCAAATGTAACCGACCCGCTACTTTCTTGGGTGAAACCTCTGTGAATTTGAACCCGAATGCTTGGACTGTAGCATCGACTATTTCTGAATCTGGGTTTGTTGATGTGGTTGTTGATGATGGTGCAAGTGATGCCATTGGATTTGATTTTTATGGTTTTGGTGGGGGAGTTTGAAATATGTGATTGGAAATGAAGTTGAGCGGGGCACAATATATGAAGATAAGCTTTTGGAGGTGGAGGTGGAGGAGACAAAGAGAAGAAGAGGGGTGAGGTAATAGGTGACAAATGATGTTGCTATGCTCCACAAATAGTACCATATATTCTAGAATAATAATGACAAATGCTACGTGCATCCATATGTTACGTGGGATCATCAAACTCTAAAATTTTACTCCTATTTATTTATTCAGAAATTTGTTTTACTGAGATAATCTAAAATTAAAACTATAATTTTTTAATTATAAAATAATATTTTTTTAACGATAAATCTATATCGTTTTAATATTATAAAAAAATTTAGATTTCAGTAGAGTCACGTGACCTCACCGTTACCTATGTAGTTCCGCCCCGTGCTAATTGTCATGACAAACAACCAAAACACTTTTTGTGCTATTTATTGTGACGCGCGACCTATTGATGCTTATAAGTCTTATAAAAGTCAAGAATGTAAATGTCTGTCATGGTATTACATAAGAGAAATGTTTGTGTCACAACAAAGTACTTTCTCTGTTTGTTTTTTAAGTGTCGTTTTTGGATAAAAAATAATTGTCATTTTTTGAATGAACCTGATCAATTTTTAGCTTAATGTTAGTCATTTTTTGGATGAACACGGTCAATTATTTTTTCTCCAAAAGAGACAGTAAAAAAACGGAGGGAGTAAGACAATATCTTCAACAACAAAAAATGTAACACAACAAATTATCACGACACACTTTTACACCATTGATCTTTATAAGACCCATAAGAATCAATAGATCTCACATCATAATCAATTATGTAAAAATGTGTTGTGGTCAGGGGAGGATCCATGAATTTATTTCACTGGTGTTACCGAAGTCTAAAACTCCATATTTTATCCAAAAAAAAAATCCAGTGTGGTCACTGGAGCCTGAAACATCACTTTGTATCGACAAAACGACACTCTTTAACAAAAAATTAAGTCGTTTTAATAATAATAAAAATTCTCGGATCTAAGTGGGGTTACGTGGCCCCACCCTACAACATGTACCTCCGCCCCTGGTTGTGGTACTTTGTTGTTGCATCAGCCATCAGTATACAATGGAATAATGGATTGAGTTGTGATAGTGGCAAAACGAAATGATCACAACAAACACCACAACACATTTTTGTGGTATTGATCATGATGTGGGATCTATTGATTTCTATGGGTCCCATGAAGATCAATGGTGTAAAAGTGTGTTGTGGTACTTTGTTGTAGAAGTTTTGTTGTGACATACACATTTCTCTAATGGATTTTTGAGTAATGTTATTGTCACAATCAAATTTGTATAACGGAATAAATTTTTGTACCATAATTATAGTGTATCATTAATAATTGATATGGTTACTAGAATGATCAATAGTGTAAAAGTAATTTGTATTATTTGTTGTGTCAATTTGGTTGTGACGGTATCATTTTTCCTTATCAAGCATGTCATAATGAATGAAATAATAAATTTTTGTATTGATTATGATGATTCTAAATCAAGATCAATATCTTTCCTCTCACATGGGGTTAATTTAGAGTGGTGTTCAAGGGAGATTAAGTGCAATCACCGAATTTCCTTCTCCTCATTTGATTTCTCCTATGATGGTAGTGTTATTGAAGATTGACGTGCTATTCTTCCAACTTTTATATATGTTTCGTTCTCTTTTATCAAACAGGATGCAATGTGCCTAGCTACTCATTTGTTACCTATGGAAGATCTTCGTCTTTTTTGGATGTATGGAATCCCCCTCATTATTTTCTGCGTGCTTGTATATTTGACCGTGAAAAATGATGTAATGAGCCATATATGATGATCAATGATAAAATGGCATGTCGTGTTGTTTTTTCTTTTGTTTTACGGATACGAAATATACGCACATATACTTTTTGTCACCAACCTGGAACCTCCGAGTTAAGGGACACAATAATTACAACTAGACAAATGTCTTGTCGGCCATGTTGTGTCATTTGATATGATGCAACTGTTATGATAAAATGATAGATGAAATACTCCTGCTCTATTATTCCATTACAAAAGGAAAATAGATAAAATTGTATGGTGAAAAAAGGATGAAAATTCCTTCAAGAGAAACATTCTCTTACGACAGTTGTAATATGGTTATACCAAGTGCCATGTATTATAATTGCATGATTTTATTCTCTTTCACAATACTGTGAAAGATGATAGAAATACGTTGATTATGATGATTTTGTTTTTTGTTTTTTTTGAGGAAGATTATGATGATTCTAAACCAAAGATTGGTGTATTTGCTCTCACGCGGGGTTACTTTAGATTGATGTTCGAGGGAGACTAATTATAAATCCACAACCGCATTTCCTTGTCCTCGGTTGATTTCTCCTATGTCGGTAGTGTTTTGAAGACTATTGTGCTCTTCTTCCAACTTTTGTGCTTGTTTCGTTTTCTTTTGTCAAACGGGATGTAATGTGTCTGTCCATTTATTAGTTAGGAAAAGTCTCTGTCTATCTGAATGTGTGGATTGTGGCTCGTTCCCCTTTTCATATTAGGTGTGTTGGTATGATTGATCGTGATTAATAAAAGTTTCTTGAAGTTATAAAAAAAATAACAATCAATGAGTTATATATGATGATAAATGATGAAATGGCATTTTGTGTAATTTGTTATGCTCACGACTGTTGTTGTTGTGGTAAAAGAATTTCCATATAATATAATCGTTATAAAAAGTTATATAAAGTGATATGTATCTTATTATTAATTTATCTCTCTTTTACATGACAACGATGTGTATGTTGATAGTGAATAAAATTAAAGGTTATAATGTATGTTAACGATATTTTTAGGACGGTTATACAATAAATATCTCGAATCAAAATATCACAATCACCCATGTACGTGTGTTATATCCCCATTTGCTATTAATTTTTTTATACGAAATATACGCATGCATACTTTATTGTTTTCACTGAAACTCGAATTCGAAACCTTCGGATTAAGGGCCACACTAATTATCATTGGACCAATAATAAGACATTCTAACAGTTCCATTGTATTTCCATTATATTTTTAGTCCCGCAATGGTTTAGGACTTTCTTATATTTATTTCACAATTTTGATTAACTACCATTTTTATGGTCGCAAAAGATGCTAGAATGACAAATAAATTGAGATGCAAGTAATATTGAAAGGAAAAACTTTTTTGTTTTTTTGGAAGAAGAAAAAACAATAAATTAGCTAAATAAAGCATGACGTGATAAGGTAAGATATATAATACAAAAAAGAGGATAAATTAAAAAGAAAGGAAAAAGAAGCCAAATTTGTTCCATTATATATTTGGGAAAGAGTTGTTGGCCTAATTGCCTTTATGCTTTTTTGCTGATTCATGCATCAAAAGCCGTTGGATCAAAAGAAGGTAGGCAATGTCATCTATTTTGGATCCTATATTAACCACCAAAATATTTTCGTCTTTGTTTTTAATCCATGAGTAGTTGGTATTAGTAACGATACGGACACAACGATTGTATTACAACGAATGACACAACAGTTATCTGCACCGTTGATTGATCATGATGTAAACCTATCATAATCAACGATGCAGAAGACGTTGTGTCATAGTGGTCCATATTGTACAGCTTTTAAAAATGTTTATATAGGGTAAAATAATGTTTATAGATAAAAGCTTATAATTGATGATGTGTTTATGTTAAACCTTTTAAAATGTTAATTACAATAGATACTCTAAAATTGTTGATGGATGATGGATACCATTTCTAGAATCTTTTGACAGGGTATATTTTAAGTGTTGGAGATGGTATATATAAAACTAACTACCTGACAGAACTAAGTATTAAGAACAATGAGACCATCTCAAGAATCCTTCAGTAGAGGCTGATGATCATCTATATAGAGTCTGGATCCTGACTATGACATCAGTAAAGTCGATTACCTGATTACAGAACTAAGTACTACGGAACGGTGATGTCTATCTCTAGAGTCCTTTGATAGAGTATGAGGGTCACCTTTAAAGAGTCTGGATCCTGACTATGACATGAGTGAGCCATTTTTCTGAAATCATGATAGTGAAGCGATACTTGATCATTTTTTTTCTCTCCTAATGTTTATCATTTCAACCTAGCTTAAGTCGATTAGGAGGTACATAATTGACATTTAAGGTATACTTTAACACTCCCTTTACTTATCTTCATCCTAACTTTTATCTATTCATAAATTCTCTACTTACATACTCCTTTCATGATCAACCAACATATCACCTACTTTTCCCATATTTCACCATTTTTTCATTTCTCATTAGCCTTTATTTTTATAAATTCCTTCCCTTTCCCTCAAGAAGTTCTATACCACAACCCCATAATACACCAACCTCTAGTAAAAAAAATGTCTATCATTGCAGAATCTCCGGGGTACTTAAAAGTCTTTTCCGATGGCTGCGTGGAGCGATACGCGCCTGATATCGCCGTTGCATCACACGAATCATCTAATGGATACAAATCAAAGGACATCAATATTGACTCATCAAAACCAATCACAGGAAGAATATTTCTCCCTGATGTTCAAGAAACAACAGTTGATTCACTTCCGGTTTTAGTGTATTTCCATGGTGGTGGCTTTTGCATTGGCTCAACAACATGGCTTGGTTACCATGTTTTTCTTGGAGATTTATCTGTGATATCTAAATGCATTGTTGTATCCGTTGATTATCGGTTAGCACCGGAGAATAAGCTTCCCATTGCTTATGAGGATTGTTATTATTCACTTGAATGGCTAACAAAAAACTTGAAATCTGAGCCATGGCTGAAAAAGGCGGATCTTTCTCGCGTATTCCTGTCAGGTGATAACAAAAAATAAAAAAAAACACAACAGAGACTCTGAACTGTTTGTTTTTATTGATTCTCGCAGTTAAGTTAGTTTTATCTAGGCAATATATGAGTCATTCTTATCTCTCGTGACTTGTGTGTTTTTAATAGGTGATAGCGCCGGTGGTAACATTGTTCATCAAGTTGCAATTAGAGCCACCAGAATTCAAAATCCAAACTTTTTAATCAAAGGGTTGCTTCCTATTCATCCATATTTCGGAAGTAAAACGAGAACTAAGCTTGAAAACATGGACGATTCAGTAAACGATGTCTCATCCAATGACATGTTCTGGAACTTAAGTTTGCCAGAAGGAGAAGATCGTGATTACCATGGCTGTAATTTCGAGAAAGTTGAAGAACTGACGACGGATCGATGGAGGGGATTTCCGAAAGTGATGGTTTTTGTCGCGGAATTGGATTTCTTGAAGGAGAGAGGAGTGATGTATGCAGAGTTTCTGAAGAAGAAAGGTGTTGGAAATGTGGAAGTGGTTGAAGCTAAAGGAGAGGGACATGTGTATCATGTTTTTCATCCTGATTCCGAGGCTACCTGTTCGCTTCAAAAGCAAATGAGTAAATTCATACATGATCTTTGAAATTCAAAGACCATATTATGAGACTGTTCTTAAGTGGAGCAATCAAAAGTGTAGGCAATAATTATATGTATCTCGGTTTCTGATGCATAAGTCTGAAATGAATTCGAACCATGGTGTAAGGTTTATTAAATCCAACTGATGATGGTCATATGTTACATGATCAAACTACACCTTTGTGTTTTATAAATGTTCTTGACAACACATATCAAGTTCTCTTACTATTATTTGCAAGACCTAAATAAATATATAAGAAACAAAATTTCTGTTAAAAAACATAGATGAGAAGTTTGCAGTTTAAGAAAGATTATAACAGAAGCAATGCAAACATAAAGTATGGCGGAATTGATAAAACACAAAAACAAAGAACACAGTGATTTAACGTGGTTTCCGCATTGTGCCGACTATTCCACGGACAGAAAAGGAGATATTTTATTATGCACAGAATTACAAGGAATTTCTCACACATTGCACTAATTACAACATTGGTATTTATAGGCACAAATCCCTAACCCTAACCGCCATAAGATCTTTGTCGGAATTGTCATAAATACCCCAGATGTGGACCTCAGCTCCAGCTGTTATCCACCAGATGAAACTCAGCTCAAACTGACTTTCCAGACTTGTAATCAACTGCCTAGATGTAGAACTCAGTTATATTCAGCAAAACTCAACAGGCCAAAACTGACTGCTGACTTCAGAAGAAACTCATTTGCACTTCATCAAACTGACTTTCACAGAACTGAATATACTTATACTGAAACTGACCATCATTCTCAGTCTCAGTTTCTCAGATAAGTTCCACCAGTTTATTTATCAGTTTAGAAATCAAGTCACCAAAACTGACATTTTCGCTCATTACTTTTGATACAATACCCTTAAACCGACATTTTTTTAATTACAAAAACGATATTAATTTGACAATAGAAGCTAAAAATATAAATAACAACTTCGTTTATCATACTTGTAGTAACTATTAAATGTTGAAAGCCAAGTTTTGGTCGTCCAGCTTTTAGTGACGTTTTCTTTTTCTTCTTTTTTTTTTGGCCGCTCTTTTTTCTCCTGTTTTTTTTTTCTTTTTTTTTGGCCGCTCTTTTTTCTCCTGTAATAACGTTTTTTTTTTCACACCACCGATAACTCCTTCCACTACCGTCCTCGTTGCCCTATGAATGTCGTTGGCGTCCATGGAAAGATTTTCTCTGCTTCTTAACTTTATACAATTATCAATTGATCATACCATTTTCATCTTTCATCCTCCACCAAATGGCCATCCACGGTGTTCGATGCATGACGAAAATTTGGTGACAGAAGCGGTGGGTTTGGTGGCGGTGGGTATGCATTTCCAATTCCTTTTTCTATTTGTTTGATTCTAGAGTCCTACGATCTAATTTTGCAAAATTTGAAAATTATGTCGATTCTCAACAAAAACCTTTCCAGCTTTGTGAATCCTATTCGGACGTGTTTTCCGGTGGAGAAGTCACCTAGCTCCGACGTCTGCCGAGTCGCCGACAAGGACACCAACAACAGAATCAACACTCACATGGTTTGATGAATTGTTTGATTTAACCATAGCTTCTCATTCAGTTGCCATCTTCTTCAAATCCTATTGCCCGTAAGCTTTTTTCCCTTCGGATTTCTTGTTCTGCCTCCACCATCAGGGTTTTCTCAGCTGGTGTTAGCCTTTGATCATTCCTTTTGTATTGCAGGAATCAGATCTCAATGTAAGACCCAATACAGAGAGAAAAGGTATAAGCTTTACTCATGTGGGATTACATTTCTGATTCACACTTGGGATTTTTGGGGGTGGGGGGGTGAAATTGTGGAACGAGAAAGGGGGAATCGGAAGGATAATGCATGTTGAATAATTATCATTAGTTTTTGGTTTACATATTTGATTTAATCCATCCATGATCCTTGTTCAGTTGTTGACCATGGTCTGTTTTTGCCAATGGGAGTCACACAGGTTGCATATAGACGAGGTGGTTCAGTTCATTCGATTAAGTCAATACTCACCCAAATCCTAGATCATCTGAGATTATTTATCATGGTAAGTAGTTTCTGCTCTGTCAAATTTTCACTATAATGTAGAAGCAAAGATTCATGCTTTATTTTGTTTCACAGTGTGGGTAGAGTCTCGGGTAAGGGTGTCGGGTGGGTGGTGCTCATCCAAATGTCACATCATCTCAAATTATGTATCATGGTATGTAGTTTCTGCTCTGTCAAAATTTCACTATAATGTAGAAGAAATGATTCATGCTTTATTGTGCTTCTCAGTTTCAATTATGCCATGTCTGATTGTTTTTTTTCTTTTTTTTGTGTGCTGTGTACTTGGGACCAGAGCAAATTATTTGGTTGTTTCTGCTTAGTAATTGCTTTAGGCAATTGTTTTTTGTTTTCCATGTGCTGCTTTTCAGGACTGATTTGATATTTAGTGTCTTTATAGGTGATGATATATTACGATGCATGCACTGTGTTGAAATTTGATGGAATTGGTTGTTTATAAAAAGATACAGCAACCACGGTGCAAAAAAATCATAGATGCAGAGGGAAATTCTTAAAACCGGAAATATTTGGGACAATGTAGTAATGCATTGCCATGGTACAGAGTTTTGCTCTACTAATAGGTGGTGAAATATTAGAATGCATGCATACATAGCCTTCAAATTTAAACTGAAATTGCAGCAGGAGCGAATAGTGTTCTTCTCTTTGAATTTTTCCCTTCTTAGTCTGCATACCCGTTTGGTAGCAACTATGTGTCTATGTTGTTGGTGTTTTGGTGTCTTCTGTGTTGTTCTTCTTCTTCTCTTTGAATTGAGTAAGTTGCTATTCCAGAATGGGCTGTGTTCTCCTCTTCGTTATCTTCATTTCCTTCTGGTTGAGGCTGATTTTCTTATGTATCTCTGTTTTGCAATGCTTTAGGTCACCTGGTATGTCATAATGGAAGAGGCTATGATGATATATATTTGGATTCTTTCTAAGTTGATTGATCTCGAGCAATTCAGAAAAACCGACCCATTTCTTGGTTGGGCAATACCGGATGGCTTGTGAGAAGGGGCATTTGTGTTGTTGCATCCCAATTTTCATTAGCAACCGGTGATTTTGCAGCCATGGTGAGGTGATGATTTTTCTCCTATTTGACTGCCTTATCGCGTATCTGTGCCTCCTAATTTATTTGTTTCCCTTATCTTAAGAAAATGGTTTACCAAGAATGGGCAAAGGTAACTGAGCTGCTCAGTACATGCTTGCTTCAGGGGCGGTCCAAAGCACTTGAGTCACTGAAATCAGATGGCCTACTAACAAAAACGGTTGGTCCGGGTTTTCCACTTCTTTGAGCCCTAATTTATTTTCCATTCTTGGATTGAAGCTACGGAGTTGAGTATTGTTCTGATTTTATCAGTGTCCTATAAGTTGAACACAAAAGTCGAAAGGAGACTGAAGGGGTTAATTTCAAGAACCATGTAACACAGGTATTTGGCTAACATTTTTCGAAAAAAAGGAAGTTACTTTTTTTTTTTATATTTAAATTCAATTTATTTGATTAATGAAAAAGATTGGAAATTGCCGTGGTTTGATGTGGTAGACGGACTATTTGGTCCATACCGGAAAGAAGTGGGACTTGCCTTCAACTGTATTTGGATCTGTCATCCAATTGATAGCATGTGCAAGGTAACAAAACATCTTTGTGTTGTTCCCAATTCAATACTAAACAAGTCCGAACTAATTGAATACTTGTATTCGAAATTCCTCTATTTTGGTTGACTTTTCCAGAAAGGATATAATTGACAACTCGAAGTTGCACATTATCACTTTCTTGCAAGATATCAGTTGGGAAAATTGCTGCTAAATTGGGGAACCACCGTCTTTATCCCATCATTTCATGACTACCGAATATGGTCATTTTTTGGACCTGGAATGATACTTACGCAGCTTGGGATATAACCATTGCTGCCTTAGTTCATTGACAGGTATCCCAATCAAGATGTCTGTTTGTTGTTTACTGCACCAGACCCTGAGTGTGAGTCATTCAGGAAATATGCATGGACTTGCACCTTCCGATTAAAACCAGCTATTTTGGGTCGTATTTTAGGTCTTCCTGGAGATGCAATTTTTCAGGGCTTCAAGTTTTAAGTTGTGATTTTGACCTTCCGGAGATTACTTACGATTTATACTGTGGTTTGATGTTACCGTTTGTTGGCTGCAGTGCTGTTGTTTCCTTGCAGTAGTGTTTATGGCATTTGGTGGTTTCCTTCAGTCACGGACTGTTGTTCGATGATCAGAAACAGGCATGCAGCAGGTAAACCACTACTCAGAAGATAGGGAAAATCCACACAAATATTTTGGGTTACGTTAGCCATCGTTACTTTAATGGTTCTTTCTTTACTGCATGTGTGCTTCAAGCCATTGAATTGGATTATGGTTTGGGGTGCATGTCTGGGGTTTGAAAATTTATACCCTCTCCCTTGTTTTTCTGTGGTACATGAATTGTGATGGTCTTCTTGGTAGCTTATGGGAATTATCTACTGTGCACTGTGTCTGCCCTCATGATTTAGTTGCTCATTTGTGTCTTTACTGCAGCTTCGGGTTCAACTTGACGTTGTTTCTGGTCTTTGCTCGTGTCTGGATTTCATTCTGCTCAGGTATGTGTGTTCTTTCCTCAGTATGCTTTTCAGCCTGGTTCGTATGATGGTTTTGTGGTTGGAGTTTGGTGAGCATTATGTGTGCATTGTTGAGTCTCTGATGGTTTTTGGAACGCATTTAACTGAGAGCTATTGTAACTCCAGGTAATGGAAATGAAAATATTGGTCGTCAGCTCCGATTCTGGAAAGCTTTCATTTCTTTCTTTTTGCAGTGAGATGCACATGTCGGCATTTTTATATGTTTAAACATTTAAATATGATGCTCTTACTGTATTATTTTTTGATTTTCTAATTCTTGGGAAGAGGGGGGGAGGTTACATTGCATTCTGCTGATTGGGCTTGTAATTTCTATTGACAGCTTGTACTTTTGTGACTGATGCATAATAGGTTTTTCCCTATAACACACATACAACTGTCCCCTCCTGTAAACTCGAGAGATGAAGTTGGAAGGACGTTGGCTGTTTGTTCAAAGTGAGCGTCATTCTTATTGGTCAATATCCATTTTATGAATGCTTGATTTATATGTTTCTTTCCACAATCTTTTTTTCACAGAGGCCGTTTCATTGCTGTTAGTGCATTTGAGGAGAAATTGGCTCTTTTCTCATTGTCGCCATCCTCTTCCACAGATAATGTCGATAAGGTAATTTTATGCTTTACCCTGTTCACTTTGTGGTGGTTCAATGCAGAGGTTAATGTGATTTCTTGTTATTGAAATTTCAATTGGTCTCAACAGAGGATCTTCTGGCCTCCAGGAAGTCGAGACCTTGGCAGAGGAGAAACCAGTAGTTTTGGTACAATATGGACCATGTGCTTTATCTCAAAAGATCTTCGTGAACAAAGTTTAGATCACAATCCTTTGCTAGCCATAGTGGTGAATAGGTATGGGAGCCATGCACATCCCAGCTGTTCAGGGTCAATTTGTAGTGTTTTATAAGGATATATTTTATATCAATATTCCCCATATATGGATGTTTTTCGTAGAATTCGAGCTTATAATCGATTAATTGAGCAAATGACGTTTTGAATAGTTAAAATGCAAAATCGAGTAAATATCGTGGTTTTATTATCCTTTTCCAATTATGATTTTTATGTATGTCGGCTGTGCATGGAATAATCCTTCGATTAGATATTTATTGGACTAAAACTTCTAAAATTCATATCTTGAGTTGTAGACCTCCAAAAATTATGACCCGAATGTCATAAAAAAGCTCTCGGAAAACTCTACAACTTTCATTAAGGACTCTTCTTCAGAAAACGCCTTTTTGATTAGCCCGTCGTATTACGAGTCGTTTTCGGGATTTTCCCAAGCTTTATTTCATCTTCATCCTCTTGTGTCTCTTTCTTTCCACTTTAATCTTCAATCAAACATCATTTAGACCTCTTCCATTCCACATTTGTGCACCTAAAAGATGACAAACCCGAGCAAAACGTAAAACCATACAAAATAGATAATAAAACCACGATATTTACTCGATTTTGCATTTTAACTATTCAAAACGTTATTTGCTCAATTAATCGATTATAAGCTCGAATTCTACGAAAAACATCCATATATGGGGAATATTGATATAAAATATCCTTATAAAACACTACAAATTGACCCTGAACAACTCCCCCACACTTATCTTTTGCTCGTCCCGAGCAAAACAAAACAAAGTCAAGCTCGAGACAAATAAACATCCATACAAATATGAAGTATATTCAATAACTTAGAAGTTCACCCGTGTAGTGTGTGCATAGCCATAATAAACTTCCACTAAGTTCCACAATTTGAAAGTTATTAAAACCAAAACTAGCCCGGTTTCCCATCTAAGTTAGAAATATTCAAAAATTATAACAGGCACTTTACAAAACATACATATCCCAAAAAGAAATAGTAGAGAATATCTAAAACATTTCTGACAGACTCAGAGGATAATCCCTACAACATATCCTTCAGTTTATACTGGTATAAGATTAACGATAACTAAGTCCTTACTTATTCATAATAATATATTTCAATATTTTCACTTTTTTCACACTTTTCTAACACACATCAGAATAAGCTTTTGCCCACATAGCAGAATAGGACATTTCAAGATAATCCCCTACCTTACTCCAATCATAAGGCAGTTATAAACTGACTGTCGTGAGCTTTTGGTCATCATAGTGGAATAGGACATACGTGGTACACCCTACCTCACCCAAATCATAAACCAGCTTCCGACACACACAATTACAATTATGTTTACTTAGAGATTTCTGGCTGGCAGTGGAAAAGATTATTTTCTAGTAGCACAGACCACTGAGCATAACACCTCAAGTAACCAATTTATTACTATTGCAAAGACTTAATCACATTTCACTTATCACATTCAAACTTATAGATATTCACAGTATGTCATACTTTAATCCTAGAATACAAACTACTAAACTTTTCAAGAATTGTACATAAGCAAAGAAACATGCTATAATCATCAAAAATCTCCAACTAAAATGGGGTAGGCTTTCAACATTTAGCTCATCATTTACTATGGCATGTGAAAAAGAGTGTCGGGTGAAACAACTAAAATTACTAAATATACAGAATATAGCAAAAATGATATAAACTCAAGCAAAGATATGCCTTTGTCTACTCGGGATATAACAAAAAATTGAAAATTAAGCACTTTTCATAGAAATACTGAAAATATGAGCAAACGAAAGTAGACACATAAATCATCTATCCCTTCCCCCACACTTAGATTGCAACTTGTCCTCAAGTTATACATAAATAATAAATTAGAGAACTTAGCTGATTGGATGCTGGCAATTCTGGAGGAACCAACAAGAACCAGGATTGCTTGTATAGCTCAGTAGACTGTGGAGCATCACAGGACAACTGAATACATCTTTAAAGTGCACAATAGCTATAAAAAGTATCCTGCAGACTTGATTAGTGCAAAAAGAGTCTTCGGGGAAAAAGAAAAGATTACATATATAAAGCACATGAAGAAAAGGATCATAGAGATTTTTCAAATTTAAGCTCATATAAAGATGGAATACATATACATGGAACATTACACAACAGTAGGCTAGGTGCAACTACATGAAAATATACTACAATGCAATCTACATGATATGCAATCCTAAAAATAAAATAAATAAAAATAAATTCTGACAGGCTCAGGCTGAGCGAGTTGACGACAACTCTACAAAGGACTACGGCCTATGCAGAAACTAAAATAAAAACGAGGTAGTATTACGGAAACCGACAGTTAACTACACTCAAGAAAAATAAAAGAAAAATAGAAAAACAATGCAACTAGATGACATGCAACTAAATGATATGCATCTAAGTGATATGCAAAAATAAAAGAAAATAAAAGAAAGAAAACTAGCCCACTCATTTGCAGCATGACATGTATATAATAAACGTCTACCAGATAATGACAGGTTACGATAAACGACAGTGCTGTTCATTACTTGCAGTGTAGACGCGCCTTAAGACTCGTCAAAAAGGTGATAGCATTATGGAAAACCAACAGTTAGCTATACTAAACAGATATAACTCATAAGGTTTCCATCGTAGCAACGGAAAACCGACAGTGACTACCCAAATGAGTTATAAAAATAACAAGGAAGCACATAAGTCTCAAAGCTCACAAGATTCATCACAGCGGTATGTAGCATACGGAAACCGACATTAGCTACTAATTAACACGAAGACCAGTTATAGCATACGAGAACCGACAGTAACTATAACTTGCATAGATGAATCATATATAAGGAATTGATCAATTATCTAACATGGATTCATAGATGGAAAGGTATAATATTCATATTCAGGACATCTATGTAAAACATAAATAGGCCACAGATGCTCGAATGTAAGCAATCCATACTAAATAAAAGCATTAGGAATGAGATCAAGAAAAACCTGGACTACTGAACTGGCGTTCAGCACAACAGACGGGCGTTCACCTCAAAATACAGCTTTGGACGAGCGTTCAGCAAAACAAACGCTCGTTTGACTTGAAAACCAACCGGACTTTCAGAAAGCATAGACGCTCGTCTGGTCCTTTAAACCAGAACAGAGTCGAAAATATTTGAACGGACGAGCGTCCAATACTTTCAAACGCTCGTTTACCTGCAGCTAAAGAACTGGACGGGCGTTCACTAACTTGAACGCTCGTCCATACAACGAATACACAGCAGAGAGCAGGAAAACGCAGACAAACCCTAAAAACTTAAAACACATATTAACACAGATCACATCAGCCACTTTCAATTAAAGCACAAAGAGGTTAGATCAGAAAACACATAAACACATACTTCACGTTTAAACAAATCGAGTAAAAATCTTTTGCACATTCTTAACCTTATGGTCATCGAAACACGGCAAAATAAAAACTCTCGATTTGGTAAACGCTACTTTTATTAAAACGAAAAATAAACGTAACAAAATCGAGAAATATCAAAAAAGAATCATTTAGTTTGCTTTTGTTCTTTACCTTGTTCATAATAAATGTGTGTTTTTTCCTTGTTTGTTGCCCCCTTTCTTAAAGTGCAATGTATAATACAAAAAATAATCCACCAGAATAATAGACAGAAACTATAGTGTGACTTCGGTTATAAAAAAAGAAGCTAACTTAGATAATTTTCAAGATTTCACCGCATAGACGAAAACAGTGGCCGTGACCCAAAACAATGAGCTGCCAAATGAACAAATTACAGTAACGGGTTTGCTACGACTCTTCATACGTGAACCTCAGACAATGACACCGGCGGCAACGAGGGCCCAAAACGTGCATCGCACGTTTGCCGCCACTAGTATTCACTAGAAGATACACCCTACAAAGAAGAAAATAATTCACATATAAAATAATAAACTACTCGTTCGTTCTTATTTAACTGTCGCAGTTGCTAAGTAAAAATTCATTTCTATCTGTCGTAGTTACATTTTCAAAGCATCATTTATTGTATTTTTCTACATCTACCCTATTTATTAAGGGGTAGGAGATTGACAACAACACTCCATTAATCATATTCAAGGGTGTTGTTGTCATTTTGATGTTAAGTCAAAACATGAACTACTCTCATTAATATAAGTGTTTTTGGCAACTGCGACAGTTAAATAAGAATAGATGAAGTACGACCTACCGAGTAAACTATTATAAACCAAACCACACTAGATTTTTGTTGTGAAAACCAAACCACACCAGACTTCTGGTATGAATTTCTTTGACTCTACCGTTAATTTCATTTATGTTGTAAAAACCAAACCACACCAGACTTCTGTTGCAAATATCTTTGGCCATACCATTAATTTCGATCTGAATTTACAATAACTACCAATTTTATTTGAAAACCTACACCCTCCGTTTCATCTTGTTTAAATAACCGTTTTTTTCGAACCGATCTCTCCAACCCATCCGAATCTTGATGAACTCGAATCAGAGAAGATCAATAAGAAGAGGAAATAGGGGATATCACATTACGACAAGATGTTGTTTTTCGAGGTACCTTCAGGGCACTACAATAAGATTTAATGGAAAATTAGGGATAAGGACACAATCTGGAATATTTTTAAGTAACAGGACAACTACATATTTTTTATAGGGAGAATGACAACTGCATAATTTTTATAGAGAGAAGGACAAACAGTGAATCCCGAAAATCAGTGAATCTCGCCAGTGAATCCCGAAATCAGTGAATTTTGACAGTGAATTTCGACAGTGAATCCCGAAAATTAGTGAATTTCGACAATGAATTTTGAAAATTAGTGAATTTCGACAGTGAATTTCGGCAGTGAATTTAAACAGTGAATTTCGAACACAAGTGAATTTCGACAGTGAATAAATAGTTTTGTCCTTTATGCAAAAGTTTCAAAAGACTGTCCTTCTACTCAATTGATGAAATATTTTTGTCCTTCTCCCTCATTCCCCCAAGATTTAATAGCTGAAAAATCGAATCTCGTACATGATTTTCAAGTTTATAAATGTTTGCTTTAAGTCCCGGTCTTCGGAATCAACTGGTCTGACTAATCCGAAGTTTGGTCCGGATCATACCTTTAAAGTCTGACTCTTACCCACGGTAAGACGTGACCTAGAATAAATTGTATAAACGTTTAAAATTGTATTTCATTTCAACATGAACAATAGTTTTATATAGAAAATATAGTAATAAATTTTTTAAAATAAATTTTAATTTTATATAGAATGTTAATCAAGGTGGACTAAACATGGTCGCCATCTCTCATCTAGCTGAAATGGTCGTCTTCTTCTCCCCGCCCAAAGAGGTGCATTCTGTAAGCAATATTCTACTTCTAACTATCATTATACTGTTATAATTCATAGTTTGAGAATGGTTTCAACCTTCTTTCTCCAATCCCCTATATCCTTTTGGGATTTTTCAGCAAAAGCAAAATCGATCGGTGGCAGTGGTGGCTATTCTGAAAATGGAATGCAAAGTGTACGCCTACAGCTTCAAAGTAGTTGTTTTGAAGATCATATTATCTAGGTTTATTGCCTATGTTTAATCAAATAAGAGATAAGAGGTATTGACCTTCTTTTAAAAATTAAGATGTTAGGTTTTCGTGTTGCTGAAAATGTAAACAGGTGATGATTCATAAGCATCATGGCTTCTGCAGTGCTGGATTATATCAATTGCAGGATGTCTAAATGGACCAGAACATGGAATAAGGTGCTTTCTTGTTTCTTTGTTCCCATATGCGTTTTTGTTTTTGTTTTTGTTTTTCCATTTCTGAAGAGTTTTCTGATAAAACTAATAGACTGCTTTATGATCCACTTTGATTGCTAGGTATGCATCTGAAATTTGGATTTGGATTTGCTATTGCAATTTCCTTTTTATTATCAAAGGGTAGGGGAACTGTTATTGCTCTATGAACAAGGTGGTTAATAGCTGTTTTATGTACTAATCAGGAGGCTTAGGAGTTGAAGGTATGATATCAAAAGCTGGAAATATATCCATGAATGTTTGAGATTCTGATGAAACATGATATTGTGTGAAGAACCAATACATTAGACTTCAAGAAAAGGTTCTATATTTTCATACAATTTCCGTCTTTTTTTTATATGGAGATAGTAGACCATAATTCCCTTGTCACCTAGACACATGGTTTGCAACAGTTGGTTGAAGTTACAATTATAGATTAGAGTTAGTGAACAAGCTACAATTATAGATTAGAGTTAGACTGATTTGAGCTTCTTCGTTCCACCTCAGACACGGCCCCTCCCGTTCTTTCAGCAAGGCTGCTTTATCGTGTTTGGTTTTCCTTGAAAAATGTGCCCTTGGAGTTTGTAATTTTATATTTGGTACACTCGGTAACATTGTTGGTAGCTCTCATGTATATCTTGCTTATGTTTTTTTAGGGGATATCTTGCTTATGTTAGATTCACTTATTTGTTCGAACAATTATGTCGTTGCTTTTAGAGAGCTCCACCTAGAAATGCATACAAAGGCAATGAATCATTTGATAGAGAGATGTTATCATGGAAACAATAATTGTTAAAACCAATCAGCATAGCCGTGTCTTGATAAAGCGTGCTACTTTATTGTGTATCACGCAAAATCCAGTAAACATATCGTGGATTGTCTGCTACTCAGTTTAGTTCTGAAATACTAGAATAAACTATGTCTCGTTCTCTGTTTTCCTTGTGTTAATTATCTCCTCTGATTATTTTACTCATTTACTACGTTGTGTGTAAATTGTCAACCTATCCAAGAACTCAAAGTTTCTACACGATCTAGAAAACCGAAAAAGGGGAAGCACGTAAATGCCTAAATCCAGACCTTTGAGCGTTTACATATTTATCAGCCGATTTTCCTGTAAGCTATATCATTAATCAGAGTAAGCAGCAGAAAACAATGTGCTGGAAATTATGCTCTGTGGAGCAGTTGTGAACCTGCAATTTAAGCATTGTTAAAAAGGAGAGGATTTTTTACCCTCTTCATTTGACTACTAGCTAGCAAACTTTCGGTGGAAACTTTGGGATTTCTTTAAAGTATCATATATGGCTTTCTTGATCAGGCAACCATTAACTAAGTTCATGTCTGTATCTGATTAGAGTAAACTTTCTTGGCATGGAAATTAGCTTGCGACAAAGTATTTTCCTCAACTTCTTTGTCTACATTGCTACTTATCTGCATCATATTGGGCCTGGACTAGGGAGCCCGCCTATTGTTTGTTTGGTTCCTGTTTTTCTCTAATTCCATCTCTTGTCTCTAGTAAGTTGCTAGGCCATGCCGTGACAACAATATCCTGATAATCGTACAACAAGGAGTATTTTTCCATCAAAAAAACTACAAGGTGCAACCACAATGCAACAACATTCACTTGGAGGTATTTTTTCTTTTCTTTTCTTTTTCCTTTTTTACTATTTTGGTTAGTGAAGTGAATGAGTGTACCGAAATTAATTTTAAATTTTTATTTCTTTTTATTGAGATTGGTTTTCTTATGGTCAAGTTGAAATAATAAAGGCGGTCAACGTGATATAACGACCCTATAATTTTAAAATATGGCAATACAACAAGAAATCATGCCGTTATATGAGGTCAACGATATTGATGTCTTTTCCTTATGGAGTAATATCGAGGGCTATATTCACGATTTTTGATAACGAACTTTAATAAATGAATTCCAGTGTCCCATTTTACAAATACTTTTAATCGGATTATCACCGGTTTAATTGACATGACAATTTTGTAAGGCCCGAATGGTTCATTATGTTCAATGAATATCACACGTAGAATATATTAGCCAGTTAGCGTTGTCACCAAATGCTCTAATTTTTGCTTTACAATCATTTTGTTATTTTGTTGTCGTTGTTTTTTGCGTTGATTTTTATTATTTGGAATATCACGTTTGTATCATACTTGGTTGAGAAGTTAAATAAACATTTGTACTTATAAAACATCACCTAATCACATTATTGCGGTTCAAGTGAAAATTTTAAATAAGTGGGAAAAAAATAAATGAATATCTGAGAAATGGCCAAAAGATATGGATATAGAAGCTGCTAAAACTATAGCAAACCCTTAGTACAATAAATGATTACAGACAACGGAATCAGTTTTGTCATTATTATCAAACTGCGTTTTCCTTGCTGCTTAGTGACCTACACGGAGAAGCGTGATTCGTCTTTACCGTAAACTAACAAAATATTATTACATTGCTCTAAGAGTAATACATTTCTAGCAATATAATTTGACAATGGACTAATTAGCTCAATGCTGAAAACTATAGCTTCATTCAAATGTGTTATATAGATAGTGCAATTGCTAATTTGGTTTTGAATGGATAAGTTTTTTGATCTTATTGTAGACGCTCGTGATTCCTCTCAAAATACTTACAAATGATTAAAAAAAAAATTACTCGCATTAATATTTGTATAAATTTTCTAGTCGCGTTATTCGTTATGGTTAGTGATTATGAAAGGATTTGGTATGTTGTCATTTAGTACAATGGCTCCGTATAGCTGACCCCACCTATTGGTAGAAGTTTTTTCTTATAATACATCCGTTGTAAGAAGGTTGTACCAAGTTCCATGCATCATATCCGATCATTTTTACTCACTTTCACATAATAGGGATCTCTACGGTGAAAGAGAGTATAATTGAAGGGTATGATGCATGCGACTTGGTATAAACTTTTTACAACGGTTGTACCATAAAACTGTCATGGTTAGTAAGTCGTAAAGGGTGTTGTTACTTACTTTTTTTTTTTTTTCCTCAGCTGTGTATGTACCAAAAAAAAAAAAGAAACGCTCGATGAATATTTTAGATTTACAGATAGGACCCATTTTATAGCACACTAAGGACATCTCTTGCCCCTATAAAAGTAGGCTGCTCTGTACTTGTGACTCCTCACTGACATACAGTGTGTGTGTGTGTAGTGTCTCTGTGTGTGTTCTTTTGCAATGGCTGGAATCACCTTGAGAAATCTTGTCAATTTCCATACCATTGACCGAGTGATCTTCACTAGGTTGATTTTCAACCTTTTTCGTGATCCAACCGAGTCTCTCTTGGTCATGGCCTTTTGGCTTAGCCTTGAAAATCTTAAGTTTGGTAAACTTCTTGACAAGCATCTGCTTGACCTTTCTGATCCTATACTGAATGAGATTGGCAATGAGGCTGTTATATGCCTAACTTGCCTTCACACCAAAATTTTACCTGATCCTCCTATACACATTCCTTTTACCGCTGTTACGATTGGCAAAGTCTTCAATCTTAAGATGATTTACGAAAACAAATACACCTTGATAACCGGGATTAAGGCTTCTCTTATTAACGTTTATGCTTATGTGTTTACAGACATTTTGTCACATGTTTTTCCTATGCAGGCTGTCCTAGATTTTTCTCTACAGATTCCTGGCTTTCCTCATCCGACTTTTGGACCATTAACCGTGATTCCGAGGGCTTGGGATTACGTGATTCCGAGTGAGGATAGTTGGGGCTGGTCTACAAAGATTCAAGCCCCTTTAGATGATAGAACTATTTTCTTAACGTTTTCCAGGGGCTATCCGGTCACTGAACGTCAAGTTATAAACCTTTTTAATGGCTACTATGGAAATTGTGTGGAGGAACTGTCCATGGATGAACCTGACATGGCGGCATCCTCTTCCTCCTCGTCATCATCTTCTCCTCCAAACAATCAACGTTTGTTTGCTCGGATGGTGGTTTGTGATGTAGAGACCGTTGATCGAATCCTAAGCGAGGATCCAATTGCCAAGTTCCGGATCAAAGGCAAACATGTTTGGGCGCGTAAATTTGAGCGCCGCGACGGTCAAGTTTAATTGTTGTTCTTGTTGCTATTGACAGAGCAAGTCTGCTAATGTTAGACGCGTTAGCACCCTTGCTTTGTCAATAGATTTAGCGGAGTTGTGCGTTTATTGTCAGAGCAAGTCTGTTAACGCTAGAGCAAATCTGGAATTAACAGAACTGCACTCTGACATTAACGCAAACCCGAATTTAGTAATATTTCATCTCCCAATTCCCAGTCCACTCAAAAACTTGATGCTACTGTTGCTGGTTTTGCTAAATTGAACTGCTTTGTTATGTTATGTTATGTGCTATGAATGATATATGGGCTCAAATTTTAATTTTACCAAATGCTTCAAATTTTTTTTTTTCTGCACTTTCATTTTCCAGATTATCAAGTTAAATTTGTGTCTGGTGAAATTATTGGTTAATTAGGTGGATTTGATTATTTTAATTGATAGAGCTAATGAGAAATGAAGAGGACCCATATGCCGCCAGCGGCGGATCCAGGAAAACAATTCAGCAGATGCATACTATTTTAGTTATTTTTTTTTAATGTGGACCCCGAAAAGACTCCAACCTGTGTTATGTTACAATCACAATTAGAATATGTCACATATTTCCTAAACAAAAACAAAAAAAAAAAATGTCACATAGTATTATATAATAGCAGATTAGTCATAACAGATTCATTAACCTTTTTCGCTTAATTCCAGCTCATCAACAATCAGTGCTTACTGTGTTTAATTATTAGTGTTTCACAGTGTAGACTTCCAACCAAAAACAAACAATACACACATATATTCTAGCAAAAAAATATGTTTTGCATAATAGGGATATTATTTTTGTAGGTGTATTATTTTTGTTGTTAGGTATGCCTTTAATAATATATAAAGTAGGGGTAATTAGGGAGAAACATGAAAATATTTTATAAATTAGAGAATAAGACACATTTTCAAAACTTTTACATAAGTGACAAATTTATTATAAAAAAAAAACCTGGACGCCGTTTTTATATAAAAAAAAATATAACACACGTTCTCTCATCCATCATTAAAACGTTTATATCTCTCGATCTACAACTCAAACTTGAAAATTCTTTTTCAATTTTTTTTTTGTTTTTTTTTATGCATTTTATTTTGAGACACATCATTTCCGAAAATCAACTGTCGAAATTCACTGTTTTTCAGGATTCACTGAGTGAATTTGAAAGTGATTCTCACGAACAATGATGTAATGATATTGAACCAAATCTCAATAAGAAGAGTATGAACAAATAAAAATTCAGTGAAATTTTCATCACGTCTGAAGATCTAGATCAAAAGATATGAGTGTTTGAAAATGAAGGAGAAATGTAATGATATCGAACCAAATCTCAAAACGAAGAGTATGAAAAAATAAAAAATACAGCGAAATTAGCATCACGTCTGGAGATCTAAATCAAAAGATATGAGCGTTTGAAAATGAAGAAGAGGAAAAGAAAAAAAAAACCGGTAGTAGGTATGTGAGGGTTTTATTTTTATTTTCATTTTTTTTGTGTGTTGTTGTTGCTGTCCTTTAAACTATAAATATTAGTGTTGTTTTCTCCCTATAAAAATATTTAGGTCTTCGGATGCTTAAAAATGTTCCAAAATTTATTCTTTTTCCTATTCTCTATAATATTGATAATTTTCACTAAATGATATAATGTTTATCATTTTTTTTTTGAATTAGTGGAATTATTTTAGCTCTTTTCTCATACAAATTATATTATAGTTAATTTACCCGTTACATATGTCGTTGCACTAATAGACGATAAACATTCTTAATTATAAGATCATGCATTTGACTTGTGTAAATAACATGTTTGCCTCAATTCTATAACGAATCTTTGGGCATTCTTTAACTTCTTCTTAACTCGAATAACATAATTAAGATACATGTGTCAAAATATTCACACTGAAAGTAAGATATAACTAAAAATATTATGCAAAAAGTCTCGCACTTAGAGCTGAAAAACAAAATATCTGCAGTAGTATTTATAGTAGTAGCTAGTTATATGCATTTGTACAATGCATGCTATCTCCTAATATATGATGATTGATAATGTATTTAGAACCAACTAGGATTCACTTAATATTTAACTTGTAATTTTGTTCATTTTAACATTACGTATTTTTTTAATGAGGGAATCGTGGAAATGGTCCCCTATCTATACTCAAAAGTTGCGACTTACCCTAATCTGTAACTTTGGTTTGACTCATCCCTTATCTTTCATTTGTTTTGCAGATTTAATCAACTTTTGTATTATTGGTCCCTTAACTTTTAAATATTTAGAAGATTCGTCCCTTATCTAAACAAATTTTGCGAATAATCATGCACAATATTTAAAACAGAAGGGACTAATTTGCAAAAAATGTAAAATACATGGGAGTAATTTACAAAATATTTATAAAAAAAAAAATAAGGGACTAATATAGCAAACGTGGACTAAATTTGCAGAAAAATTGAAAGATTAGAGATGGATCAACCCAAAATTAAAGATGAGGGACATGTCGCAATTTTTGTGTATAGATTATGTGACCATTCCCGCTATTCCCTCTTTTTTGAACATATACAATTAAGGAGGCTTTGAAATAACATTGTTCGGATTATATTGTAGTATTATGAATTTCAAACTTTTATTTTGTATTGTTATGAATTTTATTGTCATTTTCTCACCTAAGACTAGGTGTTCGGGGGTAATTGATGTGACACGATCAACTTTATGATATGTTGGCCATCAATTTATTCGGGAATATGAGCTTAAGTGTATGATTTTATGAGTAAATCATGAGTTAAATGAGTTAATTTGATATTTAGTGGTTGTGATGTGAATATTGATTTTTCCAAGTTATTTGTTGAGAAAGAGACCATTTTGTGTATTATTTGATCTTTGGCAAGTAATTTGGAGATTGACGTGTCAAGAAGGTTTCCGGATGCATAAGATTTAGATTAGCGGATCAAGACAAGTCATGGGCTGAAGGTTTATGAAGATTAAAGTATAATATAATGAAGTATTGGAGTGTTTGAGTCAAGATTGGACCCAAAAATGGGTAAACTTACTACGTAATTTTGAAAGTCTTAACATTCAAATTGCACTTGGACTTCTTAAAAAAAGGTGTAAGGGCTCAAAACAAGATTTCCAACGCATTTGAGTCAACCAAATCGGAGTTGTAAAAATCAAGATATGATCAAAATACTGAAGTGGGTTGCGGTACGCTTGTCGACAAAAAGCCCACCGGCTCGCAGATGTTCGAAGCCCAAATATCAATTTTTATTATTCCAACACGTTCTTACCCACCTAAATCGGCTCTAGGTTGGTTTAACATCTTATATAAGGCATAATTACGAATTGTAATAGCATCCCAAAACCATTGTTCATATTTACATCAATTAACTTTTATTCAAGCAAATTCTTGAGTTTAGAGTTATTATCTGAAGAGATCTTCTCCAAGCATTGTGGATTTGCTGGAATTATCATGTTCGAGGGTTTTACTTGCATGTGTCTATGCTTGTATTATTTATTATTTGGTCCTTATAGTTTTCTTATATACAAATTATTTTTCTTATTTTCAATATTTACCGAAATACTCTTCGTACTAGTGTCCGATTGATTTAATATATTCAAATGCTTTAATAAAAGTTGTGTGATTAAACACTTAATCGGACTAAGAATATAGCAATTGTCATACAATATATCAATATTCTAATATTCAAAATTGTTAAGATATGAAGTTTATATTTATTATCTTTTATATCAACTTGTTCATTTCAAAGTTTAAGGATTTAATATAAAATATATTAGCGTTTATCTTGTGAATGATTAAATATATCTAACAAATATATGAATCATTTTCAAAACATAAGAAGCATCCAAGAAGACGTGTTATGAAATACGTGCCTGAATGTTTATTTATGAGACATGAATGTTTATTTATGAGACATATATGCAAGCCACGATGGATTTTTTTTTTTTGAAAGGTATTACCTACTTCCCAAAATAAACACATGTCTAGCTTTATAGGATTTTTTTTTTTTTTTTTTTTTTGAGGGGTAGCTTTATAGGATTTTAAATAAAATATATTTGCCTATGTTGTTCCGAAACTATCCTTCTTTACTACTCTCTATTTAAGAGGAAAGATAAAATGAGATGTTAAAAGGAAAGAGAAAAGTAAGTTGTTTTTTTTTTTCTCCATCAAATGAAAGATTATTATTAAACCGGACTAACGCGGAAAAATATAACCGGAAAAATCCGAACAAAGCCACCACCCGTGGACCAAACGAAAACCCTATTAAACAAAGCACAAAGAAACAACCGAAACAATGCCACGCAAGGAGTTAATTGAGACGTGCAGAGCAAAGAAAGAAATTTTTTAATGGTGCTGACAGGCAGGGTTATGTGATCGAATTTGACGTTTTGGTTTGCAATTATTTTGTCCCACATTGCTAAATTAGCAATTGATTTTGAAGTCTGTAGCCTATATAATGACAAATAAAGTCATTGTAATTAAAGAACTTTGAAGAGTTTTCTCACGTTGGTAGATTCCAAACCGGATTTATCGAGGTTGTGAGCGAACCTCAATAATGAGATAGATGCCTTCAGTCAAGTCTTTAGACGTTTTCGGTTCTGATTCGTTTACGGATCACATAATGAAAGAAGTGGATTGTGGAGGTTTCAAGGCAATAAGAATCACATTAATGTAGTCAAAATGCATTCATGAAGTTTAAAGATAGATTTAATGAGATTGAAAGTTATGGCATAAAAAAAAAAGGCATTTATCCCTCGTTAGAATCCATCTATAAATTTGTATGTCGAACAACATTCCGGATGTAAAAAGAATTATTTCGTTCTAATTTAATTTTAGGGTCAAGCATTTACATTTTATCTGCAGGTTATTGTCAATGGGGCGGATGCTAAAATTTCGTGTACCAAAGGCAAATTTCTCAATCAAAAGCATGAAAAAATCAAATAAAAAAAATGTACTGACGCAACATCATGGAGGAACGAGAAAAATGAAGAAATTATGGATTTTTAGCATGCTAAAGCCCGGTATCCGAAATCAGCCGTCCCGATTTATATGGTAGACTTTCTTGTTCCATCCTTTTTTGTTTTCTTCATAATATTTTCCTAGAAATTAATTGGCCGCCTACCTTGTTATGCTCTGCTGTGTTTGCTTGGTATATAACCAAAATTTTCACTTTGCATTTTAATTTTTTACTATTAAAAGAGTGTTCGCAAAATAACCAGTAAATCAATCCAAACCGTAAACCTATCTAAATCAATCCGAATAAATCAAATCAATAACAAACCAAATGAATTGGTTTGGTTTAGAACCAAGCCGAATTGCATTGGATTGGTTTCAGATATTTTTAATTAAAATCAATCCAATCCAAACCAAACCAAAAATTTTATACATTAATTATATATTATACCCATTACCCAACCGATCCAATATAATACAATTTTTTTTTTATTATCATTTTCCTATGTTGTTTTGGTTGGAAGATACTCATGGTATTTTGATCATTTTGTTGTGTCAACATTCAGCCTTTCGCTCTTTCTATGTAAATATGTAAATCAGTAAATGCATATATGTAAGTATGCAACTATGGAGGATTGTTGTAATATGTTGTTACTTGTTAGTTGTTTTAATGTTTTTTTAATCATTTTGATTTGTAATTTATTTTATTTTGGATGTAGCTATTTAGAGTTTATGTAAAAATGATTGGTTTTGTCATAATTTTTTTTTAAAGATTAGGCTTAAAAAAACTAAAACCAACCCAATCCAAACCGAAACCAATTCAAACCAAACCATTGAGATTAACTTCGTTTTGGTTTGGTTTGGGGAACGAATTATGAAGCCCCAAACCGACTCAAGTTTTTCAAAACCAATCTAAACTCACCCCTACCGCACAACACACATTTTGTAAACAAAGGTAATATACTATTTTTTTTTTTTTTTTTGAGAAGAATATACTAATTTTCTAAGTATATTAAAAACATGACAGTATACTATTTTTTCTACCCCTTTTGCCCCCATTGGCGTGACTAAATCGAGAAAATATAAATTTAAGTCACTGTAACACCCTTTATTTCATTTTAGGTTGTGTCAGACCTGATATTTTTTTTTAAGTTGCCCGTGGAAATTTTCCCCCTCGCCCCGTGGAAATTTCCTCCAGCCCGTGGAAATTATCCCCGATCCGGTTGAATTTTCCTCCAGATGTGGAAATTTCCACGGGCTGGGGGAAATTTCCACGGGGCGAGGGGGAAAATTTCCACAGGCAACCTAAAAAAAAATGTCAGGTCTGATCCGACCTGAAATGAAATAAAGAGTGTTACAGTGACCTAAATTTATATTTTCTCAAATCGGAAGTTGATTTTTGAGTGCCCGTGCACAGATTTTGAAAAATATATAGCAATACACAAAACTGTAAATGAAAATATCTAATTTCAGGTTCGATCCTTTCTGCAATGTCCCCTATTGCTTGCGGAATATTCTACTACAGAGACTCCATAATAAGGAGTTTCATTTGCTATCAATCAAAGCTTGACATGCTTTTAGTGTAATTATGACAGACATACTTTCACCATTTTTTTTCTAACTATCCCCATCACTCTTCTAAATCAAAATATACTGTCCTAATGCCGTATCTTTTAATTAAATTTCCTTTCATTGATGTCTTTTTTTCTTGCCTTCAATTTCAATTGTGGCTTATGCTATGTAAAGTCCCACATCGGTAAAATAAAGTCATCTCATTCTCATATAAGTGTGAGACATAAAGATCTTGTCAACTCAAGTTAGCCCTTTTAGAACAAGTGAGGACGACGGTCTAAGCACTTGACCGGACCATTTATGACTCATTTAGTGCTACCAGGCCTGGGGTATGTGGCGTTACAGAATGGTATCGGGTTAGCCATTTTAGACCAAGCGAGGACGGCGGTTTAAGCATTTGGGTCTGGGGCGTTAAGCAGTTGACCGGGTTAGCCATTTTTGACAGGACCATTTACGACTCATTTAGCGCTATCAGGGCCGGGGTCTGAGGCGTTACATGCTAGGATATATTACTCGCAGGATCTCTAAATGGACCGGAACATGGAATAAGGTAGAGCACAACCATTTGGTGTTACCACCCCCCCAATTGATGTGTAGCCGGTATATGCCGAGTGACTAGGAGTTTGCGAGCTACCTGTTCTCTAACATAATGATAATCCAACTCAATGAGCTTGCTTCTGGCATGGAAGACGGGGTTAAGGGTCATGTACAAGGCACTTAAGTTGTCACAATAGATTGTAGGTGGAGAGGCAATGGAAACTTTGAGCTCTTGAAGAATATAAGTGAGCCAAGTAAGTTCAGCAGCAGTGTGGGCCATTGCTCTATATTCTGCTTCTGTGCTTGACTTGGAGACGGTGGGTTGCTTTTTAGCACACCAAGAAATGAGATTAGGTCCTAGAAAAGTGCAGTAGCCAGTGACTGATCTTCTGGTGAGCTGACAGCCAGCCCAGTCTGCATCTGAATAGGCATAAAGGTTGAGTCTTGGGGAAGCCTGGAGGGAAATGCCCAGAGATGTAGCTTTGACATATCTAAGCAATCTGTGAACCTGCTGTATATGTGCTTGTGTGGGAGCTTGCATGAACTGGGACAAATGGTTGACTGAGAAGGATATGTCAGGCTGAGTAAATGTAAGGTATTGAAGGGCACCAATCAAACTTCTGTAGTATGAGACATCGGAGAGGAGGGGAGAATCTGGACCCTCTCTAACTTTAGTAGCTATAGGTGTATTGATGGGTTTGCAATCTGTCATGCCTGCTCTGTCAAGGATTGTGGTAGCATAATGAGCTTGATGGAGATGTAGTCCAGTGGTGGTGTGCTGTATTTGAACCCCCAAGAAGTGATGTACTAAACCAAGGTCCTTCATGGCAAACTCAGCACTAAGGAGGTGGATAAGTGACTTGAGGAGTTGGGAATTGGAACCTGTAACAAGCATGTCATCTACATAGAGAAGCAGCACTATTGTGCCATGATTAATGTGATAATAAAATAATGAAGGATATGATAAGCTGCATGTGAAGCCATAATTGAGGAGAAAAGCACTAAATCTGTCAAACCATGCCCTAGGGGCTTGTTTGAGGCCATAGAGTGCTTTGTCCAGTTTGCATACATGAGTAGGGAACATAGGATCTAACATACCTGGAGGCTGCTCCATGTAGAGATTCTCTGCAATTTTGCCATGTAAAAAGGCATTCTTGACATCCAGTTGCTTGATGGGCCAGTGATTGGTTATGGCAATGCTGAGAACAAGTCTTATGGTGCTAGGTTTGACAACAGGAGAGCAGGTTTCAGTATAGTCTAATCCATCTACTTGACTGTACCCCTTTGCCACTAGCCTAGCCTTGAGTCTATCTAAGGTGCCTTCTGGTTTAAGTTTTGCCTTAAAGACCCATTTTGAGCCTATGATGTGCATGTCTGGGGTCCTAGGGACAAGTGTCCAAGTTTGATTTTTCTTGAGAGCATCTAGTTCTTCTTCCATGGTAGTCCTCCAACCTTTATGTTTTAAGGCAGTCTTGATAGTCTTAGATTCCTTGGGAATAGAGGAATATGAGACCGTGAGGGCATACTTGGGATTGGGTTGATGATCCCAAGTTGAGCTCTAGAAGTCATAGGATGTAAGGCTTGTTGAACAAGAGGTGGAGGACTTGGAGGAGGGCTGTCAGTGTCTGTTGATGTGGTGGAATCTGAATGGTCTGGGAAGTTGGGAGAGGAATTAGTGGAAGGGGAAGGTGGGGTAGATAATTCATTGGATATGAGAGTAGGGGTTGCTGGATCTTGATCAGTTAGTGAAGGTTCTTGGACAGGAAGGTCTGGAATAGGGTTTTCTGGTACAAGATGGGGATGTTCTGGTTCAGGATTAGGTAGCATGGGAGCATCCATTTCTGGTTGATGTGATGCTGGGAGCCAAGAGTCAAAGATTTTAAGAACATATGGTCTGTGAATGGTGTGGCTGGTTTTGTAGGGAAGACTGGTTTCATCAAAATTTACATGTCTGGAGATGTAGAACTTCCTAGTTGGTGGGTGGAAACACTTAAATCCTTTGTGTTGGTTACTATATCCTACAAATACGCAGGGTAGGGTTTTTGGTTCAAACTTATGTTTTCTTGAGTCCCAGGTGTAGGGGTAGCACTTGGATCCGAAAACTCTAAGATTGGTGTAGTCAGGGTGATGGTGGTGTAGAGCATAGTAAGGTGAATGGGTGTGAAGTTGATGTATGACTTTTATATGACTAAATTTACGTGATTTTATTACATTTTATTGACAAATTCTATATAAAATATATAATATTATGATACAATTGATATGAAATATTAATTTTTATAGTTTAGTATAGTTAGTAGTAAAAGTTAGTATTTATAGTAAAAAGTTGTAGTTTTTGTACCGGTTTTAGTGACCGGAGTGTTGTGTCTATTTTACATGGGTATTTTGTGTTTATTTCATTGTAGAATCCTAAGATGAACTGAAATCCCGAGTAGCAACACTTTTTGAAGTCAATACAAGTCGTTGGAAGGAAGTTATAAAGCGTCACTCAATTTAAATGTCAAATGGGTAGTCGTTTTATTTATAACGGAATCTTGAAAACGACATGTATTGGGAATGGCTCGTTAAAAAGACATTTTCTGGGAAAACGTTCTTCATGAAAGTTGAAGATCTTCATATGAGCTTTGTAATACACTTTGAATCATGAAGATTAGAGGTCTACAATTCAAATGGTGATCAAGTGGTCATTTGATTTCAATTAGAAAAGGATCCCGTAAAAGACGCGGGATACAAATGGCTTGTCGAGAATGCGTTTTCTGAAGAAATGGTCTTGATGAAAGTTGTGGAGAATTCAACAAGCTTTCCAATGGATCTTGAATCATATCGTTTGGAGTTCGGAATCAAAAGATATGAATTTTATAAGTTAAATATAATTTAATTACAAATAAAATCTAAATAAATCCCTGCACATGTTGAGTAATGATTAGGTAACATGGGGTACTCATCACACCGGACCGATCCGGGATGTTTCAGGACCGGTCCGGGAAGGGTCAGTTTGCCTATATATATGGCATCAGTGCAGATGAAGGAGAGGGTACCAAAATTATATATACACCATATTATATATATAATACTCTCTCCCCCTTTCTTTTATTTTAGTAGTTTGTAAATAGGCCTTATGCCAAAATAATGTAGTAATGGTAGTACGGTAGTAATGCTCGGGAAATTCTCGAAGGTTCGATGTTGCTGAAGTCGTTGTAATATCCCGGAAAAGACGATTTCTGAGTCAGCAGTTGTAATCGGGTAATTTCTATGATATTCATGTTTATGTTTGTTATTTTCTTCTTTTTTATAATGTTATTAGGCTAGATCTAATAACTATTTCGATCTTTTCGGTAATGGAATGCTGTTAAAATAAAATTGACTAAAATTGAGTTAAAATGAATCTTTTTCTATTTCGCTACGCGATAATATATTCGAAATGACGTAATCAACCATGATGAATACCACATATAACCTGGCGATGAACTGACCAGAGAAGTCAGGATATGAGTAAAAATAGAAAAACCGGAGGGTAAAAATGGCCGTCTGATTAACGGAATCCTATTTCCTACCCGGGGGCAGATTTGTCCTGGAAAGATAAATCTTATTAAAATTTGTACTCGAGATCTTAATAATGTTAAAATCACAGTTTAATTGAAACTACGCCGTTTGTATTAAATCGATCCGCTTGACAACCGGAGCCTCTTGAATAACATCGGCCGTTTGACGAACGGAATCACCTCTTTTATCCGGGGTAGATTTGTACTCGGTACCTGTTTTGACTAACTAAGTTTAGCATGGGGCAGTTGTGGACATTGGACTGATGACAATTTGACATATAACAATTTCATACGCTCGTGTGAGGAGGAATTGTTGACTTTAGGAGTACACCGTTTCATTTACTCAATTGGACCTAAAAAAGGAAGATCGAACACATTCTATTAACTGAAAAGATCGTATAAATCAATTATATATACTTTGGCTAGTCTGGTTATATATTATATTTTGGTATCTATATATATATATATATATATATTTTACGATTTATGTACATCTATATATATTTATATATCTATATATATTATATTAGAATAACTTTTAAATTACGCATTTATTTTATGTTGGTTAGAATAGTAGTAATCTATGTTATAAAATTGCGGTTTAGATCGAGTTAATAGCAGCTTTTTGGTGTTTAACCCCACTTAAAAGAATTACCATGTTTTCCCTGAGGATTTGACACCTGACTCACCACTTTATCACTACAATTTGACCCGGTACACTGCCGGTTAGGATCCGTCTAACCTAGAAAAGGTCTGTCCCTTTCTTGACGCCGTTTCTAAGGTCTGGTTTTGGTGACGTCAGCTTTCTGGCGCCGTTGCCGGGGACAACGTCGCTAATTTCTTTCTTTGTGTCTAGGGTTACTACTTGTATTAGCTTAAAATTCTCGAGGATAAACCAACACTCTTCTTACCACTTTTTCTTTTTTATTTTTCGTTGGTATCTACTTCCTTTAGTACCAATTTTCTTCTTCTTTAAAAATCGAGTATTTTTCTATTTTCGTTAGTTGATGACCAGAAGCGGTAAAGCCTCACTTATTCCTTATAAGCCTGATATAAACGCTTACGAAAGGCAGTTGCGAATAGAGAGTAAACGTGGTCAAACCAGCTTAGGACTCCTTGGAAAATCTCCAACGGAATCATCTTTAATCAAAATAAAAAAATGGCTGAAACAATTAAAATCTGCAACATTTTGTCTACTATTGTCTATTGGGTACGTCTAAATCAACGAGGACGGGAAACAAAAGAAATTAAATGGTAAAATTGAAAAAACATTTACCTTAGTTTTGTAGATATTTAGCAATGCAGAAAAAGAAACTCCCCAAAACCATTCAAAAGCAAAACTGTACATGTACAAAGAGAAATCGAAGATAAGGAAAATATTTGCAATAGCAAAAACCAATTAACATTTCAAACAAGTTTAATTACTATAATCAGATCCATACCTGATTAAGATAGCCATATCTTATTATATATTTTCAAGGAAAAACTGCCAATTCACCCAATTGACCCGCTCCATGACCTTACATACATGATTAAAAAAAAAAAAAAAAAGGGTTAATTCCTTAAAAGTATAGTTTTTTATATTTATTAGCCTCATAAGGACATAAAGGAATATGTTGGACTTATAAGGACATAAAATATCTACATGTACCAAAATACCCCTAATCTAATTAAAAACAGCACATTAAGCAAGCAGAAGAACATTTTACTAACCTCACCAATTGCCGAAAAGGTTTGTGCTTGATCAGGTCTCTGATTCAACAAATTGTCTAAGAAATATTGCACCGATCTCCTTACCTTTAATTGGTAATAGTTTGTGAATAAGAAGAAAAATAACAGTTTAAACAATGAAAATGCATAGTAAGAGTTCAATTTTCTCCATACCGAAGTCAAGTCCCCGGTTGGTTGAAGAGCTCCAAGATCTATGAGTTTTAGTATAACCTGTGCAATAATATTGCTACCTTAGCTAACCAAACTGTAAATTGCAGTAACAACGTCACTCTCTAGCAATAACAGCATAGACGTCACCTTTTTTGCGTCCTTTTCATATACAGCATAGAAAAGTTCCAATAGCCTCTCACGCGTGAAGCTCTTAATATCACCCATCATGCCAAAATCATAATAAATAATTCCTTCGTCTGTGTCAATAGCGAGATTTCCAGGATGAGGATCGGCATGAAAGAATCTGGTCTTCAGGATCTGAAAAAATAGCTAGGTGGAGATATCAATCAGCCTAAAGGAAATGCAATTCATCTCCAACATTTAAAGTAACTTGATTGTACCAATAGACCTGAATCAAATAGGCTTCAATAGCACGAGACGAAATTCGAGACCGGCTAAAACCTTGTGCATCTATCCTGTCCCCTTGGCTGATCTTAATTCCTGTTCACGATAGTAATGTATACACTAAGGAGTCGACAAATGTTTGCAGTCAAACAAAAGCAATAGAAAACGGTTGGTATCACAACCTGGAACATACTCCAATGTCAACACCTTAGTGGCTGTGTAATCCCAGTAAATAAGCTGACAAAAGGAGAAAACAGAAAGGCAAAAAAAACATAGAAAATTAGAGGAAAAACAAATTAATAAGAACTCCTAATCCCCTTTTCCCAACCAAGCATGGAAATAACAAAGAAGTATGTACTATCCTGTAAATGCATGAACATGCTGCTACAAAAATCTTTGGCAGATCAACATTCAATTATATTCATGCTACTAAAAATCTTTGGCAGATCAACATTCAATTATATTCATGCTCAAAATAGAAGAAAACTAGACCCTAGAGCCATCAAATGCATTTTTATTGGCACTCAAGCAACAAAAGGGGTTACAAGTGTTATGCACCAAATACACAATTTTTTATGCCTCCATGGTTGTAACCTTTTTTGACAATCATATTTCATTCCTCCGTTGCCAAACAAGCCAAATTGATATAATGTAATGAAAAAAGCATTCCATTCCATTCCATTACCGCAATCCAAACACGCCATTAGAGTTTCTCCGTTGTCAAACAAGCCAAATTGATATAATTAATGAAGTGACATTAATGTCACTGCAGATGTCACTGTATACATTAGACAATTAATGAAGTGACATTGATGTCACTGCAGATGTCACTGCATACATTAGACAACTAATGAAGTGACATTAAAGTAATACCGTAAGGTGTCACTGCATAAATCACTATAACAATACGTCAATGCATAACTCAATATCATATGATGTCTCTGCATCGTCAAATGTTATAACATCGCGATGTCTCTGCAATACGCCGTCTCTACATTGCGGTGTCACTTCATCGTGGTGTCTCTGCAATACGGTGTCACTTCATCGCGGTGTCTTTGTATCGCGGTGTCTCTGTATCGTCAAATGTTATAACATCGTGATGTCTCTGCATCGGGGGTGGTCACTGCATCGCGGTGTCTCTGCATCTAGGTTGGTCACTGCTTCGTGGTGTCTCTGCATCGGAGGTGGTCACTGTATCGAGGTGATCAATGGATCTGGCGTGGTCAATGCATCGTGGTGTCACTTGATTGAGGTGTCTCTGCATCGCGGGTGGTCACTACGTCGCTATATCACTTCATCGAGGTGTCTCTACAATGCGGCGTCTCTGCATCACAGTGTCTCTGCATCGGGGGTGGTCACTGCATCGTGGTGTCACTTCATTGCGGTGTCTCTGCATCACGATGTCGCTTCATCGCCGTATCTCTACATCGCGGTGTCACTTCATCGCGGTGTCTCTGCATCGCGATGGCCATCGTATCGGGCGTCGTTGTGGTCAATGCATCAGGATGCTCATTGCATCGAGGTGGTCATTACTAGTTGTTTGACTTAATTTCCTCAAAATCATCGATATGTTCTTGCAATTTGTTTTCTCCATTTTGATTCGTTTTTTTCTTTGTTCAAAGAGAATCCATGTGATTTTGCTCTGTTTTGTCTTTATTTATTTATTTATTTATTTTATTTTTTATTTTTATCTTGTCATTGCTTAGGATTTTTGTGATTTTTATGGAATTTCGGATAGATTATTGTAACATGTAGACGCGTCTAGTCGAATCATTGTTTAAATTGGCCTCAGAGCTATGAAATAGTTGCCTAATCACCTGATAATGTTATTATCGAATCCCTTTTGTGCGTAGAAATTGGTTAGAGTCGTGACTGTTCATGTGTCAATTTATGCGTTTTTACTGTTGCTACTAAAATTAGTTGCTGTTTTCCATTTTGTTGATCAAATTATTATTGTGTGTTTTTTCATTGATGGTCATTACAGCGCCTCTTCTCCCCTTATTTTTTATTTTTATTTTTTCATTAAGGGTATTTGAGTCTATCTATCTAATTTGTGTCCTTATAAGTCCAACAAATTCCTTTTTGTCCTTATAAGTCCAATAAGTCCGTTTTGTGTACTTTTGGGTCTTTGACCCTAAAAAGAATTTGAAAAAAAAAAAAAGCAAAAACCAAACCGGCAAACTACATCCCACTCCTCTGTTCCCCACGATTGACAAACCGCTGGAAGAAACCTCTTCATGGCAACCGCTGGTAACCTTCCCACCACTCCATGAAGCCTTCGAAGGTATATTTATATCATTTGCAGCCAAATTCTGAGAACTCCCAAGTCCCAACCCTAAAAACCTCTCAGTATCCTTTCCGTCTTCCATGGAGTTTTGGCTGAAACAATTTCCCACAATTTCCACGCACAATTTCCCACAATTGTTGCAATTGGTGAAATTTATAGAGAAACATTGTCTAACGTTTTGCTTTTCATTATTTACTATTTTTATTTTTATTTTTGAAAAATTTACTATTATTTTTACTTTCATTAAATTACATAAACTGTTATAAAATATATGTTTGAATGCTATTAATTAACATAAATGGAAATTAATATGGAGGTTTCAAGTCAATATCATAAAGCTCATTAACATAGTCAAGATAAAGTGAATTCATTGCAATAAAAAATAACTTAAAGTCAAAAAAAATGCATTCATTGCAATAAAAAAAATAAAAAATCAAAATAATTTAAAGTAAAAACCTTTTAAAAAAAAGTAAAAATAAATAAATGCGTCTGCCGGGAGTCGAACCCGGGTCTATTGCTTGGAAGGCAATTATCCTAACCGTTGGACTACAAACGCAGATGCTATTTCTACCTGATGTTGTTTATATGAATATGATATTTAAAGTACTTAACATTGGATTTTGCTACCATGGATAATATAGATGTACACCGTTAACAGAGCCGGCCTTCCAATAAGGCGGAAGAGACGGAGGTCTTAGGCCTAACGGTGCCGGGGTCAAAAATTACATGTTTCGCTAAAAGAAAAAAAATCCGTGTAGATCCAATCTGATTCAACATAATATAATGTGTTCAATTTTTTTTTATTTGAATTGATAAAGACCCAAAAAAATTTACTCGAATCGATAAAGGCCCAAAAAAATTTATAACTATGTCTTTTCGAAAATAAAAACAATTTCGAACTAAAAGGCCTAATTCGACGATTTGGCCTTAAGCCTGATAAACTGAACCCGCAAACAGTCTTACGGACCCGGGAACTGCTTCGAGTAGATGTCACATCACAACAGCTGAACGGCTATATCCTCAACCCGCTTGCTGCCAAGACGGGTATAAGCTGCCAGCTAGTGAACCTATCCATACTTCCAAAGGACTCATAGGCCAAGATCGAATCTTGATAGCCCGGGGGCCCATCCTCGTAAGCCTCCTCACAGATCAAGACAAACCGGACTCAATTCTTACACGGCTAGGAATCAGCTCGATTGAAGATCTAAGACCGCTTGTAGACCCGCATCAAGCGTAACCGGCTTCGGGTTAACTACCGCATACGGGGCCGAGATTATGCTTAATTGTACTTAACTAGGTCTTGTCAAGATAAACTTAATCGCGATTAGTCCGATGTCTATAAATAGGAGCAACGTGTAAATCATTATTGATAGGCTTATTAACATAAGCAGACCGAGCTCTGTCAATTTGTCGACTGTGTACCCGCATTCATATCATCGTGAGCCCGTCGTCGGAGTCTTCATATTTTTCACAAACACCGGCACTTTCACCGGAGAAATCACACATTAATAGCCAGATATCCACGCATTTCGTCCGTTACCGCCACCCTGATATTTCCGACAGTATCAGGTCCAAAAAAATGTCAGGGCCGACCATGCCTGTTAAATATGTTCAAAATCATTATCAACAATGTAAAAATTTGATATATCTTATGTTGTAACAATAATATTACACCAAACCCACCGGATCGAGACCCCCAAAAGGAACAAACAATAAAAGAGTAGTTCATTGTCACAACATACTCAAAATGTTGGTTATGGTGTAAGTCTTATTAATTTATATTGATCTCGTCATGATCGACAGTATAAATGTGTATTTTGTCTTTTGTTATAACGATTTTGTTGTGAAAAAAGGATTCTTGAAAAGAAAATAAAAAACATGTATATAATATAAGTGTAATATATATACATACCACATCTTTAAAGTAATAAAATTCTCATCCCCATATAAGTGTGAGACATAAATATTTTGTCAATTCAGGTCAGTATTTTTAGACCAAACGATGACGACGGTATAAACAGTTGACCAGATCATTTATGACTCATTTAGTGCTACCAGGCCCGGGGTCTGAGGTGTTACAAAATGGTGTTCAGAGCCGAATATCAAACGGATATAAGTGCCACACCGTGAGAGACGGTGGGAGAGGTCACCTCTAGAAATCCTCTGGTACGGATGAGACTGGGACAAGTTTTGGTGAGGACGTTAGTCCCTTATAAGGGGGGAGAACGTAAAGTCTCACATCTGTAAAGTAATAGAATGTTCACCCCCATCTAAGTGCCACACCGTGATAGACGGTGTAGGTCACCTCTAGAAATCCTCTAGTTGGGACGAGACTGGGACAAGTCATGGCGAGGACGTCAGTCCCTTATAAAGAGGGGTGAATGTAAAGTCTAATATCTGTAAAGTAATAGAATGCTCACCCCCATATAAGTGTGAGACATAAAGATCTTGTCAACTCGGGTTAGCTCTTTTAGACCAAGCGATGACGATGGTCTAAGCAATTGACCGGATCATTTATAACTGATTTAGCGCTACTGATGTAAGTTAACCAGATAATGCATTTTATTGTGTTTTAATCCCATTTCTTGAGCTTTTAGTGATGTTTTCGTATCAAATTCAGTAAATATTGTGATGATATAGATTACCTTTTGTATATAGTAGATATTAGAAGAACTCATTGTTTTGGCATATTTTGAGGCTTATTTTGTTATCAGATTTACCCGTTGTATCTTTTTGTTTTTGTTTTGCTCCAGATACCACATGTTGGGACCTTAAGGTCGGGATGAAGAGAGGGTGATTGGAGCAGAAATGCAATTATCAGGAGAGCTCTTAGGACTCTGTTTTGTCCGGCTTAGACCGGAAGATACCCGGTGCAACTCGAGAGTGTCCGGTGCATGCCGTGTGCTAAAAAGATTTATCAGACAGGGCATTTATTATACAAGACAGGTCCAACCACCCCCTGTGACTCGGCGCATGCCGGAAAAGGCCCGGAGCAGACCGGAACTAGACGAATTCAAAATCATAAGAGCAAATTACTCTCATTTTGCAGAGATACGAAGGAAGAGAACCAAGCTCCACCCTTTTCCTCTTGAAGACACCACCACCCCTAAGGATCTTATAGCCAAAAATCATCCCATTTTAGCATTTCATTACAAGTGTAACTCTTAAGAATGCTTAGTTTAGTCTTTTGGATAGTTTAATTGGAGCCAGGTGAACAAGCTTTGTGTACCAAACTCCATTGAAGCTTTTGGAAGATGAATGTAGGTCTCCCTTTGCAAGCTCATCACTTGTGATTGGTAAAATTTTAGTTTTATCTTGTTTTACTTGTTCTCATTGTTATGAATACTAATCTTAACATGTCAGTGCTTATAGTAATGAGTGGCTAATTCTATAACTACCCAAGACATTGTACTTGAGCTAATTTAATCTCTTTTGGTTGATTGGAGAGTGATTGTGTATGTTTCTAGCTTCATTTGTGTTGAGACTTTTCCTACTTGTATTGTTTGGCTTGTTAGCATTGGAGTAATCGACCAATACTTGCACACACACACTTAATGGATACCGAACGGAGATATTAGATGTGAGAAAGAGGTAGGAAAACAGGAAGGTAAAGTTGACCTTTGTTGGAGTTCAATTTCTTATCCGGGGAATAAACTAGTATTGTACTCAAGTTTTTTATCATGTCGAATCATTAATTTTGGGCTCTTAAACCAATGAGGAGACATAATGCAACTCTGTACACTCGTATGAGGGAGAGTTATTAGCTTAGGAGTACACCGTTTCACACACTTAGACACCCTTAATAGGTAGGCCGAATCACCTCATGAAACTAGAAGAGATTGTTGCTCAATGAAGTTGCCTTGGTTAGTCCCTTTTATCATTGACTGTTAATTTTATAAATAGATTGAAACAATTACTTTCCTGTTAATTTGCGACATAGATCAAGATAATCACAACTAATTGGTGTTTAACCACGCATCCCTGTGGATACGACATTGACCCTTACTAGACTACAATTGACCCGGTACACTGCTGGTAAAATTGGACACCTAGAAAAGACCGATCAGCTATCAAACCCGTGGTCTAGAGCCGGGTCTAGAGTGTTACAGTTAATCCCATAATTCATAAACTTAAACCTTTTTTTTTAATACCAAGTATTCTACAATGTTTAAATATGGATACTAACACACAATATCTAAAGTTAAACAGGAGCCATTTGCTTGTTTCCCCATACACAAGCTAGCTGCACACACTTACACATGCTAATGCACAACAACAATCTTGAACTTGCAACTAATTAAACAGCCAAATCTTTGGCCTTAGAATACATGCATCTACTATAATCGAGTCGAATCGAATCTGAAACATCATCTTCTTCTCTTTCAACACTTGTCCACATCAGATGAAGCAGCTGGAGTAACATGACTTTTCATCTGCAAATCCTTTTTATAACATACAGCACAATAGAGATAAACCCCAAAATCAACCAAACTCAATACCGCTAAAAACCCGAAAAACAAATCCAATCTCCCATTATCAATACTATGACCAACCCACCCTTTCCCACCACCAATCGTAGTCAATTTCTCCACAACAGTCACAAGAAGACTACTTAGGAAAAACCCAAGAGAAATTGTGCTGAGAAATAAAGCAGTGCTCATTGTTTTCATCCCTTTTGGTGATTGAGTTATGAAGAAATCTAGTTGGCCACTGTATATAAATGCTTCCCCTGAACCAATCAAGAAGAATTGTGGGATCAAAATGAAGACTGTTAAGGGTAGAGGTGTTTGAGTTGATTTTGAAAGTGTTGATAAACGTTTCACTTCTGCAAGTGATGCAGCAGCCATGCCAATTGTTGATAAGAACAGGCCTATGCCTATCTTCTGTAAACTGGTGAAACCTGTTGATAAAGATGAAAATCAAAAATGTTTTTTATTTTTATTTTAAAGATTATTAAAGAATTAGGTGAAACTGGAAAGATATGATTCATATCATTTCGTACGATTGATGTAAATCAACATTATGTTGGATTAATTAGTTTACCAGGTTTTCGGCGCCATCTTTTCCAGAAGGGAACGATCAAACGGTCATAAACAGCCAAAGAGAACAATATCGCTGCAACAAAGAAGACAGTAAGAGAACCAGAAGGAATCTCAAACTTTCCCATGGATCTTTGCAAAGTAGAAGCTTGCTCTACTGAAAAGGTAATCATCTGAGCATATGTTGTCCAAAATATGATCGTAGTTGCCCAAATCGGCATTAGTTTGATCATCATTTTCACCTCTTCTACTTTGGTTACTGAAGAAAGTGTCCATGGATCTTGAACTGAAATGTTGTATGCTTCATTTTCTTTTGTTAGCACGGCAGCCTTGTCTAAGAATCTGAAGAACTCACCAAAATTTGAGTCACCAAAATATTTAAACAACATACATATGTATATATATAGACCCTAAGAATATTAGAGGTATATATCCTTTGGGTACGACAACTAGGCCACGGTCGAGCCGTCGAGGGCACCTTTATAAAACCACATTTTCAAAAAAACCATGGAGTATTAAGTACATTTTACTTTACTTAAGCTAAGATAATTAGTAAAAATGTCAATACATATGTTCAATTAAATAAATTCTAAATATTACACATCTGCGTTTGTAGTCCAACGGTTAGGATAATTGCCTTCCAAGCAATAGACCCGGGTTCGACTCCCGGCAGACGCATAAAAAAAAGACTGCTACTTTTTATCACCTTCGTCATTTTTATCTCAATATTCAATGGGGCACTGTATACATATTAGATTACAGATGAAGGAATTTAGTGGATTTGAATAATTGTTTCACATATTTGTCCAGTTTTACGATATCTCTACTGCAAATACAAATGCTCGTTGACGTTGAGATTTTGGCCCAATTAATACTAACCTGAATTGATCAGTGTGTTGGATTCTTCCATATTCAGGTGCATCTTCATACAACAATCCATTATTTTCCGGTATCCGAACACCCCTTTTCTTCATAGCCGCCATGAAAACCTGCATAATCTGAACTATAGGACTTCCCCAACATTTCTTGTACCTATACCTTTTCGTCCCAGATAAATATACCACAATCGCGACGAACATTGCCACAGAACAAATCCCATAGCCCAAGCTTCTGCTAACATTATCTTGAATGTATACGAAAACCGTAACAGCAAACAGAGAACCTAAGCTAATGAAGAAAAAGAATCTGCTGAAGAAGAGTATCATATGGGACTTTTCTTTTTCATCGTTTTCGTCGAATTGATCACTCCCGAAACCGGAAACGCTTGATTTTATGCCGCCGGTGCCGATCGCGATTAGATACAGGGCTGTGTATAATGCTGTCATTTGGAAAGTGGTTGGCTGATCACATGGGGTGTTTGGACATGGAGGGGGACGTAGTTGTGGGAGTTTTGTTGCAATTGCTAGCAATGCTGTGCCCTGGAGTGTGCAGAAAGAAAACATTTTTTTTTCCTTCAGGAAATTCAAGAATAAAAAAAAAATGGGTATGTTTCAGACTTAATTATCATGCACCACACTGAATCGATGTTTTTAAAGTCGATTCATGGATTCTTGATTCAAGAATTGACTTTCAGAAAAGATCGAATATGTGTGATACCATACCACGGGTAAATTTTATGCGACGACTTGAAACTTGAAAGGGCTCTCTCTCTCCCTCCAAATAAATGTTTGAGTTATATACAGTATATAGTATTGGAAACTTACAAAAGTTTGTAGAACAGCAAAAACAGCAATAGTTTTGTATCTGCCAAGAAAAGAGTCTGCTAAAAAACCACCAAGAAGGCAGAGAAGAAAAGAAGTGCCCATAAAATCAGTGACAATATTAGCAGAAGCAGCACTTGGTAGATGCATGGTTCCAATCAGGTATGTTACAAGGTTCACTGCTATTCCCATTGTTGACAGCCTTTCACATAATTCAATTCCTATAATAATAAACTTAAAAAACAATTACAAATAGGTCGTAATTCAATACAGATCATAACAGAATACGATGTTGTAATTTCAAACTTGTGTCTTCACTTCTATTGTAATTTATATTGTCCATGTATTGAGCCTTAATAACATATCCGGATTCTTTGCAGCCACTTTACGTTGTTGTGTAGGATATACTTATCTGTATTTTTTTTTATTTTATTATTATTATTATATTTCAGAAGGATATATAGATGCATTTGTAAGGTGCACTGCCAAGGATCCGGGCACAAACATAGTATGTATAGGTATATATATGTATGTAAGTATTTTATATATAGTTTGTGTGGTCAGCCCCGTCCCTGGGCATAGGGCAATAAGGTGACGGCTTAGGGCCTCCGAAAAATAATTAAAATTTAAAGTCATGGTTTTTTTCTTTTGAGTCAATAAGTTTATTAGTCTAAACACGTTAATATATTTAAAAAACGTTTATTTTTGTTCAAAAGGTCTTCGTTTTGATAAAGTGGCTTAGGGCCTCTAAACAGCCAGGAACGGGCCTAGCCTCTGTGTGCTAATAGTTAGGGGTGAACAAAAATTCTAAAAACCAAACCAACCGGCTGAACCAAATTGAACCAAACCGGAACTGATAAACCGTGGTTTATCGGTCGGTTTTCATATAACTTAAAACCAAACCGTTGAATACAATTTGGTTCCAATTTAAGAAAAAAAAACCGTTTAAAACCGGACCAAACCGGATGATATATATATATATATACACACACACACACACACACACACGCACACACACACACACCTACATCTAATACTTTAAAACATCTATACGCTTTTTACTATCTATCTCAATCTATTTGAACTTTTTACGTGTAATATAGTGCTGCTACATAGTTAATTTCATATCCTACAAATTCAAATTTTGTTGATCATTTCACGTAATTGTCTTCAATCCTTTGAAAGAATCTTGAGTACATTTCGGTTCACAACTCACCACCGCTAACTCGTTCTTCTCTTTATACTTACTCAACACCAATATTTGAAATATGTGGATGCTCATTTGAATTACTTACTTCTCTCAATGATATTGATGAACTTCATTATAGATATTTGTCGATGCTGATTTGTATGACTTACTTCTCTTAATGATATTGATGAACTGCATAATGTATTTTTTATTATCCGGATAAATGCATTTATAAGCCTTAGTTTTATATACGATTGTCTTTGATTTGCTTATAATTAGGTTATGTTGGACAATAATATTGTACACATAATCAATATCGATGTTTTGGAGATCATAAAATCATGAATATTTTCTTACTAAATAAAGCTCAAATCAGTATCACATGTTTATTCATTTGATATATATATATATATATATATATATATATATATATATATATATATATATATATATGTGTGTGTGTGTGTGTGTGTGTGTGTGTGTGTGTGTGTGTGTGTGAGATCTATCTTCCATTTGTCTCTCATTACTTATGAAACAAATCTATTCCTCTTTCTTCCTAATCTTACTCAAAATACTATTTTGTGTTATGCATTTTGAGATTTATGTATGTCATTTAATAATATAGTTGTTTGTTCATTAGTAGTAGTTTTTTTAAGTTGATGATTCATTGATGATCGAATTGAAACGAGTAAGATAAGAACCATATGAAACCGTAATAAACCGGAACCAATCCGAACCAAACCGGACCGAATAACATGGTTTACGTCTTCAAACCGTTCTAGTTTGGTTTCAAAAATTTGAAACCGTATAAAATGGTTCGGTTTTAAAAATGATAAAAACCGGCCGAACCGGACCATGTTCACCCCTACTAATAGTTAAGTAGTTGAATCACTTTAAACAAATAAGTTGAACTAAGCATAAATGGCCGAGTTAAATTTTATTTGGTTAGGTTGAGTTGACATTTCAACAAACTTTTGATGAATAGAGAATCTTGTGAATAAAAGGGCTTACACCTTTTGGTAAAAAGTAGCCACCAAACTTGTAAAGGGAGAGGTGAACTTTGGAGGTGAAATATTAAGCAATAATTTGTAATATTTTTCTTTTCTATATTCTAGTTTTTCATCTCAATTATTCAAAACATGGATATACATATCTGAATCTTGTATCCAACTTTTCAAGAATTTACAGATTCGTCTTCAGGTGTGTATTTTAAGTACGTATCTGACGTATATCCATGTTGTACTTGACATGTTACCAAGGAGAAGTATTCATGTATATATGTGTATACATATATTAAAGAAAATTACTATGCTACATGAGAAATCACTGAATTAATTAAGGTGATTCATTTCTATGCAATTGTGCTTAGTAATTGTAGTCAATTTTTTGCCCACAAGTCCCTTTCCTTTACCTAGCTAGCTCTTCTCTCTTGTTTTCATCTTCCATTTTGGGTCCATTTTTTTAATCTTGAACACGAAGAAATTATATTATAACCCTACTGAAACTTAGTTGTACATGCAATGAAATATAAAAAAAATAAAAATAAAAACTGTTATTGTCATAAACTTCCATTGCATCTTTTTGAAGAGCCGGAGTATGATGGTGTCAATAAAATTGTTTAAGTCATAAAACTTTCCATTGCATCCATCAGGATGATCCGATCGACACTATATATATCATACTCTGTCCGGCCTTTCAAAAAGATGCACCGGAAAGTTCTTTTGTACGATGAACTTTCTTGTGTGACAGATGAAAGTATATTTTCTTTATTTGAAAAAAAATGCGTGGGATGAATGATTAGCATAATATACCTAAGATAAGAGCAGAGGCAATCCAGCCACCGGTTTTCGACTTATCAACCGGAAATCCTTTGTAGTCAACAGCATTTGCTTCTGAGTGAGCCTCCTTCATTTCTTGACCCTGTCAACAAGATTATAATACATAAAACGAAACAAAGAAATTTGTTACGTCGAGCAATAAACCGGAGCTTTTGAGTTGAATAATTATATATGACATAGAGGAAATTAAAGAATGGTGGTAAACATATACCATATTGTCACAATGATGGATGAATATGAAGAAAGGCTAAAGCAATTGTTTTGTATTAAGAGAGTTGAGGAAAAACTCTGCTGTTTTTTTGCTCTGTATATAAAGCAGCCAGAGAGCACTTATATATACATATGAAAAGTCCCTTTTCTTTAAGTGAAAGAGTATTTTGTGGGTTATTGTTCATATATGATATGCCCACAAGAGATTCTAATCCTCAAGGCATTACCAAGAAAATAATGCTACTCTATAATCGTTCTGACATAACAAATATCATAATATGATATGTGTCTCGGATTTTATCTAATGAAAAACAAACAAGTAATAAAATAATCCGGTTTACCCCAAGTGCAGGGATCGTAGTATGGTAGTTACAACCGGAGTCGAATCACAGGGAATCGAGGTTAGTCTAGTTCTTAATTTCTCTAAAGTTGTCACGAAAAATAAAACAAAACAGAACTAAAAAAAAAAACGAAAACAATAAACTGGACAGAGGATCTAGAATCCAAAGCCAGGAAAGATACTTACGAGCCAAACTAATGAAAATAATTATATTCTAAAAAGATAATAAAATTACTAAGATGATAACAAATAAATTGAAAACGAACAAGCAATGTTTCACCGATCTCACAACCCTCAACTTCCTCTCTAGATTGTTCAGTGAAGATTTAATGAAGATTGTGGTTCACCTATCAAAAGTATGAATTTCTAATCTCTTAGATAATTCGCCTATTAATCTCTCATCTCTCGATCTTAAAGATTAGCGCCTTCATAACAAAGGTGTAAGATTTCTCAATCTAGCAACCTAGAAATTAACCTAACAACTCTCGTTATTTTTAGGTTAAAAATTTAATCTTTACTACGGTGATCTAAGTCTAACAACGATTCTCATCACACGTTAAACATCAAATCGCAACCATCTCTCGATTTAAATTGCATAACAATATGAACATAATAAAGAAACAAACTTTATTTAAAACTCACAAAACATCCAAAGATTGAAATCAAGTTGCTCGATCGGCTTCACAAGCTTGTTCAACCATGCTCTAGCCTTTATTCATCGTTGGTATGCAGAAAAATAAAAAATAAAAAGTAGATAAAACTATGTTTATGGTAGCAAGAGGAAACAGCGAAGTCGCCCCCAAGGGGCCTGGGGCGGCCAGGGATGGAATTATATTCTTTAGGGTTCAGAAAACGCGACTATTTATAGGAGATAATGTCGGTTTAGCTGAGGCGGCGGACTGGACGCCCGTCCAGAATGGTGAACGCCCGTCCAGGGTGTATAAAATCTTCGAGTTGGGCCGAGTCATATCAGACGCCCGTCCTATGCATTTCTGAACGCTCGTCCACCGAAATCCATCAATACTCTGAATCAGGTGGCTCCTCTGGACGCTCGTCCATCCCTTCAAACGCCCGTCCAGATTGGACGGGGACAAACGCTCGTTCAGTTTGCATAAATCTCTTCATTCCATCTTCAACTCGCATCTTTCCCTTCCCATTTAATTTTCCGTTGGAAATCTTTTTAGCTTCCTCCATAACATGCAAGCGTACCTACAAGATGATAGAAATGTGCAAAATGTAATGCCGTATAGATAACTAGAAAATCACTAATAAAACCACGTAATAAGCTCGAGTTTGCACTTAAATTATTTCTATACGCATTCTTCCAATATTTCACTCAAACACTTACTTTTCCATAAAAAGTAATAAAACACAAAGGAAATTGCTACGGAATAAAGTCATATAAATCTTAAAAATCACCGTTAACAATATGATAACGAGATCTCGTAGGTTGTGTAGGTGGAGGCTCTCATTAAATAAATGTCACATTATATTGTGGTATATATTTGTTTTTTTTTTTTGTTGATGAAGAAAGTTGTATATATTTGTTGTTGTAAATATAGTCCAACAATATGTAAAAAAAGAGGCATCGTTTCCAAAATTTAGACTGCGAAGACGGGAGAATTTTATCTCTTAATATGATAAGTGGAAGAATATATAGCAAATGCTTAATTTAGAACAAATTTAACGGTCGTTATTTGAATGTATGTGATTCTGATAGTAACATCATTTTTGAACGAGACCCTAACTTAATAAATCAAGAAAAAGAAAGAGAACTTTTGTGACGATTTCACTGCAAATTTGTTGTGTCCCACTAGATACGTAACCGAAATATGATTGAAACACACGTAAATTTTATATTGGTCCAGAATCATATCTAATTTATATGTATTTTAGCTAGCTAATAGAATTCAAGAATACATAGGTGGATCTCCTAATTATTAAAGAAGAAGATAAAAAACATAACCCCAATTTCAATATTTTCCCTCTGTTTTAAATGTCGGAGCAAGTGTAATAATGTGGTCATGAACTATCATAAAATTATGGAGAGTGATTTAGGCACAAAATTCATTCACATAAATTATCCACACAACACTTTATAACCATACATTTTAACACTTAATAGGAAAGCAAAATAACATAAAAATTCTGAACCATAATAAATCCATCTTTTATGTGGATGGATTGAAGATAAGGGGTTGTGCCTTAATCATTTTTCTAAAAGTATCTTGAAACACAAGATTATCCGAGCCTCTTCAGACTACATTTATTGCTAGTAATTAGTTCAATGTTTCCTACGGGCTAGGGCCATCAAGAATTCTTGTATTTTGACGTCAGCTAGACAAAGTATGGTTACCTTAGTTTTCTTGCAATTTTCCTTGGGTTGCAATTATTTCTATAATTGTTATATATGGATGTAACTTTGTAACCACAATTAACGTTTTTTATTCAAGCATCCTCCATGCTTTCAGTGGATCCATTTTCTGGATCAACCTAGTAAGTTTGGGATCCATTTTCTCGAAATAGATCTATTAGAAGTAGGTTTTGACTCCAGAACCGACTTTTAAAAAATCAATTCTAATATGATGTATGGTAAATTCGGTATGACATAAATAATTGTTCCTTATATTTATTTTACAATAAACTTAGCCCCTTAGAGCATTTGTGTCAAATACACATTACCTGTTTTTTGTTTTACAGATCTGAACATAACATTCCCTTCAAAAAAAAAATCTGAACATAACATATTTTATTGAGTAGAATCTCAATTTAAATTGATAAGATTATATCAGAATCTTGATTGCAATAGTAAAAATAAAGAATTTATATTCCATATTGTTAGAAATAAATAGATTTTATGATAGTTTTCCTATGATATGTGTGTTGGAAGTAGCGTCCGAAAGACAATTTATATAATTGTTTTTATAATTAATAAATGACAGATTTATTATCATCTTATTATTTGTTTTGTGCTTATAAGTAATATACACTACTGAAAACCTCAAGTTGTATCATATGTAGCCATATAACTTATTGTGTGTCACACGTGAAGATTAAGTTTATAGTGATACACTTGAACTGTTAGTCCGTGGTGAACTTAATCAAAGTATGGAGTCTATTGATTAAATCACCATTAATGCGCCCAGAACACTTTATGGTTTGACCGTCTTATCCAAACCGTCGATATTGGTTATCTAAGTGGGGCATTTATATATGATGTAGTCATATAGGTCTGTACCGATTTAATCTGAATTTCTCATATAATTCCGTGATTGAGAAATCTCATTAAATCACAAGATAATCATATATGGGTTAACCTTAATCCTGAAGTGGTTGCACACTCCTGCTTGCTTCAAGATATGGTTTGATGTATTCGTTAAGGATTGTTAAGATGCGCAGTCCAAATCACTTTCATGTTGGCACTATCGGGAATGAGTAGCTGGGAATGTGTCTCACAGATATGGAATTCATTCCTTCATGCGGGAAGTAGAAAGACAATCAACTTATTTGTTAATCCTAGAAATTGATCGATCATGGGAGTTCATATTGGTTATGAACTAATTGATCACTAGTAGGTGATGAGCTTAAATTTACCCCTCGAAAATATATTTATAAAGACTCGAAAACCGTGGGTAAACTAACTCTCTAACCAGCAGAGTACCGGGTCGATTGTTAGAATAGCTACAGGAGAACGAGGTCGATCCCAAGGGAAAAGTGTTTGTAAGTACCAAAGTGAACGTGTGTCTTAGTCTAGGCGATCAAGTTTTTGGAAGGTTTGTTACTACACGACACTAAAATAATCAAGTCTAAAGAGAGAAAAGAGAGAAAGAAAGTTAAACTACTAGGTTTTAAAGATAGGTTAAAAGACATAGCCGAACCATGATCAAAATAGCTAATTTCAACCCCAAGGATAGACAAAACCGGGAGTGTGCATTATAACAAACGAACTCTCACATTCAATCTCACGGGTGCGTGCTCCTAATTCTGATGTTAAGATCTGAACAACTCTCCTTTAACATCCTATGTGAGGTTAATTAATTCTCTTTTTAGAAAACCGATTATCCTAACATGATTAAGTGCTGTGAGACGCTTGATATAACCCTCGTTACGGAAATAAGTCCAAAATTACTCGGTCGAAGTGACTACCGATTCATACTCATCAACGTACTACACCAAACATCTTAACGCGAATGTGTCAAAGCAGTAAACCGAAGCTTTACCTAATCCATGGTCTACCCGAAAGACTCCGTGAAACAACTTGTCATCGTTGGCTCAAGAACCACCCGGCACTTCATAGTTCAACCCCGGGGTCTAACACTAAACTACACTAATCTGGACTACCACATTCAAGTTACTATGTTGATAATAAAACACCGATGAGCGCGGGCTTGAATTCACGACCTAAAACCCCGGTATATTTTACCTCCCGATCTTAAAACCCCTTTTCCCACACCATTCTCTCTGAACAACTCTCAAGAATGATGTGTGTAAATTTTGACCTAGGTAGCTAATCTAGCCCAAATCTGTTATAACAAGTTATAAGACGTGAAATATGTGAGATTCAACAATAAAAAGCACAACACACTCCCAATTTCATTTTCCAAATGTTGATTTCACCAAATTTTACATGATTCGACTATAATTTTAGCTACTCATATATATATGTAGATATATAGATATTACAAGTAATCAGACTCTGTCAAAATGTCATGGATTAAATGGCAGGAAGTTTTACATAATAGCCTTCTGTCAATGCCAGAATTCTATTAAAACCAAATTAAAACCTTAATCCAATCATTTGCCAGATTCTCGATATATATATATATATATCTATATAACAAAATGAAAGAAAACAAGAAAGAAAGAACGAAAAACGGAAACTATATTATAACGATAATTATTCAAATTATAACGAAATTACAACTATATATATATATATATATATATATAGGCCCCAAAAGAAAATTAAAGGGAAAAGATGAAGAAGGGATGGGGGAAGAAGGGCAAGGGAGAAGAAAGGGCAAGGAAGAAGGAATGGAAATGGGGAGTATATATAGGAGAGATATACAAATATATATATATATATATATATATATATATATATATATATATATATATATATATATATATATATATATATATATATATAAGAGCACATGCGTGGGATATCATTTAGAAGCATGTGGGATGTAATGATGAGTCCTCACATGTCCTCACATGCACCACATGGGAGAATATAATCAAGTTGGGAGAATATCTCCACTTTTCCCGGCGTTTCTATTGCGGCGCTTATCGATAAAATAGTCATAACTTGAGTTATAGACCTCCAATGGACGTGATTCAAAATGCGTTGGAAAGCTCATTTGAATATCTACAACTTTTATGAAGAACTCTTCCCCAGAAAATGCCTCTAAGTTGGGTCAAATGTCTGTCGAAGATATTTTACGGTAGAAGCATTCAGGACAATTGATCCGTTTGAACTTGTTAGCTTATGGCACATTCTTCCATCCATCAAAATACATCTTTTTAGGCCTCAAAACATGTCGTTACGTGGAATCTTGGTCAATGTATAATCCTGCAATGAACCACCAAAACACCAAACGTAAATCCGACACGACACTCCGGTTACTAAACCAGTACAAAAACTAGTAAAAACATTATATTTTATATAATACTTACTACTAACGTACTTAGATAAATCTAAGGAATTTATGACTCGAAATGACATAATAACGCTCAAAATTGTATCAGAAGTGGGGTAAAAAGTTATAAAAATAACTGTGAATTTTTCCGTCATCACAATCCCCCACTTAGCTTTTGGTCGTCCTCGAACAAAATAAGCGATAAAATAAAATGAATGAGGAAAAATTCATGAAGAGATAAGATGTAAGGGACGACCAGATGATGAAACCATTCGAATCATAACCACACGTTAACCTCAATATAAATGTATAACAGAGTGCGTGTGTGACAAGCCTTTTCAATTTCCACTATCCTCTCTTGAATAATTCAAGCAAACGCACAAGTATCCATTCAAACAGTCCTAATGACTTTCCTAGGTATAGGCAGTAACAGTTCCACACAAAGTCCTCCCCTGTACTTATTAGGATAATCCCTAAAACATATCATTCAGTTTATACTGGGGATAGTCAGAAGATAACTAAGTTTTTTCAACCATGCTTAATTCATTCCCAGCAATAGGATGTTTCGTGATAACACCCTAGCTGGACTTAATTTCACATGTGTAGCATATGCTTTCATTCCCAGCAATAGGATGTTTCGTGATAACACCCTAGCTGGACTACTATCATCAGGCAGTCGGGAGCTTTTAAACCTCATAGTGATATAGGACGTTTCGTGATAACGCCCTACTACACTCAAATCATTGGTAGCTACATCCGGCATATAAATAGCTCACTTATTTTGACATTCTTTCTATCACATTCAAACCTTCAGATATTCACAGTACATGTTCAGAAATTAGGTACTAAGCTACTGCTATTTCTAGGATAAACCACTAGAATACTGAATGGGTACAGTTTAAAATTTTCGCTTCAATATCAAAGGCTTATGTGAAGGAATTCATGTTACACAAATAAATTTAGGCTAAAATGCACTTACGGTTCACATTGGTTATACATATCCAAATTGATCATTACATCTTTAAATCCATGAAATATATACCTTATACAGATTATTTTAATTAACTAAATAATGCTCGAAAAAGAATCAAAAACTAAGGGTTTAAACACTTACTGCCATTTCTAAACCAACCAGACTCTACCCCCCACTTACGATTTTGCATTATTCTCAGAGTGTAAATGAGATAGAGAGGAAGACTTAGCTTATAAACCAGACAGAAAGATGCTATCGAATCTCGTAACAGCCATGAGAAAGCACGATCCGAATCCCTATACCAAAACTTAAAACAAAGAAAACATGGGACATGGTCCTCGTGCCAAGACATCGAATAGGGATATGGGAATAATAAGATAATGGACATGTTACGTCAAAAAATTCGATAGGCAATATATATATAGCTTTAGATGGAAAAATAACCCACACGGGTAAAGCACAGAACATCTAAGCATATATGTATCACATGAGCATATATCATAGTCAAGTCAGCTATTCCTAAATTCATTTTTTATTACACACAGTTTTATTAAGGTGGGAATACTCACCACTATACTACAACGACCAGAAATTTGAAACAGACTAGATCATAAAATGAAATGTGTGAAAGAGTATTGAGTCTTTTATACCCAGATCCTCAAGGGTTCAATAACCTAAGTCCAAGAAATGATACATTTGAATTTTTATCTTTTTTTTTTCCATCGGGATTTTCGGATAACCACCTAATCATTCCCTCTTAATGAAATTCAAACATTCATCATGAGACTTGGTTGTGCTTTGTGTTCATCTTTCGTACAGATTCTACATTTCATTAAGACTAGGCTTATTCAAATTATCTTTATTATTATTATTATCGGGCTGCCTCCCGGTAGCGCTTTTGTTTAACGTCGTTTGCTCGACAGGGTGACTCTAAACGGACTCAATCAACCAAAATCCGAACTCAAGAAGATCAATAGCTTAAGAAAAATTAACAAGGCGAGAACCATCAAAATTAAATTGTCTAGAAACGTACCTCGTTTGGCCCTCGATGTTATCTCCTCCCAGCCAGAGAATCTTCTTTTATCAGCCTGTCGAACCATCTTCTTTTGAAAATCACCATAAAGCTCATCCATTGGGGAGTATATGAACTGAATCGCAGAAAATTCATCCTCACAGAGTGGACGAATATAGTAATCCGGGACCGTCATATCAACTATTACCATCTTTCCCAGTGGCTTTACCGAAGATGACTGATCAATCTCTTGCTCCTCTAACTCTGAAATCTCATTATAGCAAACTGAATCCTCAACCTTTTTCTCGACCTGAACTTCTTCAGTGATAACATCATCATCCTTAACCACCTCACATGTCTCTGCCTCTTTCATATACCTCATTAATTCAATCAATTTCCCCACCTTGTCTTGAAGATTTCTTATGGCGGCGTCAGTACTTCTATCGAACTCTTGCATATCCTTCTTTAATTGAATCAAATTCTCATCCAAAAGAGTAATCTGCTCCATTTGAATGTCGGTGAGGTCTTCTTGTGGCAGGGGGGAAAACTGATCATACTGACTTTGATTCATTGGAGGTGAGTAGTAGTCCTCTTGCCATTCCAGACACTGATCAGGTGGTTGAATCTGGGTGAAGCTATCAACGTGCTGAGTATGAACACCATAATCCTGATAAGCACTAGGGTTCGGATAACCCTCATAATATTGTGGTTCATAACTCGAATAACCATAATTCTGATCCGGGTATGCACTAGGGCAATTATAGGACCAAGAACCTTGGTTATTCCGCTGTTGATACTGAGGCTCAGACACGAACTGTTGTTGATAAGGTTGGTAGAGGTATTGTTGTTCAGGTGAGTGGTATTGATTGAAAAATTCATCCATTTAAGCTCAAACTGCAAGATCTCATAAAACAACAAGAAAACAATAAAATTTTTCTTTTCTTTTTTTTTTTTTTATATATGGTGCCGAAGGCCCTAAGCCCCAGTTCTAGCTGGACTTACAAGATATCAACCTAATATAACAACCCCGTAAAGAGATTGGGTTAAGTACCAAAGTCGTATTCAAACCGAGTTCAGGACAATATCACTTCAGCATCCCAAGACTCTTATCGAAAGTAAAATAAAAATAAAAACCTAGGCTCAAGCCTTCGGTTCACTTACAAGATATCACAACAATATCACACATTTCCCCGGCAACGGCGCCAATTTTTGATGAGCTTAAATTTACCCCTTCAAAAATACAATTTATAAAGACTCGCAACCGTGGGTAAACCAACTCTCTAACCAGCAGAGTACCGGGTCAGATTGTTAGGATAGCTACAGGAGTACGAGGTCGATCCCAAGGGAAACGTGGTTGTGAGTACCAAAGTGAACGTGTTTCTTAGTCTAGGCGATCAAAGTTTTTGGATTGTTTTTATACTATAACGATGCTAAAGATAGAAAAGAGAGAAAGACAATTTAACTACTTGGTTTTAAAGATATATTTAAGAACATAGCCGAACCATGATCAAAATAGCTAATTTCAACCCCAAGGATAGACAAAACCGGGAGTGTGCATTATAACAAACGAACTCTCACATTCAATCTCACGGGTGCGTGCTCCTAATTCTGATGTTAAGATCTGAACAACTCTCCTTTAACATCCTATGTGAGGTTAATTAATTCTCTTTTTAGAAAACCGATTATCCTAACATGATTAAGTGCTGTGAGACGCTTGATATAACCCTCGTTACGGAAATAAGTCCAAAAATTACTCGGTCGAAGTTACTACCGATTCATACTCATCAACGTACTACACCAAACATCTTAACGCGAATGTGTCAAAGCAGTAAACCGAAGTTTTACCTAATCCATGGTCTACCCGAAAGACTCCGTGAAACAACTTGTCATCGTTGGCTCAAGAACCACCCGGCACTTCATAGTTCAACCCCGGGGTCTAACACTAAACTACACTAATCTAGACTACCACATTCAAGTTACTATGTTGATAATAAAACACCGATGAGCGCGGGCCTGAATTCACAACCTAAAACCCCGGTATGTTTTACCTCCCGATCTTAGAACCCTTTTTCCCACACCATTCTCTCTGAACAACTCTCAAGAATGATGTGTGTGATTTTTGACCTAGGTAGCTAATCTAGTCCAAATCCGTTATAACAAGTTCTAAGACGTGAAATATGTGAGATATAACAATAAAAGCACTACACGCTCCCAATTTTATCTTCCAAATGTTGATTTCACCAAATTTTACATGATTCGGCTATGATAAGTTTAGCTACTCATATATATATGTAGATATATAGATATTACAAGTAATCAGACTCTGTCAAAATGTCATGGATTAAATGGCGGGAAGTTTTACATAATAGCCTTCTGTCAATGCCAGAATTCTATTAAAACCAAATTAAAACCTTAATCCAATCATTTGCCAAATTCTCGATATATATATATATATATATATATATATATATATATATATATATATATATATATATATATATATATATATATATATATATATATATATGTATGTATATATTTATATGTATATATATATCTATATCTATATAACAAAATGAAAGAAAACAAGAAAGAAAGAACGAAAAATGGAAACTATATTATAACGATAATTATTCAAATTATAACGAAATTACAACTATATATATATATATATATATATATATATATATATATATATAGGCCCCAAAAGAAAAATAAAGGGAAAAGATGAAGAAGGGATGGGGGAAGAAGGGGCAAGGGAGAAGAAAGGGCAAGGGCAAGGGAGAAGAAAGGGAAAGGAAGAAGGAATGGAAATGGGGAGTATATATAGGAGATATATATATATATATATATATATATATATATATATATATATATATATATATATATATATATATATATAAGAGCACATGCGTGGGATATCATTTAGAAGCATGTGGGATGAAATGATGAGTCCTCACATGTCCTCACATGTCCTCACATGCACCACATGGGAGAATATAATCAAGTTGGGAGAATATCTCCACTTTTCCCGGCGTTTCTATTGCGGCGCTTATCGATAAAATAGTCATAACTTGAGTTGTAGACCTCCAATGGACGTGATTCAAAATGAGTTGGAAAGCTCATTTGAATATCTACAACTTTTATGAAGAACTCTTCCCCAGAAAATGCCTCTAAGTTGGGTCAAATGTCTGTCGAAGATATTTTACGGTAGAAGCATTCAGGACAATTGATCCGTTTGAACTTGTTAGCTTATGGCACATTCTTCCATCCATCAAAATACATCTTTTTAGGCCTCAAAACATGTCGTTACGTGGAATCTTGGTCAATGTATAATCCTGCAATGAACCACCAAAACACCAAACGTAAATCCGACACGACACTCCGGTTACTAAACCGGTACAAAAACTAGTAAAAACATTATATTTTATATAATACTTACTACTAACGTACTTAGATAAATCTAAGGAATTTATGACTCGAAATGACATAATAACGCTCAAAATGGTATCAGAAGTGGGGTAAAAAGTTATAAAAATAATTGTGAATTTTTCCGTCATCAGTAGGTTAATGGCAAATAAGGATAAGATGTAATGAAGAAGGTTTACGGAAATATACCTGCTTCATTACGGATAGTCTATGGAGGGTTAGTTTGTATGTAATGATTATATCAATGGACACTTATTGACTCGACACTTTGAGAATAAGTTATATATATAGTTGATAGCGTTCAGATTCGGATTTATGGTGGCGTAATTCCGGAATTAATAAGTTGATTAGAAATATTATATTCGATGAATATTTAATTCAATTTATTGTAGCTACTGGTTATAGGTCCATGGTCCCCGGGTTGGCTCCTAACACGCGAGTGATTCTCGTATTTTGGAACCTCGAAAATAAATTAAATAGCTGGTCTGTTTAATGAATATGCGTGTAATATTTATTCGTTAAATAATACGTAAAATAGAAAATATATTTTCTATTATCCTAATTGGAAAAAATAGTGCCACATTTAATTATTTTGGGAAAAGAAATTTCCTCTTAATTAATTGCGATGTGGAAAAATATAATTATTTATTTGTTAAATAATTATAAATAAGAAATTAGTTTTCTTTTTGGATAAATAGGAAATTTGTTTTCATGTTGGATAAAGGTTTTATTTTCCTAAAAGGAAAAGATAAATTTATGTGTAAAAGATAAACTCTCAAATTATTAGTTATTTTCCTATAAAATGAGAGCTTCTCCCAACACCAAAAAACCATAAAATAACACGCCACTTTTGTGAAAAATGAGAGAAATTTTGTTTTCTTGTCCTAGTCATTGGGAAGAAGAAAAACTAGGTTTTTCTTGGAGCATATTCGAGGAGGTTGAATGCGGGGTTGACGTCCACCAGTCGTCGCTTAGAGATACAACTCGGAAGATCATGGCTTCTCTTTCCAGTTGGGTAAATCTTAAACCTTCTTGTAGTTAATTAATTAATCATGTGAATCTTATCGTGGTAAAATCGTAAACGAATCTAATTCGTTGCTTCTGTTGTGCATGATCGAGTGTCTCGATCGGTGCTGTGAATCAGATCTGACGATCCAATTTCGGGTCGGATCCGGATTCGGGTTTCTGTACATCCAGCAATGTGTTGGTTTGTAGTGTTGCCACTTGACACTAACTAGTAATAGCAACCTAGTAGTATGTGTAACTATTAGGTGTAGAATCTATCTTAAATATTGTGTACACAGACTGCAGCCTTAATGTATGACCAATATTCTACCAGAATTTATCCATTATGCATAGCTGTTAATTCTTTCTTGGTATCGGAGCCAAGGTCCGGCGTCCATGGCCACCGACGGCGAATCTTCCACTCCTGTTGGAGATGGCTCAGTCCCGTCTATCGGGTTATCAGTTTCCACAGCAGCAGCTGTGTTATATACTCAAGGAGCTGGATTATGAGCTCTAGGATATCAACCCATGTTTACTTCTCAAAGCCTTTCTGTCGGAATGTTTCCATCGCCGTCTACAGGAAACTGGTCCAATTAGTTGTTACTGGGATTCCGGTTATGAGCTTGGGTGCTACGGGCATACCACCACCTCCTTCCTTATCTGGCATGCAGTTTGGAAAATCAGAGTCTCCGATCATCGGCACCAGATACCGTCTTGCTATCCCAAATCTGCCATATTTGGGATCTGTAAGTCCTCAACCAAACTCTCTACTTAGTCCTCCCTTTTCTGGTAATCTCAACCAAACTTGCACTGTTAAGCTCGATAGAAGTAATTACTTACTTTGGCGCTACACCGTTCTTCCCATTATTAGAGGTCATAAACTAGAGGATCATCTCTTGAATCCTGCTCCTGCTCAAAATGACCCTCTATCGAGATCCCTTTTTTCGAGTTCCTCACTTACTCATTTCCCTGATGAATGGACAACAAAGGACAATCTATTAATAGGGTGGTTGCTTAGTTCCATGACTGAACAAGCTTTGTCTAAAGTTGTAGGGTGTTCCACAACCTATGAGGTCTGGACAACACTGGAAAATCTGTTTAATAACTGATCTGAGGCTTGTATGCTCGAATATAATGATGCCTTAGCTAAGGCTAACAAAGGATCTCGTTCTATGTCTGACTATTTGGCTCAAATGAAGTCCTACACTGATAATTTAACAGCAGCAGGGTGCCCTATCACCAAATCTGAACTTATTTTGGCTACTCTTGGTGGTTTGGATAGGGATCATGAATCAGTGATTGTGAACATCACTTCCAGAGTACGATCTCTCAGCTAGCAAGATGTTCAGTTCCAACTCATGACCCATGAAATACTTATTGCTAGACTCAACCCCACTGCAGGTGCTGGTCTATTAAAACCTTCAGCTCATCTTGTTCAGGGTCCTAGATCTAATGGTAGGCCACCTAGTTAGAACACCAATTCAGGAAGAGGAAGGAGCAGCAACAGGGGTGGCAAAGGCAGGACTAGGATTGGTGGTAGAGGCTCAAGTGTTGGTGGTTATTCAGGCAACAAGATGGTTGGCCAACTTTGTGGGAAGAATGGACATATTGTCACATCCTGTTGGCATAGATTTGAGGAGGATTTTGTCCCTCCAAACACCACCAGTAACAACAACAATGGAAATTGACCTAAACAAGTATCAGCATATATTTCCACCCCACAGTTTGTGAAGGATTTTGCCTTGTATTTGGACAGTGGAGCCTCTAATCACTTGACCTCTGATCTGAACAATCTTCACCTCGGTGTAGGCTACAATGGTTCAGAATCCTTAGTAGTTGGTAATGGTGAGCAATGTCCTATCCTACATATTGGTCATTGTATCCTACTACACTGTGTCCACACACCACACTTGTCTTAAAAGACCTCTTACATGTTCCCTCTATTACTAAAAATTTGATCAATCTATCCAAACTTCTTGTTGATAATTTCATAACTGTTGAACTTACTCCTAATTCTTGTTGTGTGAAGGACAAGAGAGCAGGGACACTTCTTCTCACAGGAACACTCAGGGATGGCCTGTATAGGATTGTGACTCCTACCTCCTATGAGATCTCCCTTCACTCCAAATCCAAGACTTCCAGTCAAACTTCCCAGCTCCAGTCTAGTCATCAGTCTGTTTTAAGTTCTTGTACTGTTCAGTTGAACCTTGTTAATGTCAAAAATTACCCCATTGTCTTGCATAGGAGATTAGGGCACCCCTTCAGACAAGTCCCAGATCAAGTCCTAAAGTCATGTAATATTGAAGTTAATGAAAATCTAAAATTTTGTGATGCTTGTCAATTTGGCAAGGGCCATGCCATGTCCTATACTCCTATTACTTCTCATGCTAAAAATGTTCTTGAAATAATTCATTCTGATCTATGGGGACCAGCTCCCATCAAATCTACAGTTGGTTATCTATATTATGTGCACCTTATTGATGATTGGTTTAGATATACTTGGATTTTCCCATTAAAGGCCAAATCTGAGGTTTACTCTGTGTTCTTACAGTTTCAAACTCTTATTGAAAATCAGTTCTCCACTAAAATCAAATGCTTACAAACAAACTGAGGGGAGTATAGAAACTTGGAGCCTTACCTTAGAGAACAAGACATCCAATTCAGACACCCTTGCCCTCATGCTCATCAGCAAAATGGGAGAGCTGAGAGGAAACATAAACATATACTTGAACTAGGATTGACACAACTAGCTCAAGCCTCTCTTTCTCTTAGGTTTTGGTGGGATAACTTTGTTGAAGCTGTGACCATAATCAATGTCCCACCAACTCTTGTGTTAGAAAATAAGTCACCTTTTGAAACTCTTTATGGAAAGAAGCTTGACTACAAGTTTTATAAGTTTTTGGATGCTCCTGTTTTCCTCACTTAAGGCCCTTTCTTCCAGTCAAATTCAGATTTCACACTAGTAAATGCACTTATCTAGGAGTCAGTCCTCTTCACAAAAGTTACAAGTGTTTAGACAGCTCTGGCAAGATATTTATCACCAGAAATGTTGTCTTTAATGAATACGAGTTTCCTTTCAAAGAAGGGTTTGTGTAAGGTCCTCATAAGGAAGTCTTTACTGGCCCTAATCTAGTCACATGGTTTTCTATGCCCCTGTCCAATCCTGTACATAATGCATCTGGCCCTGTGGAACAAAGTGTTGATGATCCTGTTGTTGTGTTTGAGGTACATGCACATACTCCTTCTTCTTCTAGTATTGCACATTCTAATTTCAGCACAAGTCACCTATACATGCTGTGACCCCTACACATAACTCATTTACACCTTTGACTTCTCCTGATCTGTCAGACCATGAGTCTGACCTCCAGTCAACTAGTCCTTCACAAATGGCCACTCCTGAATCAGACTCACCTAGACAGCTAAACACTTCCCCTCTAACTTACATGTTCAACCACAACCCTTACAACAAAAAGGCCATCCTATGTAAACTCGTTCCAAAAGTGGAATTTTCAAGCCTAAAACCTACTCAACACAACTCCTAAACACAGCTTTACCTGCTTACCTTACTGAACCTGCCAAGGTTTCAGAAGCATTGTCTTGCACTGAGTGGAAGAATGATATGGTTGCTGAATATGATGCCTTAAAGAAAAATGAGACTTGGACTCTTGTACCACCCTCACCTAATCAAAATCCAATAGGAAGTAGATGGGTATTTAAGCTCAAAATGAAGCCTGATGGTACAGTTCTTAAACACAAAGCTAGGCTTGTGGCAAAAGGATTTCACCAACCTATGGGGTGGATTTTATTGACACCTTCAACCTTGTTGCTAAAGCTTCTACTATTATAGTGGTCCTTGCTCTAGTTGTACACAGAAATTGGCATATACATCAGGTAGATATAGACAATGCTTTTATGAATGGGGCATTGATGGAAGATGTGTATATGGTGCAGCCTGAAGGCTTTGTTGATACTCACAAGCCATATTATGTTTGCAAACTAAAAAAGGCACCGTATGGTCTTAAACAGGCACCTAGGGCCTGGTTTGGAGCCTTGAGAATGCAGATGTTGAAGTGGGGCTTCCATCAGTCCTTTGCAGACTCGTCCTTGTTTATTTTGACTACTGGAACTCACTGTTTGTATGTTCTTGTCTATTTAGATGACCTTTTGGTCACAGGGAACTCACAAATGTTAATTCAAAAGTTCGTGCAAATGCTCAACTCCAAGTTCTCATTGAAAGATCTTGGCCTCATTGCTCACTTTTTGGGAATGGAGGCTCACAGGAATGAAGAAGGTCTATTTTTGACTCAAGGTCACTATGCATCTCAGCTACTCAAAAGGCTATAGCTGGATCATATCAATCCCTGCTCCACACTTATGGCACCAGGAGAACATCTTCTACCTTATCAATGAGAGCCTATGCACTCTCTTAGTGTTTACAGAAGTGCAATTGGTGGCCTGCAGTACCTCACTTGCACAAGACCTGATCTGACCTACTCTGTTAATTACCTCAGCCAGTTTATGCAGCATCCCACACAAACACACTGGTATGCAGTGAAGAAGCTTCTAAGATATGTCAAAGCCACTTTACACTATAGGCTGAAGTTCAAAGCTAATGGCACACTCCATCTAACAGGGTTTTGTTATGCAAACTGAGCATGCTACCCTGTTGATAGAAAGTCTTTTGCAGACTACTGTGTTTATATTGGTGGATCTCTAGTATCCTGGAGCTCAAAAAAACAGAATTCTTTTGGTGTACCTTCATCTTGGCTAACTTATCATCGGAGTTATTTTGGATCAAACAATTGTTGTCTGAGATGAGAATTCAACTCCTTGTTGTTCCTGTTGCCTGGTCAGATAACTGAAGTGCCATTTATTTGGCTCAAAATCCTGTTTTTCATGCTAGGACTAAACATATTGAGGTGGATGTTCACTATGTTAGAAATCAAGTCTTGAACAAACAACTAGCTGTGCTGTTTGTGCCTTTATCTATGCAAGTAGCTGATGCACTCACCAAAGCTCTACCTGGGCCTCAACTTGAAGTTTTCAGAACCAAACTCAATGTGGTTCCTGTACCCACATTTCGTTTGAGGGGATGTTAGAAATAAATAGATTTCATGATAGTTTTCCTCTATTATGTGTTGGTTTGTAGTGTTGCCACATGACACTATCTAGTAATAGTCACCTAGTAGTACGTGTAACTACTAGGTGTAGAATCTATCTTATATATTGTGTATACAGACTGTTTGCCTTAATGTATGACAAATATTCTACCAGAATTTATCCATTATGCATAGGTGTTAATTCTTTCTCATATGAATACAGTAATTTCAATAGAATCAATATTTTACGGTTAAAAATACAATATTTACTACCATCAGATGCAAATGCTTTTATATGAGCTTTCTCGTCAACCAAATCAGGCTTTTCCTTTTCCTTTTCTTTTTCTTTTACTAGTAAATACATTAATTACTACATTCATTTCTCAGGTTCTAAAAAGTGAGTGGTGGTCCTGGTGGAATTCGATTCTACCAAGCAGTAATTTAAAAAGAGTAATTTAATTGTGCTAAACAATTATTCTCTGAAGTTCCAACTCTTGATGGTTAAGTATTTTTGTTCAAAAGAAATAAAGTATTTTTGTCCTAAGATACTTTAATTATCATGTTCTTTGTTTCTAATGTCAAGAAAGAGTATTAATTCTTCATCTAATCCAGCAAAGGATTTTCTTTGAAAATAGCATCACCAAAAAGGAAGCCAATCATTTTCATACAAGAACCATTCACCCACCACTATTTTTTTTAAGAGGAATTTGTTATTTACACCGCGAATATTTATGTTTGAGGCATCCGACTCGAAAATCCGATTAAATTTTGGGATCCAGTCTGTTCGAACATGATTCCGAGAATTCTATTTTTCTTTCTCGAATCACGAAGCCTAAGATGGTGCGTTATACATGCAGAAGCCGAATACGAAAGGACTCGGATTACAACAATGATCAATGTATAATTTTCATTACATACTAATTTGTTTGTTACATATCTTCTAAAATCAACATGTACATAAATTAATTACATCATGAACCGCTAGAAATTAATTACATCATAAACCGCTAGGGTTAACTACATGTCCTCAATGAAGACCATCACCAGGGCCGGCTCTCTAATAAGGCGGAGGAGACAGTCTTAGGCCCAACGGTGTCGGGAAGCCCAACATTACATGTTTCGTTAAATAAAAAAAAAATCTGTGTAGATCCAATCCATTTCACCTAATATAATGTGTTAAAAAAAATTTATTTGAATTGATAAAGGCCTGAAATTTTTTACTCGAATCGATAATGACCAAATTGATAAAAGCTATATGTATGTATTTTCGAAAAAAAAAAACAGTTTGGAACTAAAAGACCTAATTCGATGACTTGGCCTTAGGCCCAAAAAATGTCAGTGTCGGCCCTGACCATCACCATATTGATATCATCCTCAAAGTGGACATTAACTACGTTGTCATGCTAACTAATATCATTTGGATTATACAATACCATACAACTCATGTGGATGAAAAAAATAAGAGTCAGGATGAACTATGACATTAAGTAAGAAACTAGATCACTTAGTGAGGGCATGGTAAATTTTCAAGTTCTATTTTGCAAATACTGGGAAAAAAAAAAGTGGCCGAAACAATATATAACATGAAATCAAAAACTTGAAAACATAGCACTTAAAGCACACAAACTACTTACATTCTGCAAAGTTACTTCTTTATATTACTCCATCCATTTTTATTTATATTTCGCAGAGAGAAAAATCACACAGATTAAGAAAATAATAATTAATATGTCTAAAATATAGTATTGGAAATATTTTTTTTATTGGAGATGTAAATACTTTGTTGGTAAAGAGGTTTTTAGTATTGGAAATGTATTTTTTTTATTGGAAATGTAAATACTTTATTGGCAAATTCTGAAACGTGACAGATAAAATTCTTTATATAAATTCATTTAGAAAACCAATTATGCATTTATGATATTTTTCTCCTTTTACCATCATTTATTATATAATCGCAAACTTTTCACTATTTTGCATTGATAACAATGAAATGTCGTTTTAGACTTTTTCATGAAAATTAATGATGCATAACAAATTTAACTAACTTTCTTAATAATGTAAAAAAATTCAAACGAATTTACATTTTGGGACAAATGTAGTATAACCTTTGTTGTGGTTCTGAGTACTACGCCATGTTTGTCCAACATGGATAGCCTGGACTTTCTGAACTGAGACAAATCAGATGTCCATTATTTTTGCTCTTGAACATGGAAACTGACTGCCCTGGCATGTCCTCACCATTCTTGCCCATGAGCAGAGGAACTGATGATGCCAGGGACCTTCATTATACTTGCCCATTGTCTTTCCATTTCTGACAGACCTTAGTTAACCATGAATTATTCTTTTAACTTTCTTTCATTCTTTATAAGTGATCTCTTATCACTTTTCATCGCTTTATCTTTCATGTCAATACGTATCACATATCACATGATTCATTTCATACCAAACAATGAATACACATTTTCATACGTTACTAGTAGACATGTACTTCATATGCATAAACCCTAATACCATGATATCTATAACATATTAACACCATAAGTATGTCATACTCTTAAAAACATGATACTACCAACATAAACACCATTATGTCCGTAAATTCTATATTTACTTTCATTATCACACTCTTTGACAACTCGGGCAACATTTGATCATTTAAGGCATATTTTACTTTCTACACATGGAATCATTAATTCAGCCTCTAAAACATGGCATCTACTATTTAAAAACAATCATATCAACATGGAACATTAATTCATCAACATGATCGCTTATAAAATCTGTAATAAATACAAATTACGATAGAATTTTGCTTTATTTTGAGGCGGAGGTAATTATTTAATTTTTTTTTGTATTTATTTAGCGTGCTGACAAATGCATGGTCGTATAATGGACACGTCACACGAGCTCTGCACCATTTTTGACGGTTGCTTTCCGGTACACGTTTCGCGCTTTTTTTCTTTTTTCTTTCTAATGAATCTATCATTGCCCTTGTATCGTCTTCTTCATCGATCCGATTGTGAAAGAACAATTTCTACATTGAATGATCCGCAAGATTTCGGAAATGAGAAAGCTTTCTTCGTTAATGTCTCTGTGTTTGGCTCGTCGCAACCCGAATTTTGATCGCATTTATTGTATGCGTTTTTACTCCAACAGTAATTCTCCAATTGCTTCACGCTCCTCGATCCCTGGTTAGTTTTGTTTTTGGTTCGATCAGCTGAGCAGGTTTATAATTAGATCTAACTTGAGCTCAATTGCGTTTCTTTTGAGATTTATATTCATTGGAATTATGTGGGTCTGTTTCTTTGTGTAATTTTCGTCCCCTTTTAACTGTTCGCATTCCAATTTTGTGTTGACTGCCGAGGATATAACTCATAATGTCAGAAAATGATTCTCTCTGTAGGATAGAACTCGTTGGAAATATTGAATATTTAATTAGTGATAAAGGGCTCTGAACGCATTCTTGAATATTCTTTCCGGACAATTGGTTCTTTGTTTATAGCAGCAATCACTGGACTTGTAGTGTGCCACGAAAACATTTTCACCACATTTTTTACGTTGTTGTGTGTGTTTTTCAAAATTGAGTGACTAATTTCTTTGAATTAGATGGAGAATTGCAAGCGACCATCACTCTGTGTCTGTTATTTGTTCTGCATCTCATATAAGTGGATATATAATTGTTTATCATGATAAGAAAGTCACTCCATGAACTATGATTTGTATGTTGTGACTTGTGAGTGGGCTGCTGAAACAAATCTGGAAATAGGCGCAATCTTTCCCCTCCTCCCCCACTCTCTAAATTTATACAGATTTGAATAAGTAACTTGTGCATTTAAACTATATGCGTGTAATAGTTACCCATGAAATGAAATATTTGTGTATGCAATATTGCTTTTAGTTACTGGTAATCTGGTACAGGCACGTCTACTTCTGTAAAGCTTTTGGAGCGTTTTTTCTTTGTGTGTGTGTGTGTGTGTGTGTTTGTTTACAATATGTTCATTCTGAGTACTGCTACCGGTATCTGATTTATGGATGTTGTCAGCTTTAATGCTTATGGAGCTTGAAGTTTGTCATTTTACTGCATAATCTGGTCATATTTCCTTTGTGTTTGTTGGCCTAATATTTCTCATGTGAGTGACTGTATGAATGGGTTGTCTGCGTTTAGCTTCCCAGTTTTCAACTTTTCAAGCTTTAAGCTTCTTTTTCAATCATGGTTTCAATAGTGCCCCTTCAGGACCACTTACACATTATACAAGTCTTGTGAAGCAAGGGAAACTGCACCACGATCCTTACCAGGAAGATGTTGCTTCTAAACTGGAAAATGTGCTCAAGAGACTGGAGCAATATGAGAAAGATATGGAGGAGTACCATGTATGACATGAAAAACTTGCTGTTTCTGAATATAATGAGTTAGATTGTCTTTTGCTTATATCCATATGAACATCCTCAATTTCTCAGGAGAAGCTTTCTAAGTGGGAGGATAACAGGGAAACTGAGCGTCGTAAACTTTTGATGGAGGAAGCTAAGACCAGGCAACATGGAGATGGACTGAAATCAATAAACAAGCAACGAAATTTTGTTCAGAGATGGATGTCTAGGTCAGAAGAGTAACTTTAGTAAAGTTACTGTGCTTTTTCGAAATTCCTCTGATGTCTGTCCTTGGCCGTCTTTTCCAGTTGCTTTTGTGGTTTTTATCCCTGGAGGCCTTTATCATACTGACTGCTTGAGGGAATGAGCCACGATAAGTTCTCTAAGTAGTAGATTTACGACTTATTTCAGCCTACACTGTGCTGCAAGTACCCATTTCCTTTTCCATACAATATTCTGCACTCGCTTTCTTCCATAAACATCATCTATATTTTTAATAGTCGGTTCCTTAATTTTCTTTTTCTTGAATCAATCTAACGACACTGAACTGCTAGAAATGCCTCAAATAACAAGCACCTTGACTCTTGATAGGAAGCTTGGTGCTTGTTTGACATCAAGTCCTTCCTCGTGGTTTTACAGATTTTATCAATTGTCAAAGATATAAAAGAAAAGATGCAAGACAATCATCTTACAAATTGATTATGTCCATATTTACATCACTGACAACACATTTACATATTTTGCTTCCCTTTGATCAGGAGGAAAGCTGAAGAGGTGGAGTCAGGAGTTGGAAAATGGGTTTCATATCTCAATAGAGAGAAGAAGTTAGACTCCCTAGTTGGTAGTCGTCCTATCGCTCCTCCAGCACCAAAAGGATTGTATATCTATGGGAATGTTGGAAGCGGTATGTTTCTTTATCTTGAATAATTATCTTACATGATGACCAAGTATGCATCAATGATTCTTTTTATTTGGATGGTTGTGCTTACATATATGTACTGAACTAAGGCCTTCAATCATGTAGGGAAAACAATGCTTATGGATATGTTTTACAGTTCAACTGAAGGAATTGTGAAGCATCGCCGAAGATTTCATTTTCATGAGGTGGGTTCATGCTTGTATTTTATTGTCAGACATTGTTCTCTCTTTCACTTCAGGTGTGACCTTTAGTGGATACTCATTCCTGGGGGAGTAAAAATAGACACCGCCTGTTTCACATGAACTTCTTTATGTGTTCTTTTCTGCTCTGTAAACATTTGTTTGCTGCTTTGGCAGGCAATGCTCGAAATAAATGTACACATGCATAAGATATGGAAGAGTCAAAAAGAGAAGGAAAGTTTGCAATCGACCATTTCCAGTTGGATTATGAATCTTCCCTTTGATATCAAAATCAAAGAATGGTTGGCTGCTGAAGAAAGATATAAGCAAGACATGCAAGTGAAAAACATTCTTCCTGCGGTAGCTGATAAGTTCCTTATGGGTGGTCTAGGAAGTGAGAAAGGAGCAAGCCTTTTGTGTTTTGACGAAATACAGGTCTCGGGCTTAGTGTTTTACGAAATTGTTTTACAGTTGATCATAAGTATGCCAACATTTCTTGTCCGCCAGTTGTTTGAGAAACATTGCATTTAAGTGTTTGGAAACATGACATGTAAAATCAACTCTGGGGGTATGTAGGAGAGACGGTGCTTTAAAAATTAACTAATTTTGTGATAGGAAATTTGGCATTGTGAAATGACTCAAAAAGATATCAGATTTGTCAAGCCTTTACAGTCATGCGTATAGAATCTTTGATCTCCTTACTAGGAGCAAACCCTCTCATTTGCCAATAAACGTGGGACTGATTTATTAGAGTTGCTCCTATAAAAAAAGTTGTTAAGGTTGACTAATGATATTGCTCTTTGTTGTATTATTGGATTGACTGAATCATTTTCAGAAACAAAGGGTTCAAATATTCTACCTTAATGTTGCAGACTGTCGATGTTTTCGCGATTGTGGCCTTATCTGGGATTCTTAGCAGATTGTTAAGCACTGGAACGGTCCTCGTGGCAACTAGTAATCGTGCTCCAGCTGATCTAAATCAGGTTTTTCTCTTTTTTGATATTATATAATGAGATCAACCTCAATCTATTGGTATCGTAGATTGTGCTATTCTCTTCAAAATCGGTATGATTCAGATGAACAATGGATTTTGCTATATACCGACAAAAAAATTGTTTTGTTAAGTGCTTTTTTAATTTTTCTAATGCCACCCCAGTGATAAAAGGTCAAACTACTCACCCATTGGTAGCTTTGAAAAATCCTTTAGTTTAAAAAACCATGGAGATTTTCAACCCAATTGAGTTATCATTTTGTAATTTTTAAGGTTGACCAGGTTAATTGATTTTTATGTTAGATGAACAAGCGAAAACTATGGCACCAATATGATGTATACTGCCTTCGATCTAATGGCCTCCCTTCGCAATAATTAAAAAAACACTTTTATTTAGTTCATCTTGTAAGCTAGTAAACTTCTATTCAAGAACGTACCTGCAAGGATAGGCATCCCTCTTTCAGGGATAATTGGTTGCATATACAAGACAAAAACAACATTCAAATCTGAACCAAGATTCTTATCCTTTCATACTATATCTTTGTTAAGTTAAAAGACAAGTATGATTATTTGCATATAAAAAACATACTGCACTTAACCTTTTCCACTGTTCCCATCATATTTAGGATGGAATGCAGAAGGAGATATTCCAAAAGCTTCTAGCCAAGCTGGATGAACAATGTGAAAATGTTTTAATTGGAAGTGAAGTTGATTATCGTCGTCTGATAGCAAAAGGATCAGTAGATCAGGTGAGATTAAAGCAGGGCAGTTATATATTCAGAGTAATCATACTTGAACCTTATTAGACATAATGGTGTATGGGACCAAAAAACCATTTCTTTCAGAGATCAATCTCCAAATAGCTTCCATGTTTCGTCTTATTTTAACACGAGACTCTGTCTCTAATGTCATCGTAATATTTGAGGATAAGTGTGTGCTTTAATAAAAATTGGTCGTATGTGTTACGTCTCTTGGTCTCTCCAGGTTCATGGTCATTATTTTTGGCCTTTGGAAAGTGCTACGGAAAAGGAATTTGAGAGAACTTGGGAAAAACTTACAAGTCTATCTGGTGGGAGAGTTACTTCTAAGACAATTCCTGTGATGTTTGGGAGGTAAGTTCTATCTAATCATTTTTTATGTATCCTGTGGGATTGAAGAATTTAAAACACACTTCTGTTTTGATCAGAACATTGGAAATTCCGGAAAGCTGTAATGGGTTGGCAAAGCTCACATTTGAGTATCTATGTGGTCGTCCGGTAATCCTTTTCTTGGACTATATCTTTGTTTTGATTGTCATTCTTTCTTTCAGAGCTCTTATGGATTAGAAAATCAAATCGACATACCATAGAAATCTAAGATGTGACCTTGAGACTTTTAAATTTTTACTTTTGCCTATCATTACAAGTAGTTACTGAAATTATCTGATATCATGTTCAACAAATACAAGGTTGGAGCTGCAGATTATATTGCACTGGCTAAAAACTTCCACACAGTTTTTATCTCAGATATTCCAGTTATGAGTATGCGTATTCGTGACAAGGTAACAAGTTTGCTAATTTATTTTCCTGCACTCATAATGTTATATAGATAGCAACTGATTATACTGGAATTGTGAATATTAAATCAAGCTTTGATTTAAAACAAGGATAAGTATTTTTCAATGTTGTTGAATAAACTTTAATGCTAAAAGAGAGTCAAGTTCACTCTGAGGTATCATTTTTTTTTCTGAGTGAGTTCGTTTTGTATTTCCTTTGATCGTTCATTGAAAGCTTTTGCCAAGTTTTAAATCATTTGATTTGATTCGTATTTCAGGCTCGGAGATTTATCACCCTGGTTGATGAACTGTACAATCATCATTGCTGCCTCTATTGTTCTGCAGCTGCTTCACCAGATGATCTGTTTCAAGGAACTGAAGAAGGGACGCTTTTTGATTTGGAGAGGTATCCCATTCTTTTGGCTATACCGTTTCTGTATTATATACATAGATATATATTAGCATATGTAAATGTTCTTCCTCATGAATAATACCGCTAAGGCGCTAAATCTGTCCACTTTATACGAAAAAATTGTTTCCTTAAAATAAAAAATAAAATCTGCAAAGACAGTTGCATTATAATAAGTGCATTGTACTCCGTTTTCAGCTTCCAGTTTGAAACAGAAGCAGAAGGAGGAAGACTTCGCCGAGATGTTCTTGCAGAAGGTGGAGTTAGCGCAGGAGGTACACCATCAGGAATTGTATCCCTGCTTTCTGGGCAAGAGGAGATGTTTGCATTTCGTCGAGCTGTAAAGTCGTTTTTCCTTATCCAAACTCTATGCATTTTATGCATGTTAAAAATTCATTTCATAATATTGTTGAAAGTTTATGTAATACAGTACACAGTATGCACAAATCTTAATAGCTTAGCAGTTATTTTGTGTCAGAAATGGAAGCTTCAAGCAAACAAACTAATTCATTGAAAAAAGGAAAAACTTTTTGCTAATGCTTCCAAATTATCATGCTTCTGCCTTGTTTTTATTGCGAAAGATCGGGATTTGTGTTATTGAAAAGGAGAACAATTTAATAATGCAGGTTTCGCGGTTGATAGAGATGCAGACGCCGCTATACCTGGAAGGTGTTCGCCATCTTCATCCCTATTTCCAGCAGCATAATGGTGAACAGAAATACCAATCTGATGAGCCTTCTTTAGAAATTATTTAGAGTGGATATTATTATTATTATTTATGTGTATTCTTTGGCAGCAGAGCTTATAAATTTATAACATTGTTTTATGTAAAGCAAGGGGAATAATAAATACATACTTTTGGAAAAATGTGGCCTTCGTGTGACATTTGTTCCGCCTCTAATAATACGAGCATCACAACGAATCTATCCTGAGAAAATACATACTTGCTGAGAAAAATGCCAGATTTTGAGAAGTTAATAGATTGACCCGAGGCTGACTGGTAAACGTTGAGCATGTTCTGTAAGTTAAAGGCTTGAATAGGACCAGCCTTACAAATTACCAAACTATCATCGGCAAAATACAAGTGCGAAATGGAAGGGATGAACCTAGAGATCTTAATACCCTGAACAAGACCACTTCTTTCTGCATTCTGAAGTAAAAGACTCAGGCCCTCATCACAGAACAAAAGATATAAGGGGACAGAGGATCACCTTGTCTGATTCCTCTATTAGGTTTGACAAAACCAGTTCTAGTACCATTAATCAAAAAAGAAAAGGAAGCAGTGGATAAGCATTCCATAATAAGATCAATCCATTTTTCGCAAAAACCGAGTTTGGACATAATGAATCTGACAAAGGGCCATTCAACCCTATCAAATGCCTTGGCCAAGTCAAGTTTGAGAGCCATAAACTTATCTTTACCCTGTTTCCTAGGCATCAGAACATTTGGAATTTCATGAGCCATGATATAATTGTCTATGATATATCTCCCAGAAATAAAAGCAGATTGGCTAGGGCTGATGCATGAAGGTAAGACTCTTTTAAGCCGGTTAGCCAACACTTTAGACAAAATTCTGTTGGAGACATTACATAGGCTTATGGGTATAAAATGAGACACTTCGTAGGGAGCGGAGAGCTTAGGGACCAAAGAAATACAAATGTGATTAAGCTCTTTTAGCATTCTACCAGAATTAAAAAAACCCGAATCATGCCCAGCAAATCATCTTTAATAATGCCATAGAATTTTTTGTAGAATAAAGGGGTCATACCATCTGGGCCCGGAGCTGAATGGGACTTCATACCAAAAGTAGCCTTTTTTACTTCACCCTCTGAAATAGGAAGCATAAGCATTTGATTGTCTTCTTGAGAAATTTTTGCTTCCAAATTACCAAAATGTCTCACAAGGTCTTCATTGTGGCCTGTAGAAGTGAATAAAGTGGAAATAAAGTTCTTTTTCCTTCTACTAGAAACTGCAGCATGAAAAAACTTGTTTTTGTCACCATCTCTAAGCCATTTAACCCTAGTTTTCTGAGCCAAGAACTTCTCTTCTTCCTGATAAGCCTCAACCAAATCTTTTTCAATGAGATTAATCATAGAAGAATCAGCTTGAGAACAAACAGCCTTATCAAGAGCAGTTTTCAAGTCCCTAATTTTGTTAGCAACATTAAAACTTTTACCCCGTCCATTTAAGAATTTGGACTCTAGTGGCCTTGATTTTCATCATGAAGGTGTACATTTTAGAACCAACAACGGGAGTAATCCAACCAGCATGGGTGGCATCACTAAGACCATCTTCTCAAGCCACCTTTGGTAAAAACAAATGAAATATGCTCTCTAGTTTCTATAGGATTAGTGTCTCCAAGGACAAAGCAATGGTCAGAAGCAAAGGTATAGAAATGCTTGCGAATGGTTCTAGGGAATAAGTCTTTCCAATCCCCAGAGCACAAAAAATGGTCTATCCTTTCATACGTAGCAGGAAGGCCTTCTGAAGATCTTCTCCATGTCCAAAACTGGCCTTGAAAGCCAAGGTCCCATAGAGAATTCCCAGAAACAAAATTTCTGAAATCTTGACAGGAAGCTTCAGATCTTTGAGATCCACCACTCTTTCACTAGGGGATAGGAGATCATTAAAATCACCTGCAATTACAAAGGAGTTGCCCCACAAAACTATCATGCTAGAAAGGAAAGCCCAACATTCCCTTCTTCTAACAGGGTTAGGGTAAACATAGGTCCCAATAAACCACCAAGAGGCATTGATAAAGGAGTCAAAAACATTTAATTCAATAGTGCAGTGCATAGTAACAACAGAATTAATCAAGATACCTTGTTGCCACAAAATAGCTAAGCCACCAGACAAGCCAATTGGATCAACCACACAAAAATCTTTAAACTTTAGCCTTCTACATAGCTTTTTGATAACAATAGATTTGTTTTTTTTTTTTTGTCTCCATAAGGAAAATAAGCTCCGGAGAGTGGAGCCTACAAACTCCTCAAGCTGGGAAATTGTCAAAGACCCCACATGCCTTGACAATTCCACACCACCATCTTCATCGGAGAGAATCTGTTAGTATATATACATATATGTACTTTCTGTATTGTTAGTCTGCAGTTGTTTTGGTCTTGGTAGTTTAGTATTTATTTGTTGGGCTGATTGTATAGTTGGGCTTGCCACCCTATATATAGGTTCTTCTGAGTTGACCGCTCATAGTTGAATAATATCAGAAAACCTTTCATCTACTTTCACTGCAAACGAGTTCATAGAGAAAACCCTAGTTTGAATAAAAAGGTGGAGTGATTCCATCATCTTCATGGTATCAGAGAGGATTTGAAGCTTCGATCTGTCTCTTCATTTTGTTATATGTTTTTTTGTTGTTTTCATCTGTTAGAAGTAGATTTCGTTATCTTCGATTGAGATCGACAATGGCGGAAGAAAGACAACTCAGAGGCGTCGGCGATTTAGAGGCACCACTGGATAGGAAGAAGTATCACTCCTGGAGTCGAGCGATGCGTATGTGGCTGATTATGAAAAATAAGCTAGGTTTCATAGACGGAACGGTTCCAAAACCTTCAAATGACCAGAATCGCGATGGGAACAATGTGACATGAATGTTACAGCGTGGATCATGAGATTAGTGACTCCATCGATTGCGAAGACAGTACTGTGGATGAACTCGGCACATGAAATCTGGGAGGAACTTCAAAAAAGGTATTCGAAGATGAATTGTTTTCGTCTTTTAGATCTGCTTGAAGAATTCAACCAAATTACACATGGTAACCTGTCTGTTACAAAATATTTTGAGAAACTTAAAATTGTTTGGGATGAGATTATGGTGCTAAGGCCAATTCCTTCTTGTGAATGCGTGGTGAAGTGCAGCCGTAGAGTGATTCCCACCTTCGTATATATTGAGTCTAAATATGTCAAGAGGTTTATGAAAGGCTTGAATGAGAATTTTGCACAGGTTGGGGGGTGGAGCTAGTGGTTCTATCAGGGCTCCACACTGGATTAAGCCATTTTGATAATATCTTTAGATAGTCGACTAATGGTCAATCCGCTGATGTGTAATAGAAAGCTGCAAGCTTTATACTATTTGTCGTATAAACTCTTCTTTCTCTTATATCCTTTGTTTGACTAATCATTAGTTAATAATTTGACCCGCAAAGGAAGTTAGCCTGTCTGCCTGAAGTCTTCAAATTGTTTCACTATTGCAGTTTGTGTTGATCCGGAGACGTCAGTTGGAGCAAATTAAAGTTACAGTTCCAATTATTCTTCTCATTCTAAAGGTTATGTCTTTAGAGTTAAGTGATGAAGACATGGATCTGGAGGTTTTGTTTCATAAAGCAGTTTGTATTGCTGATTCCATAAAGACTGTTTGCAGTAGGTTGGTATGTCGGGCATTCTAAGATTCATTGTCTATATATATATGATCAGTGTTGAAAATGTGACATGACACTTGTAGTTTTGTGTGTCAGGATGGAAAAGATAACAACGAACTTCTCTCCTTAGACTCTGAGGTTTCTTCTCTGTTGCCCTTATGCGCTTGCAAAATGAACAGACGATGATGACAATTTTGCTAGTTGCTTCTCACATATTCAACATAGAGCATCACTAGCAGGTCATAATTCAGTTTTCTTGACGGTTTTTGCTTCACAAACCTTTTTCTGTTTTACGTTTTTTCAGAGAATTAGTGTTGTTGATTTGTACTTGAATTGAATGCAGTTATTTGGGGCTACAAGTCAGGCTGACATTGCCACATTTGCTGAGGCAGAGATGGAAATAGTCATTAAAGAATTGCTTCATAATCAAGGTAAAAGGTGGCGAGCAGTGGACACATATTTTCTCGCATGTAAATATACCGTGGGATTTGAAAGAAACAGGTTGTTGACTTCTTATCGAACGCATCTCGTGATGAAAGTGCAGAGTTGGCAATGTATACAACTTCACTTTATTCCTCATTGCAGGTAAAGCTCTTTTGAACCAATGAAAAAAAATTTGATTTCATTTGCCGGCTCGTCCATTCATAAATGTGCCTTTGTTGCAGATAAATTCTATTAGGCTCAAGGGTGATTCCGCACGATTAAAATTCTTTTTGTGGCTAACTGTTGAAACACAATCCAGGCTCTTCATGGCTGTGATTATGTGTGCACCTGATGCAATGCTGCGAAAGAAACATGATTTGCTGCATTCAAACAGGTTTGTTGGTATGTCTTTTGCATTCAATATATGCGCTGTGAAAAGAAAGTGATTGAAAATCATGCACCACATTTGAAACAAAGATACAAAAAAAATTAAATAAAAATAAAAATAAAAATAAAAAGTGAAGCTCTTTCACCACTTAGAGGGTTCTAGGATATAATAATTTTTTTACCTCATTACTGTTGCCAAGTTGAGTTTAGACATATTTGCTTGGTTATAACTTATAAGCTCACAGATTTTCAGGTGTATTTCTTTATGTAATCAGGTACTTGCAGATATACCAACTTCAATGAAATTCGACATTTTAACGGCGTTAGTAAAGAAGTGCGTGTTAGTGATGTTCTTGAATTTAAGTACTTACATGTCTCCGCACCGTCCGCAACACTGGACTCTAATTTCTCCTCGGTTCAGGTCAGTTACAAAGAATAAATTCTGAAAAATTCACTGTTAGCATTATTTTTTATTTAGGAAACATACTTGTTAGTGTTATAATAATTTGGTCACAACTGATACAACATATTTACACAGTTGACCATAGTGTATAATCTATTATTGATCACTAATGTAAAACCGAAAAAAAAAAATATGATCTATTCATTATTGATCAGTGGTGTAAAATGAAAATGGTCATAGCAACGTGACCCTACACACTTTTACACAATTGATATCGGTGTACTATCTATTGATCGTTATGGGTTCCGTTATGATTAATGGTAAAAAAAATTATATTGTGTCATTTTGTTAACATAATTTTGTTGTGTTGTAGAGTCACTTGCCTGTTAGTGATGTTTTTACATCTTTACCTACCTTCCCGCATTTGCCCTTTTAGACTTCTCATGTAGTGTGTGTGTATGAAGATTGCAGTGCTTCTAAAATTTGTTAAGGAGGAAATGCATTCAGAAATTACTAAAAGAACCTCGAGACATGACAAAGTCTTGGAAACCGCAAATGGAGACTATGATGATGTATCATGTTTTTGGAGTGGTGATGTTCTTCAAAATGTGGAAATGGTTTTTGAAGCCTCCACATGGAGGGCCTCCTTCTTATCCTGAATTTGGCGATGCGGTAAGTTGTCAATAATACCCTTTTCTTCTGCTGATAAAACGGCGTGATTACAGCATCTAACTGTTCCTTATACGCAGGAAAATTCATTTACTTGATCTGATAGATTTATATATGTGGATCCGTTGCAGGTTCTATCAGCTCTCAATCTGTATATAAAATTTACCATTGTTTCTGTCTGCCTACCGGTTTCTAGACAAGCTCCAACATCTTAGAGCACCAACCGTAAATATTGTAAAAACAAGGTTTAGCTTTTGCAGATTAATATTGTAATAGCCCTGTTTAACAATATAGGAGAATACTCAAAATACATAAAAATATTCTTCAAATGTCTGGTGAATTTCAATAAAAGTGTATGACATAGGACATGAAAAACTACAAATCATATTCATAGGAAAGAACAAATATATAAGGTAAATTCATATTGGACCCAAGTATCAAAACATAATACGAATCAAAACATCACAGCATATCCAAAACTGGTATCAGCATCTGTCTGTTTTGTCTTCTTTCTTCCCAAATATTCTTTTTTAAGAACCTTTCGATAAAAGCAGTTTGGTTGGATTATCCATTTCCAAGAAGTACTGGAGAACCAACGTTTCAATAACTTCGAGGCCGAGTTCACCATGTAAAGCTTGAAACAGAAAGCCTACAAATCTAGCTTCAACTGGTGTTGAAGCCTCCGAAAACCTCAGCAGACTAAGGAGCTCGAAACTTATCACATCGGTTGCAAACAAACTGGTGAAGAAAATTGTAACGTACGCATTTCCGTTTCCGTTTCCGTCCTCCCTGAATCCACCATACAAAACACAAAACAAAAAACAAACTCAGAACCTAATACAATAAATAATGCTTTTTATTTATTTTTACCTATTACTCCTTTTTCATCAGAAATACCTCTCCAAAACTAATTTG
>CM044897.1:106206227-106401739 GCA_024500145.1 Gentiana dahurica var. dahurica | reverse complement strand
TCTTTCAACCTTGCCATATCTGTGGATTTCTTATCCCCTGGAATCGCTTGACTTCTCCTTCTCATATTACTGGCTTGAGGCAATGATTCAAGGGAATTCAATATGAGGAGAAGTCGAGCGATTCAAGAGGATTATAAATCCACAGATATGACAAGGTTGAAAGAGAAAGTGCATGCTATCCTCAAGTCGTCTAGGGATGCACCCATGGCAGCAGATAGACTTAGTAGAGAGAAGGGTACAAGTTCTACTGAACTGGTATGAAATATTGTGTTCAGTTTTTTTTTTTTTTTTTTTTTGATTGTGTTTAGGTTTTCGTTTGTAGATTCTAGGAATTGTCGAGTGTGTGGCAGCTAATGAGGTCCGCACACGTTATCATGTTGATGTTGCAAAAGATTTAAGCCACCGCATCTACGGGGCTGAAATTAGTTTTGGAGAGGTATTTCTGATGAAAAAGGAGTAATAGGTAAAAATAAAGAAAATATAAAAATAAATAAAAGGCATTATTTATTGCATTAGGTTCTGAGTTTGTTTTTTGATTTGTGTTTTGTATGGTGGATTCAGGGAGGACGGAAACGGAAATGCGTACGTTACAATTTTCTTCACCCGTTTGTTTGCAACCGATGTGATAAGTTTCGAGCTCCTTAGTCTGCTGAGGTTTTCGGAGGCTTCAACACCAGTTGAAGCTAGATTTGTAGGCTTTCTGTTTCAAGCTTTGCATGGTGAACTCGGCCTCGAAGTTATTGAAACGTTGGTTCCCCAGTACTTCTTGGAAATGGATAATCCAACCAAACTGCTTTTATCAAAAGGTTCTTAAAAAAGCAGAAGATACATCTTCCAATATTTGGGAAGAAAGAAGACAAAGCAGATAGATACTGATACCGGATTTGGATATGCTGTGATGTTCTGATTCGTATTATGTTTTGATACTTGGGTCCAATATGAATTTACCCTATATATTTGGGTCTTTCCTATGAATATGATTTGTAGTTTTTCATGTCCTATGTCATACACTTTTATTGAAATTCACCAGACATTTGAAGAATATTTTTATGTATTTTGAGTATTCTCCTATATTGTTAAACATGGCTATTACAATATTAATCTGCAAAAGCTAAACCTTGTTTTTACAATATTTACGGTTGGTGCTCTAAGATGTTGGAGCTTGTCTAGAAGCCGGTAGGTAGACAGAAAGAATGGTAAATTTTAGATACAGATTGAGAGCTGATAGAACCTGCAATGGATCCACATATATAAATCTATCAGATCAAGAAAATGAATTTTCCTGCGTATAAGGAACAGTTAGATGTTGTAATCACGCCGTTTTATCAGCAGAAGAAAAGGGTATTATTGACAACTTACCGCATCGCCAAATTCAAGAAGAGAAGGAGGCCCTCCATGTGGAGGCTGCAAAAACCATTTCCACATTTTGAAGAACATCACCACTCCAAAAACATGATACATCATCATAGTCTCCATTTGCGGCTTCCAAGACTTTGTCATGTCTTGAGGTTCTTTTAGTAATTTCTGAATGCATTTCCTCCTTAACAAAGTTTAGAAGCACTGCAATCTTCATACACACACACACTACATGAGAAGTCTAAAAGGGCAAATGCGGGAAGGTAGGTAAAGATGTAAAAACAACACTAACAGGCAAGTGACTCTACAACACAACAAAATTATGTTAACAAAATGACACAATATACTTTTTTAACCATTAATCATAACGGAACCCATAACGATCAATAGATAGTACACCGATATCAATTGTGTAAAAGTGTGTAGGGTCACGTTGCTATGACCATTTTCATTTTACACCACTGATCAATAATGAATAGATCATTTTTTTTTTTTTTCGGTTTTACATTAGTGATCAATAATATATTATACACTATGGTCAACTGTGTAAATATGTTGTATCAGTTGTGACCAAACTATTATAACACTAACAAGTATGTTTCCTAAATAAAAATAAAATAAAAAATAATGCTAACAGTGAATTTTTCAAAACTTATTCTTTGTAACTGACCTGAACCGAGGGGAAATTAGAGTCCAGTGTTGCGCACGGTGCGGAGACATGTAAGTACTTAAATTCAAGAACATCACTAACACGCACTTCTTTACTAACGCCGTTAAAATGTCGAATTTCATTGAAGTTGGTATATCTGCAAGTACCTGATTACATAAAGAAATACACCTGAAAATCGGTAAGCTTATAAGTTATAACCAAGCAAATATGTCTAAACTCAACAATGCGGTAAAAAATTTATTATATCCTAGAACCCTCTGAGCTTCACTTTTTATTTTATTTTTTTATTTTTTTCGTATCTTTGTTTCAAATGTGGTTCATGATTTTCAATCACTTGCTTTTCACAGTGCAAATATTGAATGCAAAAGACATACCAACAAACCTGTTTGAATGCAGCAAATCATGTTTTCTTTCGCAGCATTGCATCAGGTGCACACATAATCACAGCCATGAAGAGCCTGGATTGTGTTTCAACAGTTAGCCACAAAAAGAATTTTAATCGTGCGGAATCACCCTTGAGCCTAATAGAATTTACCTGCAACAAAGGCACATATATGAATGAACGAGCCGGCAAATGAAATCGAATTTTTTTTCATTGGTTCAAAAGAGCTTTACCTGCAATGAGGAATAAAGTGAAGTTGTATACATTGCCAAGTCTGCACTTTCATCACGAGATGCGTTCGATAAGAAGTCAACAACCTATTGCTTTCAAATCCCACGGTATATTTACATGCGAGAAAATATGTGTCCACTGCTCGCCACCTTTTACCTTGATTATGAAGCAATTCTTTAATGACTATTTTCATCTCTGCCTCAGCAGATGTGGCAATGTCAGCCTGACTTGTAGCCCCAAATAACTGCATTCAATTCAAGTACAAATCAACAACACTAATTCTCTGAAAAAACGTAAAACAGAATAAAGGTTTGTGAAGCAAAAACCGTCAAGAAAACTGAATGATGACCTGCTAGTGATGCTCCATGTTGAATATGTGAGAAGCAACTAGCAAAATTGTCATCGTCGTCTGTTCATTTTGCAAGCGCATAAGGGCAACAGAGAAGAAACCTCAGAATCTACGGAGAGAAGTTCGTTGTTATCTTTTCCATCCTGACACACAAAACTACAAGTGTCATGTCACATTTTCAACACTGATCATATATATATAGACAATGAATCTTAGAATGCCCGACATACCAACCTACTGCAAACAGTCTTTATGGAATCAGCAATACAAACTGCTTTATGAAACAAAACCTCCAGATCCATGTCTTCATCACTTAACTATAAAGACATAACCTTTAGAATGAGAAGAATAATTGGAACTGTAACTTTAATTTGCTCCAGTGACGTCTCCGGATCAACACAAAAACTGCAATAGTGAAACAATTTGAAGACTTCAGGCAGACAGGCTAACTTCCTTTGCGGGTCAAATTATTAACTAATGATTAGTCAAACAAAGGATATAAGAGAAATAAGAGTTTATACGACAAATAGTATAAAGCTTGCAGCTTTTTATTACACATCAGTGGATTGACCATTAGTTGACTATCTAAAGATATTATCAAAATGGCTTAATCCAGTGTGGAGCAAAGACATTGATAATTTTTCGGTTGATGCTTTGCAAAGCTCATTGTTGGTGCATGAGCAGAAGTTTAAAAAGAATGGCGGAGAGGAGCAAGCACTAAAGGTCAGTCATGATGAAACAAGAAGTAGAGGCAGAGGAGTTGCAGCTAGAGGTCGCGGACGAGGTAAAGGTAGGCTAACAGTTAATAAAGCCACAATAGAGTGCATTTCCCGTATGAATGTCCACAATGGAATAAAGAAGCTAACTATGCACAAGTGGATGAAGGAGAATAGTTACTTTTGATGGCATCTGTAGAAGAACGTGAAACAAAATCTGGGCTTATGTTTTTCATCATCTACAAACAGATTTGAATAAGCACATAAGATACCACATTCAACTAAAGTACGTACGAAAAGAAGACAAAAAAGGGATCTTTTGACACTGATATTTCAAGATAACTACCTGGCGCATGGCTGGATCTTTCATTTGGTTTCTCATTTGTTCTTGCATGTCACCACTACAGCCGGCTAAGCTTGACTGAGGAAGAACAGTTGAACCTTCTTGATTGACTGTAAGCAAAGGTGATGAGTCAATCCTAGAAACAATAGTCTGAGCATGAACAAAATCACAGTAACAACACAATTAACAAATCAGAGCCGGATTCTTTCAAAAAAAGATTATATAGAGGGTTCATTAGAATCACAAGAAATACCGGGAAATCGTTGGAAATCGTGAAAAAATTTACTCAAGAATTTGAGGGGGAAAAAAGAACGATAAAAAGAATTACATGAAAATTGAGCTAGATGAGGGACGGTGGAGCTTCCAGTGGAGCTTCCAGGTTGACCACTGGGGACGGTGGAGACGGCGTCTGCGTCGGCCTCAGAGTCCGAATCGCAGTACGGAACCAGGGGAAGCACTGAAGACGAAAAAAAAATTATATAGAGGGTTCATTAGAATCACAAGAAATACCGGAAAATCGTTGGAAATCGCGAAAAAATTTACTCAAGAATTTGAGGGGAAAAAAAGAACGATAAAAAGAATTACATGAAAATTGAGGTAGCGGAGGGACGGTGGAGCTTCCAGGTTGACAAATGGGGACGGTGGAGCTTCCAGATTGACCACTGGGTACGGTGGAGACGGCGTATGCGTCGGCCTCAGAGTCCGAATCGGTAGGGAACCAGGAGAAACAATGAAGACGACGACATTTTTTTTTATAGTGAAGTTTGGAATTCGGCGTAAATAAGTAAGAAGGTATTTATTTTGAAGCACTAACAAGGGGGAAGTTTGTGTTGTCTCCACACGGTGTGGAGATACCGTGTGGCACTTTCCAGACCACACAGTTTTATTCTGTATTTAAACAATTAAACTATGTGGTTCTGATTGTTTCACCCATCACTTCACCTCAAATTCGCTCACCACACAAAAGGGAATTGTTGTTCTTTGAAATATTCTCCAAAAAATTATTGTATTAATTAGAGTGTAATTGAGGCGAACCAAGCCGAGCCGGATTGTGATGCCATGAACTCTCCTCTGTTGGATCATATGGAAACAGAACATGTGATGAAGTTCTGAAAGGACTAAAGGATGATTTTAAGCCAATGGTGTTCCAAGCCATGTTAATGGTGTTGGATGTAATATCGCCGGACAGATCTAGATCCGCCCGATTACGCAGCGGAATAACAAGGATCACGATCAATATAAATTAAACTACATAATTTAAGATCTACCTACAAGAAGGTGAGATCTACTTACCAATCAAAAAGGATGAACTCCAAGATTGAGAAGCCGAGATCCGAATAGTTGAGATGCCACGATCTTCCGATGTGTATCTCCAAACAACAACCGGTGGATGTTGATCCTTGATGCTTGACCTCCTTGATATGCTACCCGGAAAATCCCGAAGATTTTCGCCGAAATTCCAAGCTTATTTTGTGTGTATATGCGTGTATTATGATATATCAAAGGCTTAGGAGAACTCTCTTTATATAGGAGAGAAATCATTGTCCTCCAAGGATTTAATAATTAATACAAAATCAATTATAATAATCATTTTCCATAAAAGATACTCCTAGAATAATCTAGAGTAATCTAGAATATTTAAGGATTAATCTAATATGTTTACCTTAATTAATTATTTAACAAATAAACAATTAATCACATGACATGTAATTATCCAAGAAAACTAATTTCTTTCCAATTACAACATGTATACCACGCCAATCACCCCTAAAATTAGGGTTTCACACGCCACACTCAATTATGAGCCGAGTCCACGAAAAATGTCTTTTCCATGTATTTTATTATTTAGTCCAACAAATAATAAATCGCACATCAATTAAATAGTCCAACTACTTAATTATTTTTTAAGGCCCAACTTCAAGAAACATATACATGTTAGAAGCCACATCGGGGACCATGGACCTATAACCAGTAGCTACAATAAATTAAATAAAATTATTCATCGAACAGAACAATTCTTATTCAATCTATTAATTCCAGGATTACGCCATCATAAACCCGAAACTGAACTATATCGATTATAGATATATACTTACACTCTAATCACTGAGTAAAAGAGTACATTGATATAATCATTACATACGGATAAATCCTCCATAGACTGTTCGTTTTGATTCAGGATATTTCAGTAAACCCTTCTCAAAACATCTTATCCTTATTTATCATTAACTCCCTAGTAATCAATTAGTTCATAACTAATATAATATGAACTGGGCCCATCGATCAGTTTCTAGGATTAACAAATAAAAGAACTGTTTGTCTACTTTCCGTAGGAATGAAAGGATTCCATATCTGTGAAGTTACAGACTACTCACTCATTCCAGAATAGAGCCAACGAGAAGTGTTCAGATCACATGCATCCAAGTGATCCTTAACTAACACATCAAACCCTACTTTGAACCAAGCAGTAGACTGTGATCACATCAAGATTGAGATTAATCCATTTATGACCATCTTGTGATTCGATAAGATTTCTCGATCACGGAATTATATCGAGAATTCAAATCAAATCGGTTCAGTCCTATATGATAGACATCATATATAAATGCCCCACTAGGTACCCTATACCGACGGTCCGGATAAGACGGTCACACCGTTAAGTGTTCTGGGCGCATTATTGGTATATTAATCATGAGACCCATACTCTGATTAAATTCATCACGGACTAAATAGTTTTAAGCATATCATCACTAACTCAATCCTCGTGTGTATGCCATACAGTGAGTTATGTGATTTCTTACCGATATACTTAGGGTTTTCAGCAGTGTATTAATATAAGCATAAATGCAAATATTAAGATGAATTATAAATCCTGTCAAAAACAATAACATAAATTGTCTTTCGGGCACTACACCTAACAAATGGTGCCTTTTCCTGAGGTCCAAGATGCTTTTGCGATGGCTATCAAGTTTGAGAGACAGAAAACTTATGTGTTTACCAAGGCAAGGAATCAAGCTTCCACAATCTTGATGGCCCAAAAGACTAGACATTCCAAGAATGAAAGAGCTGATCAATTTGGGTCTAGATCCAGTCTATCCAACAGAATAGAACAGTCAAAGAACTTGCATGCAAACAGTTTTAAAACTAAGAACAATAAAAAAATTCAATGCATTTTGTGGGTTTAATGGTCATACTGAAAATAATTGCTATAAGAAACATTGTTATCCACCAGTTTTAAGTCCAAAAGCAGAGCTAACATGGTGGATCAGACAGATTTAGATCAGTCTGCTAGTGGGGAGGATCAGGAAGTTGGACAAGCTAGGTCTAGAATTCAGTGTCTCACTTCACAATAATTTGAGAGGCTGCTGAATCTCTGAATTCATTCATCCGGCCATGTAGTGAACCAAATTCATGCACTGAATACCCACTTCTTACCTGCTCAAGGATTAGATGGCACTAGTATACTAAGAATATACACAATGGATCTTAGATTCCGGAGCCACATATCACATTGTGTGCTCTTTCTCAAGATTAAGTAATCTCAAACTTGTTGTTAACGTGAAAGTAGGATTACTTGCTAGAAATAATGTACATGTGACTAATAACGGACAAGTTAAGATCAGTCCTTAATCTTAAAGAAGCTTGATCGGCTTTCTAACCGGCAGAGTATCGGGTCAATTGTAATCTAGATTGGTGAGCAAGGTCGTATCCACAGGGAGAAATCTCAATTGAGTACCAAAGTAGCCCAAACATCTAGTCTAGGTGTATCCATAACTCGAGAAGTGGTCTTTAATCAACTACAAAAAGCAACTTAAACTAAGTGATGAAAACGAACTAAAAGTGCAATTAACTAAAGCTAAAATGACTCGGGTGTAGGGGAAATGATATGAAACAAGGTGGCTCGGGTGATGTTCCAATGAACTAGACATAAGGTCTTCTAACTACTTGGAATCAAGATTCAACAATGTGTTCTCAAAGCATTCAAGGTGCAATTCACTATTATCACGTTAATCGATCTCTCGCATTGACGTACTATAACAAAACATTTATCTATCGGCTAGGACTAGATTGAATGAATGGCTACGCGTTAAAGTGCAATAAATTGCCTAATCTAAGATTAGGTAACACACATTCTAGAAATCAATTCTGTCTCTAGATGATTTTACTAAGTGCTCATGGTCACTTGTGTCCATGCCAATTCTTACAATTACGCCTCGAATCAACACTAAGATGATGCAGTCAGTCATGAATTAATCACCCATGAAAATCAATCACCATGACTTGAACCAATTAAGAACATACAAGACTACCCAACTTGAATCCAAGCAATTACAACCTATTTAGATGACAAAAATGGAAGGGTTGAGGACTATTTTCGGCTCAGCCAATGCCCAGGAGCGTAGCCCCTGTTTCTCGACTCCCCTCTCTTCGAGCCCGGATCCTCTGCTGTGGTGAATACACAGCAGGGCCTGCTGTGATAAGGAAACGGCGTCGTTTTGAGTCTAAACGACGCCGTTTTGATCGCGAACTTAAAAAATAAAAATAAAAACATCACAGCAAAACGACGTCGTTTTGCGTCGAAACAATGCCGTTTCACTTCATAGCACCTCACAGCATTGGCCGCATACAGCAAACGATCCCAATTCCCTCTGTTCTCCAAAATCCAATCGTCTAACTCCCCCGTTTCTAACTTTTTATCTAATCCAATCTATCTATATTATTATAATATTATTTTCCTTTTTTTTGTATTTTTTTTTTGGAAAATTAGGGATAAGGACACAATCTGAAATATTTTTAAGTAACAGGACAGCTACATATTTTTTGTAGGGAGAAGGACAACTGTATAATTTTTATAGCGAGAAGGACAAACAGTGAATCCCGAAAATCAGTGAATCTCCCTAGTGAATCCCGAAATCAGTGAATTTCGACAGTGAATTCTGAAAATTAGTGAATTTCGACGATGAATTTTGAAAATTAGTGAATTTCGACAGTGAATTTCGTCAGCGAATTTAAACAGTGAATTTCGACAGTAAATAAATAGTTTTGTCCTTTATGCAAAAGTTTCAAAAAACTGTCCTTCTACTCAATTGATGAAATATTTCTGTCCTTCTCCCTCATTCCCTTTTTTTTTTACCGGAAACGAAAGGAGGGAGGGGGAAACGAACCCGGGTCTCCAACCACCGGAGCCTGGGTATTATTTTCCTTCTTTTCATTTTTCATTACCCCATGAAAATATAGTTTAATTAATACATATTATAATAATACTTAGTCTACAATATAAGTCAAACAGCACTTCGGCTGGGGAATAAGGTGTGGGCTTGGCTTGATTGATGAACTTTGCTGCGATGTTTTGGCTCAAACAAGATGATATCACCATCTTCGTCATATCTCATCATTCCCGATCATTTTAATAATCGAACACCTGAAATACCACACAAACAAACCAACAAACGTAATCCCGTGGGCGTGGGGTACACAGTACCCCGTGTGTGCTATAAAAATCCATATTTCAACGATTAAAAACGAGATTTCTCATTAAGTGTGATGTGGAACCGAGAGTGACAAAATTAACATGAAATAGAGTTAATACGATGGAAACGAGGCTCGAAGTGCAATAAAATGGGTGTAAAACATGTGTAAAATGCATAGAAGGGTTAACTCTCATCAGTCCTGCTCTGACTTTGTATAATGTCTCATACATTCCTGGTTTCAGGTTTACTTACATTCACCAGAAATCCAAATTGTGCAGCTGTTTTCACTGCTAACAAGTGTGTTTTACCGGGCAACAATAGAAAAATGATGATTGGTTCAGTCAGCTGAGTTACACAAAGGCATGTACGTATTGATTCAGAAATCTATTGCTCACACTGATGTTTCCGATCTTATTTGTAATTCAATAGAGAGTAGATGTCTGTCTGATACTATAGACGACAAACTTTGTCTAATAGACATCCAAATGAGGATTATTATGTAATATTTTTTTGGGATGTCAATAAAGGTCCCTCTACTTTACCTATTCAATGTATTACTGATTGTAATGGGAGTTACAAAGTCTATCGGTGGCGGATCCGCAAGAGTTTTCTAGCAGAGACATCGTTCTTTCTTGTGTAAAGAGGTGTTTACAACAGTTTACTTGACGCGTTTGTCGAAATACTGCAAGAAGGCGGACCTGGAAAGCTCTAAAGAGGCCTAACTCCTAGTCTTTTTGGTATTATACCATACGCAGTAATGAACTACTTTGCTTGCGAATTGCGATACATTAAGGAAATTTTACCGTGAAGTTTTTAAGCAAGAGAGGATTGGAAACGTAGAGACACTTCTGATTGGATCTGCAGCTGGTGTTGTATAAAATAGTGCAACTTTTCCACTCTAGGTGGCACGTAAACACATGCAAGTCGGGGCAGTTAGTGGGAAAAAAGTTTATAAAGATGAGAGAGATAGAATCAGCTCAACTTTGAATGTTACCGATGCCGATACCAGAGAGTCGAGCCTGAATCTGCTCCTTTTATATCATCTATAGAATCCGCTTGAAGTATGCTTACCATTGTAATAGAAAGAAGCATTTATGCTTTAATTATATATACAGGGGGGATAATTTTCCTCTTTATGGTTGTATTATACCATAATTGGAATATTCTCAAGTCCCGCGATCGCACACTCCCACTATTACGTTCCCCGGAAACTAGCAAGTTATTGAGCTAAGATCGAAGATCTTAAGTTGATCGAATATGCACACATTCAACTGCTTTAGAAAGTCAAAATTAAGGCCTCGGTGTGATGTCGTGGTGAATTTGATGTGAGGTCTTTAACAATACGCTTTTATAAAAAAAGTAAAACAAGTTGCAGTAATCTTTTTACTGGCTTTTGTTTCATGGTTTCTGACTTTCACTACGAATGTATCATTCCGCAAAAGATCTTCAATGAAGGCGAAAATAGGAATGCATCATAACATATATTAAGAGTCAAATCTCAGATTTAAGCAGCCATTAATTGTCCTAATCTAGTTTCAACACTTGATTTACCAACATTCTATATACTAATCTTTGTACCCACCCCACCCCACATATAACACATGCATATAAAGACGAATCCAAGAACTTGTATTCAGATGGGCTCATAGACTGTGTTCATATGATCGAGTGGGTTAACCTACGATTGGCATGATGGATTAAACTAGATTATATAAGTTATTTGACATAAAAAAAAAAAGTCCCTCTGATAGGCTTAGCACCGCCTCCTCCGTTCATGGTATACCCTACTTCCTCCCGTCTTGACCACCTGCTGTCGTGTTCTTCAATATCTGCAAAAATTGTTCATTCACTCTATTTACAACAACTACAATTTCACACTATAAAAACTGAGTGTGTTTAAAGAAATGCTTTCAATCAAAACCTAACATTATCAGTAAAAACAGTCTCTAAGCATCTGGTTCTCATTAAAACAAAACAGAGGAAAAGAGAGAGAGAGAGATGGTAGGCATACCTGTCGAAGCATCTGGTTTTCGTTTTGCAAAGTGGACTGACGTTCCTCCAGCTCAGCATTCTTGGTTTCCAGCTCCTTAACCCTAGTCTCCAAGTCAATCAAATACGCCTTCTTCCTCTCCCTAGCTTGCTGAGCAGAAACTCGGTTCCTAAGCAATCTTTTCACCAAACACAACACAACACAACACGGTATAATTACCACACTACTCCACATATATAACGAACGTATAATGATACTCCAAATCATTATCAAATTTATAGTATCTGTGTAGTTTTAGCTTTGACTGATAGCAAAGAAAGACGCTATCAAACAAACCTGACACCAAAGCCATCAAAATAGTCACCAAAGCCATAAAAGCCGTCATCAAACAGATACATTAAGCATAGTCACCAAAGCCATCAACGCATTTAACTATCATATATACTAAGCAGTCATTAGTCCATTAAAAGAATGCCCTGGGTGCAGCATCTTGACAACAACAGTTTTCTTGTGCAGCTTACCACCACCATCATCCTTAATATCCCTTGAAAAACTGCCTCTTTTTCATATGATCTATCTTCTTGTAAATCATATCAAGTCTTTCACCATTATCAATCATAATAGCATAGTATCTAGCCACTATATGCTACTGTAGCAAAAAGTCCAGTAGTCCCACTGTGGACGATCCCGTGGACTTTAACCAATTTTTTCGTATTTTGCTATGTTTTCATTATCCCACTTGGGAAGGTTAGGGAAAGTGTCAAAAAAGATTAGACATAACGTTGTAAGGATAGACCAAAATAATTATTGAATCCACCCAAAGTGACTAAAGAAGCACTATCAGGCTCGAGTTTTGTGGTGTTTTTACGCAAAACAATTAATAAGCATCCCCAACAGGCAGAATTTAGAAATACTAAATTAATTAAGAACAGGGTTGTACAGTCACCTCTTCAATCTTTTGTTTTCTTTATCAGCTGGGCTTCTGCCCCTCTTTCTTGATCCTGTTGCCGATTGATGTACCGTACCAGCAGCTGAACCTCCTTGGCCATAAGCTGATGCACCCACAGCTTCTCCACCTAGGTCAGGAACTCTCCTTATTTCATCATCACTCTCCATACCTACAATTAATTTAAACCCCAAGTTAGAATCTTTCTCCAAACCCTCATCTTTAACTACAACAATTTGTCGCCAAAAGTAAATCAGCTGGCCCAAAATGCAGAAATTGAACATTTTCTGCCGCCTTTTCCTGAACTAATTCCTGAATTGCCTAAAATCTAGAAGCTCATGCATGTACTGTCCCCAATGAAAACTAAGACAAGTTAATACTTCAAACTGAATCTTAAACAGAAAAGCTACAAATTACTCCAAAGTGAAAGAAAATTTATACATTTGTAACCCTGATGCCCACAAAAGAAAATGTAGTTAAAATTTTCATCTTTTTTCTTAGCAAGAAGACGAGAACTAAAAAGCACCCAAAAAAATGTCACAAAATAAACCTTCTTTGGTTTCAAGATGAAGGGCCGAGCTGGAAGATCTTTCACTGCTTGAAGGTAAAGAGTTTGCCGGAAGATTAAAGCTTGTAGCTTGGTCTTGCATTTCCATCATCTCAGAACCCCCAAAAAAAAAAGAGGGAGGGAGGGAGTCGGAGAAAATGCAGGAAATTTTCCTGGAAAATGCAGAGAAAGAATGTAGAAAGCTTTCTAGTTGTTTGTCGGAAGAAAAGAGCGGGACGTTAATGCTTTGCTTGCTTCACAGAGGAAAGTGAAGAAGACAGCCGAATTGTAAACAAGGTGAAACGTCCGATTGTTTTTTATCGGACGGTAATAAGGATATGTTCGTGGAAGTACCAGGAGCCACAACGTGTTTCAAAGGCCAGTTGGTGAAAGGCGTGGTTAATAATTAACCGTTGGATTGGGATTAAGTGTAGGGTCAGATTTTTCTTTTTCAGGAGAATGTGGGTCAGATTCTAAGCCGTTGATAAAATAAAATAAAAAATCTAAACGTTAAATCCGGGTAATTCTGATGCAAAAACTCTTCATCATAACGTGTTTTCGGATGACTGTCGCTTATATAAAAAGACAAAATTTTATATAGTCGTACATATGATAGTTATCCAACGATCCGTTCTAATAACGAGTCACTGCATTGGAATTATCTGTTAAGTCCGGTGTTTCAAGTAGCAGCACATCAATTTTATGATTCTGGTTATATAGTAGGGTGATGATACATTCGTTACGGTTGAAAAGCTGATTTTCATCGATCGATTGTAACTTTTAAGTTTTAATTAGATGAAAGTCACTTTAGGAAGGAAAAGAAATCGATATAGAAATCAGTAAATTTTCGTTGACTCGTTGTTTTTAATATGATGTTACGGTCTGTTGTGATTATATGTTTTGGAAAAAATTGATGATGATTTTGTAACAAAATTATTTTGGAACATACGATCCAGTGGCATAAAACATATTTTACAAACATTCCATTATTTAAACAGCTCAAATCAAATTAGGAAGATGTTATTAACATGGCTATTATTTGGACCCCTCCGATTTTACCCTCTGCACCTTACCGGTCAATGTACCATATCAATATCTCAGAATCAATCATGTTAAGGTTGATTTTGGAGCCATAAACAGAATTTTTTAAAATCGATTTTTACAATACATCTACGAAAAATCGATTTTTTTTAATTTTATAATTGACTCAAAGTCAATTCTACTGTGATTCATGAATACAGTGGTGCAATTAAAGACCATATTATAATAGTATTACGGTATTTAGATCTGAAGTCTCTAAAGTTGGGCTGGTTCAATGAATTTTAGTTATAGGGGACCAAATGCAATGACCAAGACATGTGCCTCATTCTTTTAAGTTGGGTTGGTATATAAAATTAGATTTTTTTAGGTAGTATTATATATGCGCAATGACGGAGCTAGAAATTTATCTTCGGGTGGGCTCGTGTACCATCTAAGTACAGTCGGGTAGACTGTGTTAAGATAACCGACTGTGTAAGACTGGATTATATAGGTTTTTCGGTGTATCAAAAATAGCAACCGGGTGGGCTTAGCCACCCTAAGCCCACCATGTAGCTACGTCCTTGTATATGCGTTCGTTGTGAATGCTCTTAATTTTATGTTTTACATTGTAGATCATTTATAAAGGTAAACACTCGTGTTTTATAGTAAATTATTGTGTATTCACTTCGTACGAATGTACCGACCCTGATAGTGCGAAGCCTCCTATAGTTACACAATAGGGTCGGCTGCACCTTTGTATTATATGGGTCAGTCGACCAGCTAAAAATATATTATAATGATGATAATATTAATGTTCACATGGTTATTATGAGTTTGACGGTCTTATTTTTATATTTTGATTTGTATTGAACTAAAATATATACGACTAAGTTTAATACTTATAAAATATGATAAATTTTCGAATTCATAAATTAATGCAGTCGCCTCTGGTTACACATTATCACCACCAATCCCTCCACCTAACATCCGCTACCAACCACCATGTCATTATCATTCGTTACCACTGCCATTTGTACTACCACCATCATTCACCACCACTCATCATACCATGATCCACCCTACTACCATACATCGCACCTTGCGCTACACCCGTCACCCACTAAACGTCGTCTTCATCCACCATTTTTCGTATAATTTATCACGGAATATAATCGTTTTATTCCTTCACTAGCTAAATGCATAAATGAAACCATGTCATTACATTTCATCCCACACGATCAAAATCATCCACACCATTCAATTCGAATTATAAACGTGTTGGGTCTAGGTAGTTTCATAGACTATAGTATTAATGTGGTGTGGTATGATGTATATATGTATGTATTGTGTAAATGGGTGGGTTTTAACACTTTTAGTCCATCTTAGTAAAAAAAAAAAAAAAAACAAACAAACACTTTTGGTCTATTATATTTTAGTTTTGTTTCTAAAATAACTCTTATGGTTTTGAATGACATTTTTGGTTCCTTAAGTCTGTATTTTGTTTCAATTTTAAGACAATTTCTAAATTAGCAGTATAAATTAACGTCGACTAAACGTTGAATCCGACAGGAGAAGGTCGATTTTAGATGGGAAATGTAATCACGCATGGCTGTCATGTCGGATTCAACGTTTAGCTTTACGAGACTAAAATTGTCATTCAAAAAGATAAAAGTTATTTTTAAAACAAAGCTAAAACATGAAGGACTAAAAGTATCGAAATACCTATTGTAATTTTTTTAGGGTTATTTGTAAAAATCCTTACTGTAAAAGTGTCAAAATCCCTATTTTTAAATTAAAACCATCTCGTTTTCATCCCTCCCTTTCACATTGTGCACAGTAGGTGTGTAATTGAGTCGAATCGAATCAATACTTCTTAGAGTTTGAGCCCGACTTAACTTAGAAAAACTCAAGACTTAAAACTCGACTTGAGTCATAAATACTCGATATAACTCGACTTGTTAAATACTCGATTTGAAAGTAAAATTATTTTTTTAGGGGTGTAGGCTCGATTATTTATTTATTTAATAATTATTTAATAAAGCCGATTAACTCACGAGCGACTCAGTTAATATAATTTGAAGCTTGTGATTGACTCGCTTATTCGAGTAACTTGATTCTAGCTCGAACTTGGAAAAAAAAAAAAAAAAAAAAAAATATCAAGTAAAATACATCTTTCCATCCTCTTTTGCTGGTTTTGAGCTTTTTCTCTCGGGAGATAAGTTTATATAGCGTATTAGCGAAAGTTTGTTTCTTATTTAGTATTCTTGAGAAAGTTTCTTTCTTATATAATACAGCGATGTAGCCGCGACACCCGATATATTGGCGATGTATTGGTGAAATGCAAAATCGTGAATGCCCTTGGCGATGTATTGGCGATACTTAGCGATCCTTGACGATCCTTAGCGATGAATTCGCGATGAATTAACGATATATCGACGAGGTGTTTTTGAAAGGTATTATTTAGGAAAAAAAACTTTGCGAACGTACTATTTAGGGAATTTTCCCTTTTCGCTTTTCTCATAAGGAATAATCACCAGATAGGCCTGTCAGAGGTCGCATTCACAATACACTCATAATTCACAAAAACAACAGATCTATAAACATAATTCCAACAACACAAAAACAGCAATCCAAACAACTATACGGGTCAGAATTTCTGATGGCGGGTCCGTCCTCAAGACCGAATCCTGCATCCTCATCAAAGGGAAAGTGGAGAAATATATCTACCTATGCATCTCGCATCTTTCTTGTACTGATCATTTTCCAGGTCCCTCTTTTCAGGTGATCTAAACATAACTGCTTAACTTTACAGAATTACCGCACTATTCCTTCTGGGCTTATGATTTTTTGCTGTTTTAGTACCTGGGTTGTAGTTTGTTTGGCTAAAGATTCTTACTTTTTGCATAATTGAACTGGTACAGCTTATAGACACTTTGTTGTTATGCTCTATTTATTGGGTCGATTTTTTTGTACTGGAAATCAATGGTTTTTCCTCTAAAATTTGGTTCTAAGTTCCTAATTTTTTGGGCCGTCCCTTTTTGATATGTTTGATTGGTAGCTTCTTTGATTGACCTTCATCCTTGATTATGGGAGTTTCCAGAGTATAAACATTTCTGATGAAAGTTTAATATCATTTGTAATGTTGCTAAGTTTTATCTGATTATTTAAAGGCATTATGCCAATTTAATTTGGTTTCTTGTGGTGTTCTGGTTTTATGCTCCATTCTGAAAGTAGTTTATTAGGCAATTCCTATCTATGCCAATGTTTTGTAATTTTGCAGTCTGTTTAGTCTTGCTTTATGCTTTAATCATACAGTTACAAACACTTCAAAATGTTGACCTTTTCATGTGTATCGAGTATATTTGTCGTATCCTTTTGGCATTAGTAACTTGAACATTCCAGTCAGTTCACTTGTGAGGAGAAGATCCCATGTGTTCCCTGTGTATTGTTGCAATGCAAAATTAGTTCTGGACAAGAAAGCCGATATTACTATAACGAGTAAATTCCTGATTATCGGTTGATTATGGTAGCATTGTTTCTTGCACTTTTCTGTCTATGATCCCCTTCTGTAACTTCGAATCCCTGCAAACTTGGCATTATACAATATTCAATCTATTCCTAGATGTACATTATTGGTTGTATACTGATAGTTTGCCAGTTTCCGATGCAAAAAGACAGCATTGCTCCTGCATTAAATTGCTGAATACTTTTGACTTAAATGTTGGGCACTTTTTCAGGGTTCCGTGTAGATCTGGAATATGCACAACACCGATTCAGGTGACATCGTCCCAGTTGATTGCCAGTGAAATCTTTCCTCTTCCTGTAGTGAAGGCCCTACTTTATCCAGGAGCTTTCGTGAATGTCCTAATCAACGACAAGACTATGCCAAAATGGGATAATCTTCTTAGCATATATAACCTGACTGATGCAAAAAATGCTTCAGCTGTAGTTGACTTGCAACGCTTGGAGGTTCGGTACATAACTCTTCTCTTTTTTCGTTTCTTTAAAATCTAGCGTAGTTGTGCATTTTAGAATTTTTTTCTGAGCTTCATTGTTTCCCTTTTGGAGAAGACAATCTCTAAAACATGGCCAGTCTGAGTTTGCTTGCGAGTTTTTCATCTCATAACTGTTTAAAATGGTACTACCTCCGTCTCAGTAAACAAGCCACTTTTGTATTATATCAACTAGACTGCCCTTTCTTTCTCCTACCAAGAAATGTCGTCGTAGCAAAGAAGAGTGGCTTAAAGGGACCGAATTAGAGCAATAACATTAAATACTACAGTGATTTTTGTTAAACGATAGATAATATGAGGAAAACATTAAGTGGTAAAGTGACAGATAAAACATGATAGGGCACTAATACTCATCCCCCATTGGCATTCTTGGTGTTCTTAGTGAAACTTTCTCCAAAAATTTAAACTTTTCCTCTTTAGTCTCTACTTGCTTTACAAATATCTTGCTCTTCTTGGACCAGGTTCTAGCTGGAAGCTACTTTGCAGTGGCTGGAGGACTAATCGGCGTTGTGAAGCCAGGTAGGATGAGCATGTTCGGGACACTTCTCGTTATTTGGGGCCTTGTGAAAGAAGGGATTCTCGGTAAGCAAGTAAACACCGATCCAACCAAAACGGTGTTCATGTACCCGACAATGTTGCTTGCACTTGTTTCGGCATTATTATCCGTGAAGTACGATCTGAATAGGATTTCACGGAAGTCCATAGCTCAACCTATAGCTAAACCTTTGAAGAGCTCTTTGAAATCCAAGCTGAAATGAGTCGAATCGAATATGTAACACCCTCCATTCAGAGCAACCACCAGAGGCAAACCGACGTTCATCTCAATGGGGCACCGGCCCGGCCCCAGTGGATTTTTTTTTAAATTTTAAATCCTTCAAAATTATTTTGAAGCGGATTTGTGGTTCTGAAGAAACATTTTCTGGATTTGTCACCATCTCATTTGTAATTCATAGGCGTGTAGTGCAATTTTGTGGCTTTAGTGTAAACATTTTATTTTGATCCGCAATTTGGTCGTCTTACCTGAGGATGTAAATGATTCGAGTCTAGTCAAACATTAAGTTTATTGAGTTGAACGCACTTTAAATTTACAAACTCAAGTCCGAGTATGAACTTGAACTCGAAGCAAGCTCAAGGTTAGACGGTCTCTAATAATACATCTTTAAATAACACTCTAAACACATCGTTTTCTGTTCCAGTTATATTTTTTTAACACTTTATAAAAACATCCATTCCAATAAATACTCTTTAGACGATCCTTCAAACACATTTTCTTTCAACTATATATCTAACCACAATTTTTTTTTTATATTCATCCACCACAAAACGAAGGGAAAGTGCACACTATTCACCTTGAGGGGATACTCCATATATATAGATTCAAGTAACATTTTTTCAGATAGAGTACCAATAAAGTTATATGGTAAAATACTGGAAATGCAAGAGTTAGAGTGTAAATAAAGCCTCTATTAGAGACAGTCTTAGTTCAAGTTGCCTCCAGTTTAATGGTGTTCGTGATTATCTTTAATTTGAGTTGATTAAAATACGTGTTTTAAAACGTTACACAATATATATATATATACATACATACATACATACATATAAATATATATATATATATATATATTTTTTTTTTTTTTGTAAATACCAAAGTACTATTAATTTTTAAAAATAAAGGATTTATATATTGTTTCTAAATTTGATTGATTAAAAAGTACTACTGTACTAGTACAAAAGTGTGGACGTGATTCACAAAGTACTTTCCTTGGCACGCTATCACTAATTTATTCACAAAACATGAACACCAAACCCCACACCTAACCCTTTCAACAAAAAAAAACACCACACCTACTTTTTATTTTAGTATTTATCATTTATTTTATTTTGAGAAACAAAACACTTTTATTAATCAACTAAATCCGTCAAAATTGTAGTAGTAACAGAGTTTGGAGGATGTGCTCTCCAAGCAATTACACCTAAAGAATCAGCGCCTAGTCGTGCAAGAATATATGTTGGTTCGTTGCCAGTACGCCGAACAAAAGAAAAACCAACCGTCGAAAAGTGGGTCGTCTCCGCAATGCAATCTTGTATTAAACTACCACAAGAAGAGAAGTCGTCCTCACGATGCTGCAGCCGCTGAACACAGACAAGGCAATCGCTATCCGCCAATAACTACGAAAGGCCTAAGAGCTGCCCCTCCACTAATGCCATGAGGATCACCCTCAACTCCAACATCGTCACCGATATGCCTGGATCTAGGTGGAAAGAGTAAGATGCCAGAATGGATCCCTGGTGGTCGCAAAAGATAAGCCCTATCCCTGAAGCGTTCGGAGTGGCTGAGGCATCAACGTTGCATTTTATCGTCCCAGCAGGCGGCCGCTCCCAACGATCCCTCAACTGTTGTTCTTGCCCCATATTAGGTATCTGAGCGGTCTGAAAGAACTCTCTCGCTGCACTGAGGGCCGAAGAGCACACACGATAAATATACACCGGCTGCCCGTCGTAAATTGCACTACACCGCGCCTTCCAAATATGCCACATCACCTATGTAAACTCCGCCATATCCTCCCACGACAACCGATCATGAAGCATCGCACAAAAGCCCTTAAAGTCCGAAAATCTCCCCAGTCGCACCAGAGCCCCGAAAGATGTCCGCTCACACACCCTAATCTCCATTTGACACTCAAAAAGTACATGCGCCATGGTCTCGTTTGCGGCCCCACATGAAAGACACCTACCATCTCCCACGTTGTGTTTGGCCAAATTACATGCTACTGGCAAGCAATCATGTAAACATCGCCACAAGAAATGGTGGATACGTGGCTGGACTACAACCCCCCAACATTGCTTCCACACTCTGTCCTGACCTTCTGATCCGGAAGCTGCTCCCCCCTTCAACCCTGGCCTGTAAAGAGATAATGTCAGGCGATAGCCAAATTTAACTGTATAAATTCCTCAGCTCTCATAATGCCAGATACGTCTTTCCAAATGATTGCCCTGTGTGATCAGGGTACGGAGAATCACATCACTCTCTCAACCTCGGAATTGCGCATGCACTAGTGGAGCATTCCATCGTCGTGTACCAGGAATGAACAAATCCGCCACTTTACAATTTGTCGGGAGATCGTGCCCTGCATGCGACACTCGGAACGAAGTAGGGAAGTCCACCCAGGCATCATGAAACACAAAAACAGATGAACCATCCCCGACCTGCCAGTCACTAGTATTTATTATTGAAAATATCATAACACAATTTTGTTTCATAATAATTGACATAATATTTTTTTTCTTTCATATTTGATCATAATATGAGATTCACTGATTAGTGTGATAGATCTAATGTAATTAAGATACAAAATTGTATTAAACAACTTACTGTGAAATAACCTTTGTGGTATTAACATCACTCATTTATTAACGCATCGCTATTCTCGTAAATATAAGAATAACGCACCGGTATTCTCGTAAATATAAGAATAATGTTACTGTCACTATCATTATCACACGACGAATGTCATAACTTAATGTCACGTTGAGATTAATCAAAAAAATATATGTCACATTATTAGAGGTCTCACAATCATATCAATTTGTGTTATTCGTTGAGTTAAAAAGATTGTAACATAAACCTTACTCTAATTATAAATCTCACCCAATAGTCTATACCAGTTTTTTTTTTTTTATTTTATTTTATTTTATTTTTTTTTATGCTTTTTAAACGATTGTACAATTTTTGTTTCATTTAATATAAATATCCTCTTAAATAAAAAAAATTAAAAAATCTAGACCATTTTTCTTACTTTTAATTCTTATTATTTTTATTTCTTTTGAAACGTAATATACGCACGCAAACTATTATTCGAATTCGGATACTTCGGGTTAAGATACCACAATAATTCAATACTTTTTTTGTTACTTTATAAGTATTATATTACTGATATAATATTTAATATTATATTTATTTTAGTTGATGACATTTATCAATTAATTAATTTTTTTTTGAGTGGATCAATTTATTTCTTAAATCTATTTAAATATCAAAAAGACCTATATCGATATAATTTAGGAGAAGGAAATATATGTGTGTATATATAATCATTACGGAAATTTTATTACGGTCCTGGACCAATGATGACTTGGTGATCCAGGACCAATAGAAAAATGACAAATAACACAAGGTCCCACCGTGTAAAATATAAATCCCATGTATTGACGTTTTTACCTTTCTTATAAGACATTTCATTGATGGACAAGTATGACATGGTGGTCCTGGACCACCATAAAACCACTGATAATCATTATTATATTATACCCTTGAAAAGAATCAGAACAATATTCCGACAAGCAAATTGGTTCTATAACTTGTGTTTGCTGAATCCGTAAGCAACGCCTCTCTTTTCACCAATCAAACCCACCGATTCAGACAAAGAAATTCTTCATACCCTTCAAAAATCCAAACTTTTAGCAGCAAGATGATGCACATGACCTTTTACTGGAGCAAATCGGTGACCCTTTTATTCGATTTCTGGAAAACCGATTCATGGTTAAGCTATTTAATCACCTTATTAGCCTGCTTAATCTTCTCCGTATTTTATCAATACTTGGAAGACTGTCGCCTCCGCTTCAAGCTGATTTCATCTTTGAACAAATCACAAGGCGCCGGAATAGATTCGACGGCCGTTCCGTTGCTGGGCGGAGGAGCAAAAGGGAAGAAGTGGACCGGTGCGAGAATAATCGGGTCGGTTCTATTTGGACTCAATTCGGCGATTGGGTATCTGTTGATGCTGGCGATTATGTCGTTTAATGGCGGGGTGTTTGTTGCAGTTGTATTGGGGCTTGCTGTTGGGTATTTGCTGTTTAGAAGTGGAGAAGAAGATGCTGTTCTTGTTGATAGTCCTTGTGCTTGTGCTTGATTATTGGATTAATAAATCTTTGTTCTTTTTTTCTTTTCTGGATTGCAGTTTATATTTTAATTGTTGTTTATAGATTACTATGTGAAATTAAAGATTGCATTTTTATGTTCAGTTTGCTGTATTTTTTTGCTTTTGTTTGAACCATGGATGAGCATATTGTGCAGAAGTTAATTAGCCAAGTTTAGGTGCTTTTTGCACCAACAGGGGTATAGCAAACTCAGCAAGATAAACACGCGACTGGATCCTCTGCTTTTGGATCCCAGTCTTTCCCCTGCTTTCTTTTGGCGTGATCGACACCGCCCAAGAGTGTGTTCTCTCTCTCCCTGACCTGGAACGAGCGGAACCGATGCGGCCATGTCTGCAAAAGCCGGGAAAAGCCGGACTCGAAAAGCCGAGGATCCGGACCCGATAAGCACACACACAGAGCATATTAAAGAACAAAATCATAAAAGATAAAAGAATGTAGTTCAAAGAAGAGATTAAAGTGTGTGATATGTAGTTCACCTCATCACCCCAGAACTCGTTTATCTTGTTGTTTAATAAAAACACACAGCAAAATATGGTGAAGCTTTTGGATGTGCTTTTTGTGAATCTGCATAACAATTCAGCTTGTATAAACATATTCATATTCAATCTTTCACAGGCATAAATAAATACATCTAAGAAAAGCCGAAGAACAGATCATGCTGACAGACGATAGAGATTGGTAAATGAAAATTCATGAATTTTACATGGTGCAGGTATATATAGATGCAAACAAATAATTCAAATTCACAACCCCCACTCCACCCATACATAAATACATACACAAAGAAAAGATAACACATTTATTAATAATGACTGTCCTAGATGAAGGTATTGGATTTAATGGTAGCAGAAGATAATTAGAAGTTTCCTCTAAAAAAAAAAAAGATCAATAGAAGAATTTTTAAGAAGCAAACAGTTAAGAATCATTTTTCATGGTTAAAGGAAAAAAAAGCATAAAATTATATCGTCGCCTGAGAGATTCGAACTCTCGCGGGGAAACCCCATGTACTTAGCAGGCACACGCCTTAACCACTCTGCCAAAGCGACTTTGTTGGTTCTCTGTGAAACGCAATTTAATAATAGTGTTCATTTAGTATTACATTGACTTTTTTTATGTGTTGTATTACATTGACTTATATTATATGCCTTTTATTTACATTATTTGGCGGTTAAATGATTATGTGTAATTAATGAGTAAGATTAGAGGTATATTTTGAAAGAAAAATAAAAATGCAAATTGATTTTACAAGGTGATACTTGATGATGGCCAGAGTAGATCTCGCCACTTGTGACTCAAAGAGTAGCCTTGTAATAAGTACATGAAGAATATTGGGGCCAGGGGACCCGTGTAGATCAAACCTTACCCCAGGCGGGAGGTCGATCTCAGTTTGCCTAACCTGACCACCGTAAAACGGCTCTGTCATAATGGGAGGTCGGGTAACCTTGGTCGAGACAGTCTGAGGAGCCTGACGTAGGACGTTAGGGCTTTCCCTTATAAGGATAATTCAAGCACGTGCATGTATGATCGGTTAACGATGGGGAGAATCCCTGAATTATAGGACACATATCTTGTGGTTTAATGCAGGTGTATTTATCTCTTAAATAAAAGATTTACACGTAATAATCCTTAGGGTTTAAGAATCTTGTACTTGTCCAACAAGAAAAGGGGCGAGACGCCTCCCTATAAAAACGACCCTAAGGAACCACGAAAGACTTGATTCCAATTAGATACATTGGATACGTAGGCAACTTGGGAGAAACCAACTCTCAGGCTCAGTCTAAATCACATCACAATCCACCTACATTGTTAACGGTTCTTGGTAAGACGTTCTAAATTATTTGGACCCGGATTATACACTCGACGATATCCAGCATCGTCAATTGGCAGATGATGGGAACCAACTTTACAGTACATTTCTGTACAGTTTAGCCCACGATTATCACATTTCTGGCATGTCTCGGGTGAGTTTAGACCCTATTTTGAGCATGAAATGAGGTTTTATTGCACGGCGGGTGACTGTCGGTTTTCCGTAAACTCGACCTTATTTTAGCATTTTATACTCGTTTTTCCCGAGCACCCGTAGTTTGCGGGGTTATGCGTTTGTTTGTTGTTTTCATATGAATGCAGGACTAGGGTGTCTCGAGAACCCGGAAGGCGAAGATTTATGATGATAAGTGTGATCAAGGTGCAAGAATGAGCCAAGGAAGAAGAAAGAATAAGAAAAGGAAGAGAAATAGTTGTTGCTCTCACCATCTGTTCTGTTCATCGGCAATTTAACCTATGATGGAGGCATTTTCTGGTCATGGTTTCTTCATGAAAGTTGTAGACAATTCAAAGAGCTTTCCAACGCATCTTGAATCACTCCAATCAGAGCTCGGATGAAGAAGTTATGAAGGATTTACTGCAGCCCAGAAAAACAGAGCATATGTCCGTACGGACAAGAGTTTCTGTCCGTACGGACAACTCTCTGGTTGCGAAAAAACTCAAAAAATGAAGAACTGTCCGTACGGACAACCTTCCTATCCGTACGGACAGAGGTAGTTTCAGCAGATTGACAACAGGTTCAGTTTTCACCAGCCCGGTCCTTTGAGCTGCATTTTGACCCATCGAGGAAGCATTTTCTGGTCAAGTCGTCTTCATGAAAGTTGTAGGGAATTGAACGAGCTTTCCGACGCATCTTGAATCGTTCAATTCGGAGCTACACACAGGGAGATTTTAATGATTTACTGAAGACAGGTCAAACGAGCCGAGTTGGTCGGCCCACCAGCTCAAACTCGCGATTTTTGCACTATATAAGGGGCTCTCTAGTTGAGAGAGCCAAATACCCTCATTTCTTTCGCAATGGACTGAGCTCGAGGCCGGCTTAGGTGCTCAACCCAGCCGCTCCGGCGGCTGTTATGCAGGTTGACATCTAAATAGTCGGATCAAGGCTTGGGCCCGTGCTTTTAGTTTAGATCTTTAGTTTTGTTATGATAGTCGAACGCGGTATTCGATCGTTTGCTTGTGGATTTCGCGTCGCGGGTCACGGTTGGGATTAAAGACTGGATCTTTTGTCGATTTGGGACATGGGCTTTCAGATCTAATGTATGTCGATGTCGATCTTGTGAGTTTCCTTTGTCGATTTGCTTTCTCTCGATTTTGCTTTGATTGTTTCGATCTTTTGTCGATGGGATTGCTTGTTGTTGTTGGTTCATGCTTTAAATCCCTTTTTCGTGCCGTAGTTTAGTATGGGCTTCGATCGTTTATCCCGTTGGTGTGTGTTTAGGGTGATTTTATACGATTTCTAATGTTATATTTTATAACAATTTCCTCCATATTCGTATAATTTGCATAGAAATCAAGGGTTTAATCGAATTATTGAGCAAATGAGTTTTAAAAGTGGTTAAGTGCAAATTTGTGTTAATTATGTGGTTTCATTGATAAAAATCTTTGAATATGAGATGTTACATTTTGCACGATGTTATCATGAATGTAGGTACGCTTGCATGTTAAATGAGGAGCTTAAACGAAGATCAGATGAAGATTAAGAAGAAAGCTCGATTCGAATAAAGAAAGCTCGATTCGATTCGGCCCAAACTTGGTGGATCAATGGTGTGTTCTAGTTATTTTAATCTTTCTTTAAACAAATTTTCACGTATCGTCTTTCTTTTCACGTTTGCTACCTTAGTTTGTTAATTGAAAATCCGAGATCATAATCATCAACTTTATAAAAGAAATCGAAGGCAAAAACTCTTTTTCGTACAAGTCCCTGCGGATACGATCCGGTTTCACCACTAGCTGCGAGCCTTCGCACTTGGGGCTGACATCGGTTTTATTTTATTACTTGTTATCTTTTGCTTTGCATAAAACCGCGAACAAGTTTTTTGGCGCCGTTGCCGGGGACTTGGCACGGAAAGTTTTCGTTTTCGGTTTTTTTGTCAACTAAGTTATCTGTTTTCGTCTTAAACAATAAAAAAAAAAAATAATAATAAAAAAAAAATAAAAAAAAATCTTTCGGTAATTACCGAGAGAGAGAAAAAAAACACGGAACACGTTTAAATCATTGAGGTTGGGTGATGGATTCTCGGTGAATCCCACTCTGCGGAAGCATAAGGATAAAATCCCGAAACCTCGTGATTTAGGTGTTGGTGCCCAAACGTAGTTTATGCAAACTCGAACTCACGGGGGACCACTTTTGTATAATCCGGAGATAGAGCGAACCATCGCTCGACCAAACAGACGTTTGGCCCGGCTCACCGGACCAACGGACGAGGGAACCACGGAAGGAAACAATCCTGAAGGATACGTTGAGGGAGAAGCTCAAGGAGGAGCCCAGGTTGAAGAAATGGCAGAGCAACGGACATTGGCAGACTTTGCCATGCCTTCTACTGTGAAAGTTAATCCTGCGGTCGTGATTCCTGAAATCACGGCTGATAATTTCGAACTCAAAACTTCTTTAATCAATTTGGTAAGAGGTTCCACATTTCATGGATTTTCCACTGAGGACCCGCACGATCACATTCACTCATTTCTAGAATCGTGCGGGACTATTTTAATCAAAGGGGTCACTGAGGACACCCTAAAGATGAAACTTTTTCCCTTCTCACTGAAGGGAGAAGCGAAAGAATGGTATAAATCCTTACCAGTCGAATCCATTACTTCGTGGGAGGAGTTGGAGAAAGAATTTCTGAGCCAGTACTTTCCACCTGCAAAGACGGCTCATCTTCTGAATCAGATATTCACTTTTGTGCAATCCGAGAAGGAATCTTTTTACGATGCGTGGAGACGATTTAAGACTCTCTTGAGAAAGTGCCCCCACCATGGGCTGGATAAACAAAGATTGGTCAACACTTTCTACAGTGGTTTGACTGAATTGACTAAGGGAATGGTGAATAGTTCTGCTGGAGGTGCATTTCTGAGAAAGACACCTGATGAGGGATGGATGTTGTTTGAAGATATTGCAAAGTATAATTATGCCCTTACCTATGCAGGTGCGTCCAATCAGAAAAGCTCGACTGCAGGGAAGTATGAGGTAGATGAGACCACGTCTCTAAAAGCTCAGTTGGCCGCACTACAGAAGCAAGTGACGGCAATGAATGTTCAAAGTCTTGTGTGTGACAATTGCCATGGCCAAGGCCATCGTAGTAATCAATGCCAGCTTGACCCGATCTCTCAGGTCAAAGCTGTTCAAAACAATGTTGTTTGTCAAAATTGCGATACCGTTGGGCACACATTCCATCAGTGTCATCTATTGTTGCATTCAGAGGAGGTGAATGCATTCAATTTTCAAAATTATCGACCTTCGGGTCAGAATCAAAACACTCAAGGGTTCAATTATAACCGGAACCACCCTGGTTTCCGATGGAGTGACCCTTCTGGGGCAGCAAACCCCCATCATTTTCAGGCCCCTAGGCCTAATCAAAGCAATTTTCAATCCAACTATCGACCAGCATGGAACACCAATCCATCGCAAAATCAAAATCAATCATTTCAGATCTTAGAACAAAAGTTGAGCGAGCAAATCACGGCCAACACTCAATTGGCAAATGCTTTAAGTACTCTGACCAGTACAGTGAGAAATTTGGAGGTGCAAATGGGACAAATTTCGGGGCAGCAAGCAAGTCGACCTCAAGGTCAGCTGCCGAGTTTTACTGAGAAGAACCCCCGAGGGGTTAATCTGGTCCAAAATTACCAGAATTCTTGCACCGATCTCGCTGCACCATGGAACTATGGTCAAGATGAGCTGAATGCTATAAAACTGAGGAGTGGGAAAGCGGTTGGCAGTCAGGCCAACCAGGGAAACGAGTAGCCCCTCCTGTGAGCAGAGACGCAGGAGGGGAAGATCTTTGTTCTCCTCAGAAGGATGTTGGGACTACTATTGATCCAAGTGAAAGAGAAAATTCTGAAGAAAAGGTGAAAGTTGAGAATTCTGATGATGAAGAGAATACTGCTGAGAAGAAGTCAGATTCTAAGTTAAGTTCTGGGAAGCATGTGAGGTGGAAGGATAGGGAAGACAAAGCAATCAATGATAAGACGGCAAAGAAGCACTTTACTGAGGAAGACTTTGCTGATCTCCCTTACCCACCTAGCAAAAACAAGCTGTCATTAACAGTCGATAAAGAATATAAGAAGGTTATCGACTTGCTCAAGAATACTGAGGCAAACATTCCATTAGTTGATCTTTTGGTAGGAATGCCAAAGTATACAAAGTTTATAAAGGACGCAGTAAGTTCGAAAAAGAAGCTCCAAGAGCTCGAGCACATAGTATTGAATGGAGAATGCTCAGAAATCAGCCAGACTAAACTTCCTGTGAAGTGTCCTGACCCTGGTAGATTTACGATTTCATGTACTATCGGGAACAGGGATTTCCACAATGTTCTATGCGATTCGGGAGCATCAATCAATCTGATGTCTACGTCAATCTTCCAATCTCTTGGATTGGATCAATCTATTACGCTTAAACCTATTTCTCTTCAACTTGCTGATAGAAGTGTGAAATATGCAAGGGGAATTGTAGAAGATGTATTGGTCAAGGTTAAGAACTTCATATACCCAGCTGATTGGGTAATCATGGATATGACCAACGATAAGAAAACCCCTTGATCCTTGGAAGACCTTTTCTTGCAACCGCCCGTGCCTTACTAGATTCCCACAGTGGCGAAGTGACCTTACATTTGGAGGATGAGAGTATAAAGTTCAATGTGGGTAATGCAGTGAAGCACCCGTCCAGTGACACTTGTTTAGCTATTGAGGACGATTTCACTGATGAGTATGATAAACAAGTGTTCATGGGTAGTTGGGATGAGGAAGAATTCAATAAACTATCTGCAACTTGGACTAATGACGAGTGGATAAAATTTTTAGAAGAGATTGACAAGGAAAGTTCTGATTACCACGAGGTGGTAGGAAAGAAGATGAGGGAGAGGCATGGTGATATGCCCAGATTTGCAAAAGGAGATGAGGCCCCTGTCTGCTGGGAGGCCATGATGCTTCAGAGCCCTTATAATAAGCTTGGAGATCTAGAGCTTAAGGGAGATAAATTGAGACCAAGTGTGGAGAAGCCACCGTCAGATTTAGTGTTGAAACCCTTGCCTCAACACTTGAAATACATTTTTCTGAGGGACGGTGATAAGCTCCCTTTGATCATTTCATCTAAGTTAGAACCGAAGGAGGAAGAAAAGCTTATCAAAGTGCTGCAAGATAATATCCTCGCCTTTGGTTGGCAAGTGGGAGATATTAAGGGGATAAGCCATGATATCTGTATGCATAAGATCAGGACTGTTGAGGGATCGAAGAAGGTGCGACAGCCTCAGAGAAGGCTAAACCCTCACATGCAGGAAATCGTTAAGAAGGAAATCATCAAATTGCTTGACATGGGTATCATCTACCCAATAGCCGATAGTGAATGGGTGAGCCCCACTCAGGTGGTGCCAAAGAAAGGAGGGATTACTATTGAAAAGAATGAAAAGGGGGAAGAGATTGCCTTACGACAAGTCACTGGTTATAGAGTTTGCATCGACTACAGAAGACTAAATGAGGTAACTCTAAAAGACCACTTTCCCTTGCCATTCATTGACCAGCTCCTTGAGAGGCTTAGTGGCAAGCAATTTTATTGTTTTTTGGATGGCTATTCTGGATACTTTCAGATAGCTATCGACCCCACTGATCAAGAAAAGACTACCTTCACCTGCCCCTCTGGTACCTTCGCTTACCGAAGAATGCCATTTGGTCTCTGTAACGCACCAGCTACATTTCAAAGATGTATGCTGGCTATCTTCAATGGTTTAGTGGAGAAGGTGATGGAAATTTTTATGGATGACTTCTCTGTATTCGGGGACAGTTTCGACCACTGTTTACACAATCTTGATAAAGTTCTGTCCCGGTGCATAGAGAAGGACTTAGTCTTAAATTGGGAGAAGTGCCACCTAATGGTGGAAGAAGGAATTGTTCTGGGACACAAGGTGTCCAAAGAAGGTATAGAGGTTGACAAAGCGAAGGTAAAAGCTATTGAAAAAATGACATACCCTAAAAATGTAAGAGAAGTAAGAGGATTCTTGGGTCATGTTGGATTCTATAGGCGGTTCATTAAAGACTTTTCTAAGATAGCCAAGCCTTTGTCAACTCTCTTAAGAGAGGATGTGAAATTTGTTTTCACCCCTGAGTGTGAAAGAGCTTTTAAAGAATTAAAAGACAAGTTGATTACCTCGCCAATTCTTATAGCACCCATTTGGAAAGCTCCCTTCGAGCTTATGTGTGATGCTTCTAATTATGCAATCGGAGCGGTGCTAGGTCAGAGAGTGGACGGCGGGTTCCAACCTATCTACTACGCTAGTCACACTTTAAACCCAAAGCAAGTAAATTATGCAACAACCGAGAAGGAGTTGTTGGCAGTAGTTTTTGCCATGGATAAATTTAGAAGCTATTTGCTTGGGTCGGAAGTCACAGTCTGGACAGACCATTCTGCATTGAAGTATCTGTTGAGCAAGGCTGATGCCAAGCCTCGTTTGATGAGATGGATCTTGATTTTACAAGAGTTTGATGTTCATATCCGGGACAAGAAGGGTAGCAAGAATGTGGTAGCTGATCACATGTCTCGGCTGACCGATGATCATCAAATAGAGTCGGATGAGATTGGAATTGATTTTCCAACTGAGCAACTCATGACTATTGATGTGTGCGAGGTTATTCCTTCCCGTACTGGAAAAGGTTCTCCTTGGTTTGCACCTTTTGCAAACTTCTTGAGCGGCAGATATCTGGACCCTGACCTGACATATCAGCAAAAGAAGAAATTCTTTTCGGATTTGAACTATTATGTGTGGGACGACCCTATTCTCTTCAAGCGTTGCATGGATGGATTACTCCGTAGGTGTGTCCCTGAGTTCGAGCAGAGGGACATTATGGAGCAATGCCATGATGGACCTGTGGGAGGTCATTATGGAGTTGGGAAGACTGCTGCGAAGATTTTTCAGTCTGGTTTCTACTGGCCGACAATTTTTAAGGATACAGAGAGTTTTGTAAAAGGGTGTGACCGGTGCCAGCGCACCGGTAAACTTTCTCGGCGAATGGACATGCCTCTCCACCCCATTCAACAATGTGAGGTTTTTGACGTATGGGGTATTGACTTCATGGGACCGTTTCCATCCTCGTATGGGAACAAGTACATTCTGGTCTGCGTCGACTACGTGTCAAAGTGGGTAGAGGCAATAGCAACACCGCGGAACGACCACAAGGTGGTCGAGAGCTTCCTGAGGAAAAACATTTTTACACGGTTTGGTTGTCCACGAGCTCTCATCAGTGACGAGGGAACTCACTTCTGCAATACTCCATTAGAAAAGATTTTAGAACGATATGGGGTGAAACACAAAACTGCTACCCCCTATCACCCTCAGACGAGTGGACAAGTTGAAGTAAGTAACCGAAGGCTGAAAAGCATTCTTGAGAAGACGGTGAATTCTCATAGGACGGACTGGAGCCAGAAACTGGATGATGTACTCTGGGCCTACAGGACAGCTTTCAAAACTCCTATCGGCACATCTCCGTTTCAGATGGTTTATGGTAAGGCCCGCCACCTGCCAATCGAGCTTGAGCACAGAGCATTCTGGGCTATTAAATTCTTGAACTTCGACAGCCAGTTATGCAGAGAAAAGCGATTGTTGCGGTTCCAGGAGCTTGATGAGTTCAGACTCCAGGCCTACGAGAGCTCAAGAATCGGTAAGGAAAGGACTAAACTTCTTCACGACAAGAAAATCAAGCATAGAGAATTCAAAGAGGCGAATGGGTTTTACTATATAATACCAGGTTACATCTGTTTCCTGGTAAGCTACGCACCCGTTGGTCTGGCCCCTTTGAAATTTCTCAGGTTTTCCCTAGTGGAGCCGTCGAATTGAAAAATAAGCGGGGAGAGTTGTTCAGAGTGAATGGTCATCGGTTGAAACACTATATTGGTCAACAAAAGGAACGACCGGTGGTTTTCCATCTAAACGACGTCCCTAGTCAAGACAGCTCCGATCTTTTGGAACCCGATGATTTACGTCTCTGTGAATTCTTTGATACACCTCAGCTTGTGGAACTGAAATCTAAAAAGAAGAAGAGAAGAACCATAGGAACAAAGTGGATACTGAAGTTTACTAATATGGCCAATACGTTGGCAAGACTTTGTTTTTGTGGGATCCATACTATTGACCCCGAGGAAATCAAGAATGATTCCGGAAAGAGGCCTCACTGGCCTGACCCGGGTTGAAAATTTTTGGGTTGTCGAGCAAACGACATTAACCAAAAGCGCTACCGGGAGGCAACCCGTTTAAAAAAAAAAAAAAAAAACAAAAACTCTACATTTTGCATTATACTTTACTCATACTTTGGATAATAGTTTTCCAATACTTGAATTGATTTTCATTTTGTTTCACCAAGTCTCGGGATGAATGTTTGAATGTCATTTAAAGGGAACGATTAGGAGGTTATCCGAAAATCCCGAGGGAGTACAAAGAAAAAATTCAAATGCATCATTTCTTAGATTTAGGTTGTTAGAACAATTTGAAATAACCCTTGAGGATCTGGGTATAAAAGACTCATAGTTAATACTTTGTCACATATTTCATATCATGACCTAGTCTATTTTAAATTTTCAAATAATGTGTGACATGTATTAGTTTAACTACTATGCAACTAAGGGAATAGGAAATTCAAAGCTAACCCGAGTTGAAATTTTATTGTCTAGTCGAGCTCCCGACTATAATTAAGCCCTACTAGGACGGTAACCTAGATATCTTTTCCTTTTTGTCTGTAGTTTATTTCTGTCTTTATTCCATGATATTGCTTTGTCTATCATCTTTTGTGCCCCTATCCCCGAGGTACGTCTTGTTTTCCCATGGTGTGCAGGATTTTTGCGATAGCGATTGTGAGCTTTTAGATAAATCGGTTTACCGGTGGATGGTCCACAATCTACTGATTTCATCGAGCATTTCTGGAGCTGATTCTAGGCCACTTCCGGAATTGCCACTTTCGAACCACAATCAGCTAAGTGTTCTTTTTTCTTTTTACATTCTGCACAACCTGAGGACATGTTGTGATTTAAGTGTGGGGGAGGAATAGTCGGTTATATGTATCTACCATTTGCTTAAATTATTTTGATTCTATGCTAAATGGGCTAAATTTTCAAATTTTTTTTTATTCCCGAGTAAACAATGCATATCTTTGTTCGTTATTTTTATAGTCATTAATGCTATATTCCGTATGTTCGATAAGTTAGTTGTTTCACCCAATATATTTTTCACGAGCCATAGTGAATGATGAGCTAAATTATAAAGCTATATCCCTTTTTGATTAGTGATTTTTGATTATCTTATAAGTCATGTGCTTAGTGCTAACGTACGTATCGTGAAAATTATGATAGTTTGTGTTTATAGCCAGAGTATGATATATTGTGAATATCTGAACGTTTGAATGTGATAAGTGAAACATAACTAATGTTCTTGCACAATAATTAACAAATAAATCATTGCTTGAGGTGTTATGCTCAAGAGGTTTGAATTGCTTTTAGCATGTTAACCACTGCCTGCCAGAAATCTCGAAAAAAGTAATCAATTGTGTGTGTCGAAAGCTGGTCGATGATTTGAGTGCGGTAGGGCATTATCTCGAAATGTCCTATACCACTATGATGACCAAAAGCTCACGACAGTCAGAAAAAGCTGCCTTATGATTTGAGTAGATAGGGGATTATCTCGAAATTTCCTATTCTAGTATGACGGGCAAAAGCTCATTCTGATGTGTGTTGAAAAAAAAAAAGAAAAAAAGTGTGAAAAAAAGAAAAAAAAGAAAAAAAATCGAAAAAATTTATTATTATGAATAAGTTAAGGACTTAGTTATCGTATACCTTATCCCCAGTATAATGTGACAGATATGTTGTAGGGATTATCCTCTGAGTATATCAGAATGGCCCTAGATATATTCTATCATTCTTTTCAGGATATGTCACGTTTTGTAGGGTACATCTTATAAGTATCATTATTACTAGTTTGAAGGGGGTATTAGCTAGTTTGCTTTGAATTTTTCAAGTTTGGACTTAGTGGAAGTTTTCTATGGCTATGCACACACATCAGGGTGAACCTCTGATTTATTGAGTATATGTTGTATTTGTTGAGGTGTCTATCTTTTTCGAGCCTTGATTCTTGTTTTGTTTTGCTCGGGACGAGCAAAAGCTAAGTGTGGGGGAGTTGTTTAGGGTGATTTTATACGATTTCTAATGTTATATTTTATAACAATTTCCTCCATATTCGTATAATTTGCATAGAAATCAAGGGTTTAATCGAATTATTGAGCAAATGAGTTTTAAAAGTGGTTAAGTGAAAATTTGTGTTAATTATGTGGTTTCATTGATAAAAATCTTTGAATATGAGATGTTACATTTTGCACGATGTTATCATGAATGTAGGTACGCTTGCATGTTAAATGAGGAGCTTAAACGAAGATCAGATGAAGATTAAGAAGAAAGCTCGATTCGAATAAAGAAAGCTCGATTCGATTCGGCCCAAACTTGGTGGATCAATGGTGTGTTCTAGTTATTTTAATCTTTCTTTAAACAAATTTTCACGTATCGTCTTTCTTTTCACGTTTGCTACCTTAGTTTGTTAATTGAAAATCCGAGATCATAATCATCAACTTTATAAAAGAAATCGAAGGCAAAAACTCTTTTTCGTACAAGTCCCTGCGGATACGATCCGGTTTCACCACTAGCTGCGAGCCTTCGCACTTGGGGCTGACATCGGTTTTATTTTATTACTTGTTATCTTTTGCTTTGCATAAAACCGCGAACAGTGTGCTCTTTGTTCATCGATTTTAACACAGGTTTCGTATTCGACCCAATTTCCTCGTGGGATCGACCCCGTACTCTTTGCCATTCTACTACGATCGACCCGGTGTTTGGCCGGTTAGAGAGTGGTTTCACGGTATATGAGTTTCGTGGATTATAAATATTGTTTGGTTTTTTGGATCGTGAAAAATCCTCTCATCAGCAGAGCAGGCCAAATTTTTAACTGAGTACTGCAGGTCATGCTCAGAAAACTTGAATTCCACAAGCTTCCCGAGTCTGCAAGGCAGGCCAACTTTTTAACTGAGTACTGCAGGGCATACTCAGAAAGCTTGAATTCCACAAGCTTCCCGAGTCTGCAGGGCAGGACAAATTTTTAATTGAGTACTGCAGGGCATAATCAGAAAGCTTGAATTCCACAAGCTTCCCGAGTCTGCAGGGCAGGCCAAATTTTTAACTGAGTACTGCAGGTCATACTCAGAAAACTTGAATTCCACAAGCTTCCTGAGTCTGCAGGGTAGGCCAATTTTTTTACTGAGTACTGCAGGGCATACTCAAAACGCTTGAATTTCACAAGCTTCTCAAGTTTGCAGGTCCTAACACAAAAAAACATACAAGGCTCAAAATTAAAAAACCAAGTATGCCATCCACTACGAGAAGTAAAGCATGCCATACTGAGGGATATAAATGATACCAGGTAAGTATTCAAATCAAAATAAATTTCGAAACACAAATAAAAATACTTAAAAAAATAGATGTAAAAATACTTCAAAAAAGAAATAGAAGTACATTGGCGCAGAACACCACAAATATCCAAAAAAACAAACTAGTTTTTTAATAAAATGCATCTTAACATTAAAGAGCAATCAATTCTGGCCATCAGGATGTTGCTCTGTCGAAGAAGGAGTCGGCTCAGTGCTTTGAGGAGCAGGTCGGCGTTTTGCATACTTGGCCCCAATGTCCTCTACTTCCTTAAATTCTCTCAGGCGGTCGTCATAAATCTGGCCTGCACCCACCTTGTACATGGTTTTATGATGCGGAAGCTGGGAAAGAACTAGCTCAGCATGCTGCTCCTTCGCCTCATCAACCCGACAATATAGCCATGCTGCATGACTGGGTTCAGCAAAGCTTTTAGAGCTCGGGCTAGGCGGTCTGAAGACTTATACTCATGAACAGCCTGGTTGACCCGGGCAGGGATTGAGGCTTCCATAACATCCCTTTCACCTTGAGCTTTAACCAATGCTTGCCCCAACTCAGAGTTCTAAACGGTGTACTTGTCGAATGCGGCTTGAAGTTCTGCCGTACACCGAGTCTTGACCTCCTCGAGCTGCTTCTGTAAAGGCTTGATCTCCTCATCTTTAGACTTAAATGCCTCTTTGTACCTCTCCCGGCTCGCTTGCAGCTCCTCAATGCTCTTCTTTTGAGCCTCCTTGGTGGCCGACGACTCAGTGAGTCTGTGCAGAAACTCCTGACCAACTTGGGCACCCTGGAAAAGTTAACCAGTTAGATAAAGAATAAAGGTACAAGGCATATAAGGTTTGGACCCCGAAGGACAACTTACCACAACAGCCAGGTCCTGGTCGGACAGCTCGGCCAGACGCCCCGGATCCACGGGCGGCTCATCCTCCTAGTCAACCTCTTCAATCTCCTTGATAGGGCGGTGGACAGTCTTCTTTTTCTTTGACTTACCCCGTCGAGGGGTATCCACAACCACCACTTAACTCCTCTCATCTCTCCTCCTCATCCTCCACCTTTATGGGAGTGACTGGAACAGAGGAAGCCAGGGGATCCTCCGGGTGCTCGGACAGGATCCTAGTTGTTTCGGGGCTCAGCACAGTCCCTGCAGACCAAGCAACACCCAGGTTGGTGCTCACTATTCTCTCTGAGTCCTGTTCCAAATGACCCTCAGAAGGAATCTCCTCTTCTTCGTCAACATCGGCTACCAGCTCAGCAAAAGAAGACACTGTCCAAGGGAAAGCATAGGAGAATTAGTACAAGTGTTTCATAAATTCGACAACAGAAAACACAGTTAAAGCAAAGGTCCTAGAAGTTCTATATTCCGCCCTGGTTTATTCCATATAAGGGTCGGACCCAACAGTCGGTAGTCGGGCCGATTCGATCATCTTAGAAGAGAATTTCTTTACACCAATATATATAGACACCACTTTCCCGGATGTCATCCATCTGCTTCTTATCAACATCTGTGGGCCGAGGATCGCTGCTCAGGTCAGCAGAGTTCCATCTACCCAGGGGAGCCTCCACTTCCAGGCAGATGAAGAAGAATCGGGATTTTCATCCCTTGTAAGAGGATTCGCCCTTCTCGGTAAATTGGATCTCTTTGTATAAATATCCTCACCGTGGAAAGCAGTAGTACCCAGCATGGTCCGGCACCTGCTTACACTGGACGGTGAAGGGAATGCAAGCGCACCGGCACTAGATAGCGAAACCTACTATCGCCCTTATACTATTTGGGCCAGACCTAACCCATAATGCTCTAAGACGGCCAGTAGAGCTGGACAGATAGGAAACCTTAGGCCACAGAGGAGTTGCTCCTTGTAAACGGCACAACGGCCGGCCGGAGCCCGATAGGCATAGACACCAGGAGCAGGAACGGTAGGTTTGAACAAAGGATTCTCCAGATTGTACTGCTTGCAGAGAGAAGCTACATCCTTTTCGGTCAATTTGGTATCAATACCATGACAAGCGGCTTGAGACTTCAAAGCCATGTGCGTTTTTAGGTTCAGAACGAATCGTGAGGTGCCTGAAGAATGCGGCGGACCGGTGTAGTTTGGATCGTATCGAGGGGCTAGAACCAAATGTTCGAATCCCCGACGATTGATTAAAGGTTTGGAGACAGAGTTTCCGGTCGGTGGAAGAACAGGTTTCTCAGGAACAACCCTAGATTGGGGGGTTTCGTTTTTTTGACTCTGATTCGGATTCAAATAGAGCTTCGATTGAACTATCAGTAAGGATAATCGGCTCACTCATTAACTATAAAGGAAATAAAAAAACAAGGTACAAAGAGCTTACTTGTTCTGAAATGGTTGAAGTTTAGAATAGCAAGCGTCCGACTTCAATCCTGGGCTTAAATGGAGCGTAGTAACGTCTGAAGGGACGTGACGAGACTAGGGGGTTATAACCCCCAAAAAAGCTGTATTGGGAAAACCAAACATCATTATAGCGTGTAGAGAAACGCTTCGTTTTGTGCCTGTCATAACTAACTAATGGCAATAACGCAGCCACGTGGCAAGACCAACCTTGACTCTGTGAAAAGACATAGTTGCATCCCTTCTAGGTCAGGTCTACCCAACCCAAACAAGGTCTGGTCAGACCTGGGGGGCTTATGATGATGGCTAGAGTAGACCTCAGCACGTGTCACTCAAAGAGTGGCCTTGTAATAAGTACATGAAGAATATTGGGACCATGGGACCCGTGCAGATCAAACCTTACCCCAGGTGGGAGGTCGATCTTAGTTTCCCCGACCTGACCACTGCAGAGCGGCTCTGTCATAATGGGAGGTCAGGTAACCTTGGTCGAGACAGTCTGAGGAGCCTGACGCAGGAAGTCAGGGCTTTCCCTTATAAGGATAATTCAAGCACGTGCCTGTATGATCGGTTAACGATGGGGAGAATCCCTGAATTATAGGACACATATCTTGTGGTTTAATGCAGGTGTATTTATCTCTTAAATAAAAGATTTACACGTAATGATCCTTAGGGTTTAAGAATCATGTACTTGTCCAACAAGAAAAGGGGCGAGACGCCTCCCTATAGAAACGACCCTAAGGAACTACGAAAGACTTGATTCCAATTAGATACATTGGATACGTAGGCAACTTGGGAGAAACCAACTCTCAGGCTCAGTCTAAATTACATGACAATCCACCTCCATTGTTAACGGTTCTTGGTAAGACGTTCTAGAGTATTTAGACCTGGATTATACACTCGACGATATCCAGCTTCGTCAATGCTCATTATGAATGACGATGTTGCAGGCAATCTAACAGAAAACGTGATGGTTGATGGTGATTAGTTTGAGTACGTAAAAGAAATATGGAAAATTAGGGATAAAGACACAATCTGGAATATTTTTAAGCAACATGACAGCTACATATTTTTTATAGGGAGAAGGACAACTGCATAATTTTTATAGCGAGAAGGACAAACAATGAATCCAGAAAATCAGTGAATCTCCCCAGTGAATCCCGAAATCAGTGAATTTCGATAGTGAATTTCGACAGTGAATCTCGAAAATCAGTGAATTTCGACAATGAATTTTGAAAATTAGTGAAATTCGACAGTGAATTACGGCAGTGAATTTAAACAGTGAATTTCGAACATAAGTGAATTTCGACAGTGGATAAATAGTTTTGTCTTTTATGCAAAAGTTTCAAAAGACTGTCCTTCTACTCAATTGATGAAATATTTTTGTCATTCTCCCTCATTCCCCCAAAGAAATATGAAACAACGTTTCATTTCTCATTTTATTTTATGTCTATTCCGTTACGAATGTAGCCCAATATTTATTGTGTAATGGTCAAATGTAGATTTTCACTAACGATACCACTAATTATTTGAATAATTACTATAGAAAAACATTAGTACTTGAAACGATTTATTTCATCAAAAACTCTACAACATGTTTCATTTACTAAATCGAATTATCAAGTCACACCTCGTGAATATGTTGATTTGGGGACGTCTGACGTGGAGCTGGCATAATAATTATGGTGAAAAAAGTTTACATGATCCAAAAGTAAATCACTTGGTAATAGTCCCTACATGGAAGTTTTTTATACTCCCTCCCTAGCCTCCGTTCCGATTATTTCATTTATGGTTGTTTTAAAACAAGTCTCATTATTATAATTAGACTTAAAGTTTTGTTTTAATTACTTAAATTGCTCCAATATATTTTATAAATTACGTGAAAATGATGTTACATATGTAAAGGATAAAAAGATAAATTAGTTAAGTTTTAAATGGCCATACAACCTATTAATTAACGTTTCCTAAAATATTATGCGTTTTAAAATGTCTCAAACAAATTGAGACGAGAAGTAGTATATTACATTAATTAGATATAATAATAAAAAAGGAAAGAAAAAAAAAACTAGAATTATATAAAGAATATATTAAGAGAATGAGTGGCAAGAGTTGTCTTCTGTATTATAAAGGAATGAATGCTTTCAAGATCCACCAAACAATCTTTCCATTGACTTACCACAACATTTACATTCCAAATCAATAATTCACTATATTTATTTATTTATGAATTACAATAATTCAGTATTTTAGGGCTATTCAATGGATACCCTACCTGCCAATTATTCTTCTTTCATTTCCGGTATGGACCATTATTTTTGCACAATATAAGATAAATTATGTTTACGGACTTCTTTTTTGTTTTCTTTGAAAGCAATGTTTAGTGACATTTTAACTCATTCAACTAATCTCGATTCTACGTGAGGTTTCTCTGTACAGCAACGATTATTTCAACATCGAATTCTATAGTAACTAGTAAGTAATGCCCTAGTATTTTTTTTTTTCTAAGTCAATATTAGTATAAACATGGTATAAGTATGTATAACAAAGTGGAGCTTATGGTTTTGGAGACGATTTATATGGCATTTGTAAAGGCCCGTGTTATTGAGCTCACTGTAAAATCTAATTGTTTGGTTTGTGTTCATTGCTTAAATAGTCCAGATGAAGATCTTTTATCTTTGCACAGTCTGATGCAAGATTGTTAGGTGGAAACCGTCCCTTTTTCAGTCATTTGGTTTTCATTTGTCGATCGTGTATGAAACATCCCGATAAAAAAAATACTAACAAGATCTTATATATCTTCTGTTAAATATAACTATCTAAAATAATAATATGTTATGTCATCCATATGTTTAGCGGATATGATTGAATAAATTAAGGTTTCTTTCAAGAAACTTTTTGAAGTAGATAGTTTGGCTTATAAATTATAATTCACATTGGACGGTAAACTCAACCTTCTTTTCTGCTAAAGATTTTTTTTTTTTCCCGGGAGTAAAAATTCAACAAAATCCATGGCCGTTATTTACATATGCTTTAGTAAGATGCTCAATATGCTCATTCTCTTCCTTTAATACACTCCCATTTCAAAAGCTTTCATAATTCACCTACAACTACAATGGCGGATTGTTTCAGCATAACCTCCCTGTATAACAGCTACCTCCGTCGTAGCGTCTCCTCCGCCGGACTGTCCTCTCAAACAATTGAAATCGACGATAAAACCACCATCCACTTCTGGGGTCCCAATTCTTCTACCAATTCTAAGCCCACACTAATTCTAATTCACGGGTTCGGACCCTCCGGGATATTCCAATGGCGCCGGCAAATCGTCTTCTTCGCACCCAAATTCAACCTCTACGTCCCTGACCTTGTTTTCTTCGGTGAATCCACAACCAAATCTAGTGAAAGATCAGAGGTTTTCCAAGCGAATTGCGTCGGAAAATTGATGGAGAAAATTGGGGTTAAAAAGTATTCAGTGATTGGGACTAGTTATGGTGGATTCGTAGCATATAACGTGGCGTTGATGTTCCCGGAAATTGTCGAGAAGGTGGTTATTGCGAGCTCTGCGTTGACTATGACATTGAAGGATAATGAGGGATTCCTGAAGCGAGCAAATGCAGAGAATACATCGGACATTATGTTGCCGGAGACGGCGAGGAATATGCGGACGCTGTTGACATTGTCGATTCACCGGCGACTGTACATGCCGGATTTCTTTTTGAACGATATGATTCACGTAAGTAATTCCCATCGATGTCCCATTTAATTTTGTATATTCCATTTATTATTAGGAGAAAATGTTAAAAACATTGGGATATTTGAGTAAGTGGCGCCAAATCATTCCATCGAAATGATTCAATCCAATTGTAAATCGAATCATTTGGTTTGGTTTCAACCCGAACCGATTTACATTGGAATGGTTCATAGATTCGTTTGATTATGATACGGTAACAATTTTTTTTTTTTTAAACTATTTGTTTTAAGAACTATATACACTATCTGCTCTCTATCTTTTTTTTTTTTTTGCATTTAAAAAAAATTAGGCTTAAGTAACTGGCTCCAAACCGGGCCCAAACTAAATCATTCCGAGTCAAACCATCGGATTTCCAAAGTGTTTTGGTGGTATAAAATTTCCAAACCAATCCGACTAGTATTATCACAAATCAAACCGAACTAATCCAACCCGATCCAATCTAAGCACTAATTTTAAGTTACGTCATAATCAATGAGGTAAAATCAGGTTGTGACATTCGTGTACGGATGATTGTGTCAGTAGCATTATTCTTGTACGAGTGATATAACTGTCATAACGGTTGTGACATAACTCACTTTCACGTCCTTGATATAAGTCGATATCATGATCGATAGATCCTACATAACGATCTAAGGTTTAACCATTGTAGTAGTAATTCAATTTTTCTTTCGGCTTCTTCATTTCCTTGGGGTAGTTCTTGTGTGGCATTTCCACATGTGGCGAAGTGACACTTAACAAATCTGGACCTTACAGTTTGAATCTAGTCTAGAAACAGATGAACCGTATTATTTCACACGGGTGCACTCCGCATATGGCGGGTGCTCCAAAAAACTTTCCCTTCCTTGAGTCTCCCCTCCGGCTCTAGTTTATGGATCCACCGTTGTTGATTCACATGGGCAGATCTACACTATGAAGAGAGGCACGCATAACACACAATGGTCCCCGCTCTAACAAAAATTTAAGTAGTACATTACCTATAGAAAAAAAAGTAGAAATTTGACCTCTGAAAGAAAAATTACTTTGAAGAAAATTTATTGATTTCGTGAGAAAAAAAAAAACAAAAAACCATGGCTTCGGAATTGATGCGCGAGATATTTTCTCGTATTAAAACGATGCAGATTTATTCTTAAGGAAAACATAAATATTATCTTCAATTTTGTTCTCGTGCCTATTGAAATAAATTCCTAGATTGGTCAGACAATAGATACAACAAAAATGCTAAGTTTACCTCATTTGTTTTGTATAAAAGATAGTACATAAGTCACGATCAATGAAGAGAGTGTTATTGGTTTATTGGGTTTTTAGTTTGTTTAATTTAGAATGTGTGGTGATCAAACGCATGCAGAAATTGTTTGCTGAGAACAAAAAGGAGAAATTGGAGCTTTTAGTTGGATTGACTTTGGGGAAAAACGACATTGTGAATCTTAGTCCTCTTCAACAGGTATGTGTGGATTCTAATTTCCCTTTTCATTTGGAAAAAAAAAAAAAAAAAAAAAACTATAATTAAAAAAGTCATGCATATGCTTCATTATATATATAGTTACAAATTATTAGAGTGTAACCTAAATTGTGAGATGCAGGAAGTGTTGATTATATGGGGAGAAAACGACCAAGTATTTCTTGTGGAAAAAGCATACGAACTTGAGAAGTATGTATTCTCTAAATCTATTCAATCCTTTTAGCTATATCTTTATTACTTATTTGATTTCATCAAGTACGATCATGGCGGTTTGGGTAGGAATGGTGAGGGTGGGGTGCGAGTACGGTGAGGTGATGTAGGGTATATGTAAAGGTAAAGTAAGGTAGGGGCAGGGGTAAGGGTAGGGTAAGGTGGTTGCGCTAAGGGTGTGAGGTTGGGTGCAGGGGATGAAGGGTGGAGTTGGGTGGGTAAGGTAGGGGTATGTGGTGTAAGGATGATGGTAAGGGTGCGGTAATGGTTGAGTGAGGGTACAATGATGGTATATGTGGAGCGTGTTAGAAAGAGTGATGTAGGACGGGTGGGTGAGGTCGGGCTAGGGTGGGGGTGGGTAGATGTGCTAGTAATGATAGGTGGGGTGAGTGTCAGGATGGGGTGTGAGTAAAGGGTGAGGTGATGGGTGGGAGGTAGAGATAGTGGTAACTGGTAAGGGTAAATGTAAGGTGGAACGATGTAAGGGTGAGTAGGCGACGATGTGGGTGAGACAAGAATTGGTGTGTGGGTTGGTATAGATAAAAGTGTGGTAGGATGGTAGTTGGGGTGAATGTTATTTGTCATGTTATATGAAAGTTTGTTAATTAATTTATTTATTTTTTTATTTTTATTACGAAGAATGAAAGTTTGTTAATTGAATTACATTACATGTCAATCGTTGTAATGTGCATGCATTCAATTTCATTTTATTACATCAATCCAACCGTATAACATAACTCTTAAATTACAATATAATGTAATACTATATACCATATGATCCAAACATACAAGACTAGAGAGGATTCACAGGCTAATCTTTTTAAAACAAGACGTCTTCATGATTCCACAATATTGTTATCGTGAAATCACATCTAAAACAATTAATTGACGAAAAATCGATTTTGAACTCAATTATTATCTTTTACTTGGCCGAGTTTGATCTAGTATGACAATCAACCGAAAATAAGTCGATATTCTGTTATAGAACTGACGGTAAATAATCTGTTAGTATAATGTCTCTTAAAAAAAAGCTAATATAAAAGATAAGAAGAAAAAAAAATATAATGGGCTCAAGGGGTGATGCATCCACCCATGTAATCAATGGGCTCAAGCCCGTTTATATTCCTTTTACTAAATCGCCTTCATCTTGAGGGAATTTTTTTTTCTTTTCATTTTGATTTCTTGTAAATCAGTATCTCTTTAATTTTTTATTTTTATTTTTTTATTCCGAAACGAAAGAAAAACACCACACACCGAACCCTGGACTCCTCAGAGGGAGGCATGTTAGACCCTAGTGGATTACCACTAGGGTATGTACCCGAGTACAAATCAGTATCTTTTTAGAATTTGTAAACTACTTTTTGTTATCTGGGAAGAAACGATAGGGGAGATATATTTTATCGTATGACAACGAATAGATCAATATGGACATGCATAAGTGCTTTTTTTTATATTTTCACTCTTGTAACACACTCATACCATGTAAAATAAAGTAAAAATGTATAAATATAATACATGTGATTTGATACAATTTTCATATAACAAATATATTCTAATAATGGCAGGCATTGAGCAACTGAACTTACCTATGTAATTATTGCAGGATATGGGGAGAGAAGAAGGTCAAATTGGAAATCATAAAGAATTGTTCACATGTACCTCAGATAGAACAATCTGGCCAATTCAACATAGCTGTTCAGAGTTTTTTGTCTTCTTTTTCATAATTTCTTTACACAGTCAAATTTGTGTTTATGTTTGCTGCCAAAATCACTCTTTCTTACCCTTTTTTTTAAGTTTGTAAAATATATATTCTCTCGTATTAAAACATTCAAACACCTCTATATCATCATATTATGAGCCACACACTTCATTTATAAAGATAGTTCGTCCTCCTTTCTCCTTATTCTCGACACAGTTGAACTCATGATATCCCGTTCTGATATCATATTAACTTATCACTTCTCCTACAGGCTTAAACTGATAAAGAGGTAAATAATTAATATTTTATATGCTTCAATATATTGTCTTAAAAACAATCATCATGATTAATTAATTCAATACATATAAAAAATGTTTTTATTTCCCAATTGCCTATTAGATTTAATGTCTTAAAATTAGACTAGGATTCAAAGAATGTCTTTTTCCAAATATTCCGGGGAAAACAAGTTCAACTTTGACTATGTTTGGTAAGACCCTTGTCTGTTTGTAAATGTACTTAGCCAAGTAATTAGTTGTAAACACAATTTGAATCAGGGGTGAAACTGCATTCGACGGTTGAGTTATGTGATTCCATTGAGATCCGATATTTTTTTAGTATTAAAATAATGTAATTTTGTTGTTAAAACACATCGTTTTGTCATTAAATTTTTTATTTTAGAATCCACTCACTCCATTGAAACACATTTTTAAATAAAAAATATATGTTTAGACTCCGATGACAATACCACTGAAACAAATTCATGGATCCACCCCTGATTTGAAGCGATACCCACACTTGCAACCTCTTTATTAACACTGCATGGATTACTAATTGTATTCTTTTATTAAGTTAATTGACATTGAGAAAACATTTGAAAAGATTTAAGGGTAATGGGACATGTAATAAAGATTGACTGAATTAACCTTACTATTTAACACGATGCGTGATTCTTATTTGAAAGAAAAAGGAAAATAATGAAAATAAATCCTAATTCCATTTGGGTACTATCACCATCGACATCTATCTTTCTTATTTATTATTCCCTCTTCCGCGTTTTATCTGTCACATTTCTGAATTTGATTTGTTTTTATTTATCTATCATTTTATATTTTCAATACATCATTTATTATTTTTTTCTTCGTTACCAACAAAGTATTTATATCTCCCATTAAAAAAATAATTTCCAATCCAAAAACTCCTTTAGTAACAAAGTATTTACATCTCCAATAAAAAAATACATTTCAAATACTATATGTACGATGACAAATTAAGTCACCTTAATGATATGGGCCCTAATTTAATCTAGTGATGAACACACAAGAACTTTTATGCCAAAAAGAGGAATGAGGGGGTGGATTTTATGTATGCGGCTGAGTTCAAGATGCTCTCTTGAATTGCCTACGTATCCTGTTAAATTCCAGGAATCAAGCCTTACGTAGTTCCTGGATTGGGGTCTTTATAATGACAACACTTGCCTAAACCCTAAGGTTAAGTCGGCTTATGTTATTGTCACCTTTACCCTTAAATGGGCCTTGACCTTTGCCCAAGCTATCGCTGTGGGTGGGCCTGGACAGCTGGTGTGGATTCTGTCCTCGAGTCGATACTTCCGACCTGTGGTGATCGACTCTAGACTCGTTATCTCACACTGCTAGCTGGTGTGGACTCTATCCTTATGGACTTGTCATCTCACACTGCTCGGTAGTCGATAGTCGATAGTCGTAACCTGGCTTTTACAAGATGGCCTTGGCCTCGAGCCTGGGCATCGACATGGATATACTGGAGTTATTTTATAATATGATGACCAACCGATAGACGACACGTGGAGGGAGTGAAACCCTGTATCGTCATAAGCCCCCCAGACTTGAAAGAGGTGACTCCCGTCGTCCGAGGTCGAGTCTGTCACATGAATCGTCTTCGAGTTGGGCTTCTTCTTTGGGCGGGAGAAAGCCCGCCTTTTCATAACCCTAACTGCCTAGCGTCCACGTGGAGCGGTTTCTAGCCCACGAAACGCTTCGAATCCCGCAAAAGACGCGTCACTGCCTTGATAACCGCGATTTTCAGTAGTTATAACCCCCATTATCCCCCGTCTTTTCAAATCATTTGCCATATCTTTTACAAGCATATAAAAGGAGAGAGGTTAGACGCTGCTGCCAAACCCGGTTTGTTATTTTCTTCATCTCATTCCCCAAACTCCAAAACATCAAGTAAGATCCTGTCTTTTATCTTAGTGTTCTTCATCTTTTTGTTTGATTTTATCTATGTCAAGTAGTAGTAGTAGTGCTACAGAATCCGATAGGGGTAGCGGAACGCCTTCCCAATCCCAAATTCCGGTACCTGTTGCCTCCGATCTTCTTCTCCGGCAAGAGTCCGGCGAACCTTCAGCCTCCCCTCCTCCTGTCCCTAACCAGCCCAAAAAACTAGTAACAAGGATGGATGGAAAGGGTGCTAAGGGATGTCTAAGTACACTTACCCCAGAGGATATTGTTGAAATCTGTGGGAAATATAGCATAATTCATCCTCCGTTTGAATCTCGACTCCCATCAGGCCTACACCGATTCGCGGATGAGCCCCCAGAGGGGTTTTGCACTGTTTATGAAAATCAACTGGCAAGCGGACTAAGGTTTCCACTCTGCCCAGCGGTTCTGGCCGTCCTTCATCATTATGAAATAAGCGTGTCTCAACTCGCCCCGAATGGCGTCAGAACTCTGATGGGGTTCCTCATAGCGTGTCGAGTGGCGCAGGTCTGCTTCACAGTGCCCGCGTTCCGATACTACTACAAGATTGCTGCCACACCTGACAAGTTGTGGTATTCTTTCCAGAGGAGAACAAATCGCCACGAGTTCATTACGAGGGGGCCTTCTTCTCATGGGGAGTGGAAGCCTCGATTTTTCTTTGTTCGTCATGGCCTTGATAACCCCTACATCGGTCAATGGAGGTCGAGAGAGGGGAAACAAGACAAGCTTGGGAGAGAACCGGCTCCACACGAGGCTCGACTCCTGAGTGGGCATAATTTCGAGGTGTGTACTCGAGACTTGAGTCTCTTGTATCACCTGGCTCACTTAGAGGAAGCTGGGCCCATGCCCTATGTAGGCCTGAACGTTCCTGATCACGAGAATCGTAGGATGCTTTATTTATTTGCTTGTTTTTACATACTAGCTGTTCTTTAAGTCGATAACTTGTTGTTTGTTGATTAAAAACTAACTTGTCTTTTCCTTGTATTGCAGTGGGCAAATTCTCCAAAGTCACCAACCCTCAGCGCATTCCTGAGGCGACGGTCGTAGCTGCACCACCTCTCGAGGGTCAGGCCGCCACCGGCTTGCCAGTGGCTGAGACCAGCGTGCCTTCCTCTTCTCGAGGGGTGGGCGTTCCTCCGCCCAGAACAAATCTTGCTGCTATTGAGTCGTCTGCCGGAGCTGGAACGACTGAGGTGCCCTCGACTACCGGCGAGCTAACCGTCCGATTCGGATCTCTTCGAGATGAAGACGAGGAGGAGCTGGTCGATTTAACCTCGAATGTCGAGGAGCAAGTGCCTCAAACCAAAAAGAGGCCATCTGTTGCCGAGGTGGTAAAGGAGCAGCTCCGAGAAGCGAAGAGAAAGAAGGTTGCTGAGGCCACTGCCGGGTCAGGAGTCGGTGTGGACTGGGTTTTCGATGATTATGCTGGTGTGGAGGATAAAGACTTGTCTTATGTATTGCGGAAGCTAAATCGCCTCGTAAGTCGATCTTTCTTCCTATATTAACTTCTCTCGAGGCCTACACCTTGTCCATTTTTTGATATACTCTTTATGTTTCGTAGAATACCCTTGTTGGTCGGGAGGCTGCCCGACGGCTGGCCAAAACAAGCGAGTCGGCGGATGAAATCAAGAAGGAGAACAGCAGACTGCTCCAAGACATTGTCGTCAAAGGTGCTGCACTCTCCGCCGCAGAGGAACAATATGAAAAGTTGAAGCGCGAGTCGGTCATCGAGCTCCAAAAGTTGCAAAATAAGTTGGTGGCTGCTGAAGCAAAACTGGCCACTACTGAGAAGGAGCTAGACCGAGTGCGAGATGAGAGACATGATCAGGGTCGAGAGCTGCTCAAGCTGGCTCAAGATTATGAGAAACTGCAGCAGTGTCAGAAAGCTGCAGATGAAGAAGCTAGGAAGGCTCGTCAAGATCGAGATGCGCTACAGGCTGAACTGTATCGAGCTCAGGCGCAGGTCGAGGAGGCTAAGACTGAGGCCATCATGGAGTACCGCAAGTCATCCAACCTTGAAGATGATCTAGAAGTTATTATGCGAGCTTCGATGATGGGTGGATATACGCTGGCCGTGGATCAGATGAAGGAGGTCACTCCGAGCTTCGACATGTCGACTCTCCAGACGCCTATGTTCTATAATCCCGACTCGGAGAAGCTGTATGATCGGTATTTCGAGGAGTTTCAGCAGGGAGAGTCCCTGGCCATAAAGTATGCTCCTCCTACTTCAGCTCCTGCTTCGACTGCCGCCGATCCGACCTCTACAGAACCGACTTCTGCGAATCCTAGTCCGACCCCTGAAGCTAACCCCTGATCTTTATCTTCTATACTTTAAATTTGAAACTTTGTAATGACATTTTTGAAAATCAACTTTGGCTGGTATTTCGACCTGGCCGCATCTTGTAACAACTATGCTCTGAACCTAACTTGCTTTGATTTTGTAATTTAACTTGTGTTTGCTTTCTCATTATTTTGCTATACTTGTTGTTAGTGTTGTGTTGCCCCCCAAGTGTATTATGAACCCTTGGTTCTTATTACACTTGAGATTGATGAGCTTGCCTTAGTCTTTCGCCCCTTAGGCTTAGTTGATCTTTGGCTGAGCATTTTAGTGTAAACTGTCCCTGGTCTTTGGTCTTTTTCGCTACTCGAGCTCTTTCGACCATCGGCTGGGACAGGTGGCCCGACTATGCGAACCGTCCTTTGTCTAGGCCTTTTTCGCCACTCGGGCTCATTCGGCTTTCGACTGGGACAGGTGGCCCGACTATGCGAACCGTCCTTTGCTTTAGCCTTGTATGCCTCTCGGGCTCGTTCGGCTCTTAGCTTGGACCTTTGGCCCGACCCTGCGAACCGTCTCTATGCCTTTGCATTCGTCTCCCATTAGGCTAACTTTGCTTTGGCTTTATCGAGATGTCCGACCTGCGGATTTCTCTACTCGTATTCGATTGTTTTGCCTTCAACTTTTCTGTCTCATTGGACTTGTTTTGTTTTGGCTATAAATCCTAACAAACATAGAAAGCATCTCGAAAAAACACAAATTTATTAGAATACTCATAAAATTGTCTCATGGACTTATTACAAGATTCAGAATTGAAAGGTAAACAGATTCATCAAAGTAAAGCTTATCTCAAACATAATACTTCCTCAGATTGTTGGCATGCCAATGTCGAGGAACAGTAGTCCCATCTGCTCGACCAAGCTGGTAAGACCCTTTGGGGTGGACTTTCAGGATCTGATAAGGTCCTTCCCAATTCGGGGTTAATTTTCCGGCCGCCTCCTGTCGACTTGCTTCATTCTTCCTTAGAACTAAATCACCGATTTTGAAGTATCGATGCCTGACTCTCGAGTTGTAGTACTGAGAGATCTTCTGCTTATACCTTGCCATTCTGGCTGAGGCTATCTCTCTTCGTTCCTCGACACTGTCCCTTTCCTGTCGGATCTCGGGATCATTAGTCTCAACATTGTATGCCAGAACTCGAGGGGATGGAACCCCGATCTCGGCGGGTATCACCGCTTCACAACCATACACTAAAGAGAAAGGAGTTTCCCCTGTTGATGAATTAGGAGCTGTCCTATACGACCATAGGATGCTCGGAAGCTGAACCGCCCAATCTCGACCTTCTGTCTCTAGCCTCTTTTTTAATCCTAGCTTGATCTGTCGATTAGTTTGTTCAACTTGACCGTTTGCCTGGGGGTGAGCCACTAAGGTGAATCGCTGGTCAATTTGATACTCACTGCACCACTCTCTAACTTTTCGATCCTCGAACTGGGTACCGTTATCCGAGATTAGAGCTTTGAATTCCGTACCTGTAGAGGATGTCGACCCACAAGAACTTTTTGATGGTTGCAGCTTTGATGTCGGGTATAGCCTTGGCTTCGACCCACTTTGTGAAGTAATCTACAGCAACAACCACATATTTAAGATTTCCCGGAGCTCGAGGTAGGGGTCCCACGATATCGACTCCCCACTGATCAAATGGCCATGCTGACGAGATGACATTCATGTCTTGCGCTTGTTGGTGGGAGATATTATCATGAATCTGACAAGTGTTGCATTTTTGGACAAGATTGTTCGCGTCTCGTTGCATCGACGGCCAAAAATACCCAGCTAACTTGCATTTTCGAGCTAACATTCTTGCTCCACAGTGATTTCCACACGCTCCTCTATGAATTTCCTCCAAGAGATATTCGCCTTCATTTTCAGAGACACATCTTAACCATGGATTTACAAAGGATTTCCGGTAAAGGATGTCGTCGAAGAACGCATATCGAGTGGACTGAAGTCGAACTTTCCTGGCTTGCACTTTACAGCTGGTAGTATTCCGTCTTTTAGATAAAGGGCGATCGAGTCCATCCATGTGGCCTGCTGAGTAATCGGCTGGGCCTCTGCCTCGATGTAACTCCTATCGGTCAGTAACTCGACTAGAACCTTCTTACTTGACATGAAGTTTGAGGCCAACTTGGAGAGCGCATCGGCTCTCTTGTTCTGACTTCGGGGAATCTGCTCGAATCGGACCGTTTTGAATTTTGGTATGAGGCTTTGGACAACTGCTAAGTAATTCTTCATGGTTTCTTCCTTAGCCTCATACTCCCCTTTAACATGATTGACCACTAGCTGTGAGTCGCTGTAAACTGACAAATCTTCGACACCCAGCTTCAAAGCGAGCTTTAAACCAGTAATCATAGCCTTATATTCGGCTTCGTTGTTCGTTGCTTTGAAGTCGAAACGAAGGGCGTAAGGGAATTCCTCGCCTTTCGGGCTTACCAGAAGGAGCCCTGCTCCTGCCCCCTCCTTACTCGATGCGCCATCGACTTGAAGAGTCCATTTTTCCTCCGGGCTTTGTTTTTCTTGATCGAGTTGGACGGAGATCCCTTCGGCTAAAAAATCCGCCAAGGCCTGTGCTTTTATCGCAGTTCGAGGAACGAACTCGATGTCGTACTGGGCCATTTCAATCACCCATTTTGCCAATCGACCTGAGGTGTCGGGTTTTGCCAATATTTGCTTTAGTGGTTGGTCAGTGACTACCACGATGGGATGAGCTTGAAAATAGGGCCTCAACTTTCTCGAGGCGTGAACGAGACATAATGCTAACTTCTCGGCTGGCGAGTATCGGACCTCGGGGCCATGCAAAGCCTTGCTGACAAAGTAGATTGGCACTTGGCCATGTACCCCTTCTCGGACTAGGACCGCACTCACTGCCTCCTCGCATACTGCCAAATAAATTAACAACTTTTCCCCTTCTCGAGGAGAAGTGAGGGTAGGTAACTCCGACAAATAAGTCTTCAACTCTTCAAAGGCTGTCTGACATTCATCATCCCAATGAAAAGGACTGGCCTTTCGGAGTATCTTGAAAAATGGTAATGCACGCTGTGCTGATCTTGATAGAAACCTGTTGAGAGCAGCCATTCGGCCTGTGAGCCTCTGTACTTCCTTGATATTTCGTGGTGCGGGCATATTCTTCAATGTGTCGATTTTATCCGGGTTTGCTCTAATCCCATCCTTCAAATCATATAACCCAAGAACTTACCCGACCTAACTCCAAAAGTACACTTCTTCGGGTTTAATCTCATCTGCGTTTCTCTCAACACTTCGAAAACCTCTCGAGCATCGACCAGGTACTGGCTCATAGATCGACTCTTGATAAGCAAGTCGTCTACATAAACTTCCATACATCTACCAATTTGCCTTGCAAATATCTTATTGATCGCCCTCTGGTATGTTGCCCCAGCATTCTTTAATCCGAATGGCATGGTCACATAACAGAAGGTGCCAAATTCTGTGATAAATGCAGTTTTCTCCGCGTCTCGAGGGTCCATTAGAATCTGGTGGTATCCTTTATACGCATCTAAAAAACCAAAAACTTCAAAATCGATGGTCGAGTCTACTAACCTGTCGATTTTAGGCAACGGATATGAATCTTTTGGACATGCTTTGTTTAGATCTGTGAAGTCCACGCACATGCGCCAACCGCCATCGGGCTTCTTGACTAATACCGGGTTAGCTAGCCACTCTGGGTAGAATACCTCTCTCACGATCTGGGCTGCCAATAGCTTGCCGACTTCCAACTCTATAGCTTCAAGTCGATCGGACGCGAAATTCCTCTTCTTCTGTTTGACTGGCTTTTTAGCCTGGTCAATCTCAAGTTTATGAACCGCGATGTCGGTAGATAACCCCGGCATGTCGGTGGCTTTCCAGGCAAAGATGTCTCTGAACTCGATTAGAAGCTTAACCAGTAGCTGTTTTTCTTTTTCTGGGATCCAAATCCCGACTTGCACACACTGATCGTCCTCTCCTTCCCAGAGTCGGACGTTTTCGACTGCGTCACTGGAGACCCAACTCTTCTCCTCTTCTTCCTCTGGAATCAGTTCCTCGACTAAGACTTGTTGAACTGCCATCTTCCCATTCATGACTACAGAATTACAACTCCGAGCGACTTCAACATCTCCTTTTACCTCGTGGGAACCGTTCCTAGTGGGAAACTTCATGCTATTATGGAATGTCGAAATTATAGCCCGAAGGTCGAAAAGCGCGGGTCGTCCTAGGATAACATTGTACGCAGAGGGAGCTTTGACTACCACATAGCTTAATTCAAGTGTCCTTCCTTTCTCGCCATCACCAACTGTCGTGAGTAACCTTATCGAGCCCATGGGATGGACTGCTTGCCCTGTGAATCCGAACAGGGGAGATGCTATGGGGGCTAGATCCTTCTCTTTCAACTTCATTGCTTGAAATGCCGAGTAGTATATGATGTTCACTGCACTCCCATTATCGATACAGACTCTCGATACACGGGCTCGGCTAATAACTGCTTCAATGACTAACCCTTCGCTATGACTCCTCGACTTGGGGATATCATCTCGAGGGCCGTATCCGACTTCTGTCGTGAATCTGAGCTGTTTGCGCTCTCTCGAGCTACAAGCTGGCTCTTCGCTGGTCTGGTCTTTATCACTCTCACCAGGACCAAAGATTGTGTTGACATAGTTAACTGGTCGATTATCTTCATACCTATCTCGACCAAAATTTTCTCTGTTGTTTCCTTCTCGACCGGGGGATCGATTCCTCTGAGGTGACCGATCCCTTCGTCTCTGGACATCTCGACCTCGGTTCCTGTCTTGATCGGAGTTTTTCCTCTTGAATTCTCCACGCCCCCTGGGCCCATCATATCGAGATTTGTCAACAACTTCGTCTAGCTTCCCTTCCTGAATGCAGACGTCGATATCTCTCTTCAGGTCGATACAATCCTCGGTTGTATGACCAATGTCTTCGTGAAAATCACAATATTTGTTTGCGTTTCTATTTTCTCGAGGTTTTTTCAATGGTGGCGGTTTCCTAGCCAAGTTTTTTGAAAGCATAATCGACAACACCTCTGATCGAGGTCGATTGAGTGGGATAAAGTCCTTATCACGTGATGGTCCCTTCTTGCCCCCACGGTCTGAGGTGGATGTGTCGATACGGTCCCAAACTGACGGCTTACTCTCGACATCCTGCCTTTTGGACTGATTCCTGTTCGGGCCTCGGGTGTCCTTCTTGGATTCCATCCAGTCGGATTGGGTGTGCCTTCGCACTGCCTCTTCCCCTTGACAGAATCGATGCACCACGTTGACGCATTCGTCCATAGTATGGGGAACGTCTCTGCTCAACTTCATATATAACTTAGTATTACGCAGCCCCCCTACAAACGATGTGATCAGAAGTCGGTCATCTGCGTCCTTGACCTGCATGGCCTCGAGATTAAACCTCTTCAAGTATTCCATCACTGTTTCATCTTTTTGCTGCCTCACGTTCATGAGGTGCGTGGCGCTCAGATGAAACTTCTTGTTGACTATAAACGCATCTCGGAACTTTCGAGCGAGCATGGCAAAACTGGAGATCGACGCTGGTCGTAGCTTCGTGAACCATTCTCTTGCTCGACCTACGAGTAGCGTCTCGAACGCCCGACAGCGCATTGCATCGGGGGCCCCATCCAACCTCATTTGAGACAGATACCTGTGGAGATGGTCCTCCGGTCGGTGGTGCCATCATAAGGTTCTATCTTTGGTATCTTAAACCCTGTGGGTTTAGGAAAGCTCTCGATCTCCTTCGTGAAGGGAGACTCGAGCCACAACGATACCTGATTCTTTCCCAAAATTGCATTCAGCTCTTCCCTGGCGCTGTCATCATCCACTCTCTGGTGTTTTTGGTGAATCTCACGTCTCTTCCTTTCCACCGAGCTAGATGATGCGCTTATTTCATCCCCAGGAGTCTGTTTAGGCTTGTCCATTACGTCTTTCTGGCCGCCTTCCGCCATAGCTTCTTTCTGGGCGGCTTCTGCCTGCCTTCGCGCTGTAACCGCCTCGGCTATTATCCTGGACATTATCTCCAAATTTGCCCCTGCCAACTGATCTGCAAGTGCCCGATATTCTGGAGCAAGGGCTTGCTTTTCTGGTTGGTGGGTCTCCTGGACGGGATTCAAAACTGGATCTTTTTCCCCTTGTTGCTGCTGAGGATCGTGCTGAATAAGATCCAAGGCGGGATCTTCATCCCCTTGCATATCAGGATCGATCGGCTCGTTCATCTGGGAGCCCTGATCGACTGCTTTGGATGCAGCTTTGGATGCAGTTTTCTTGGGAGGCATCGTGTTTTCGCGTATTCAATCAATAGAAAGCCCTCCTTCTAGCGCCAATGACGATGACAAATTAAGTCACCTTAATGATATGGGCCCTAATTTAATCTAGTGATGAACACACAAGAACTTTTATGCCAAAAAGAGGAATGAGGGGGTGGATTTTATGTATGCGGCTGAGTTCAAGATGCTCTCTTGAATTGCCTACGTATCCTGTTAAATTCCAGGAATCAAGCCTTACGTAGTTCCTGGATTGGGGTCTTTATAATGACAACACTTGCCTAAACCCTAAGGTTAAGTCGGCTTATGTTATTGTCACCTTTACCCTTAAATGGGCCTTGACCTTTGCCCAAGCTATCGCTGTGGGTGGGCCTGGACAGCTGGTGTGGATTCTGTCCTCGAGTCGATACTTCCGACCTGTGGTGATCGACTCTAGACTCGTTATCTCACACTGCTAGCTGGTGTGAACTCTATCCTTATGGACTTGTCATCTCACACTGCTCGGTAGTCGATAGTCGATAGTCGTAACCTGGCTTTTACAAGATGGCCTTGGCCTCGAGCCTGGGCATCGACATGGATATACTGGAGTTATTTTATAATATGATGACCAACCGATAGACGACACGTGGAGGGAGTGAAACCCTGTATCGTCATATGTTAGACATATTAATTATTTTCTTAATCTGTGTAATTCTTCTCTGTGCGACAGATAAAAAGATAGAGAGAGTATTTCTTTTTTCTTCACAATTGTCATTCTCTCCTTCTTGTTCTTCGGTAAACGAGCACGTAAATTCACTTTATATTAATAGTGTACATCAACCGATAATGAATATCACAGAGAATTTTACATAGACGGAGCTTTACAAGTTTTGTAGTAAATCATTTAGGATATGTGAATCTATCGAAGAAACAAGCATATATATATATATATATATATATATAATAATACATTGTCGGTGAATATCATAGAGAATGATAGTATTTGGATCACTCACATAATTCCAAGGTTAGTAAACCACACAAAGAACCTGCAGGTTTAAAACAAAGCTTAAATACATAGAATGTAATTTATGTACATAATGCATCAATGAACATTATGGAGAATTTAAATACTCATGTACGTATTTGGGATTTTGATGACAATTATTTTCACTCTCATTTTCTCTGATGGTATTTTTCTTCAAAACCAAATGCCATAAATTAAATTGATATTTCTTTTGAACTAAAGAATCAGATTGAAATGTCTTCAGAAAGAAAACCTCATTTGTGTTACAAAATTGTCCTATTTGTCAAATACTAAAATATATATTTAATCCTTTTGGTCCCTTATCTTTTTATTTTTTATTTTTAAAGCAATAGTTGTCTTAGAAATGTGAAACTATTATCAAAATAATATTCTAACATATTAAATATACCAACTATTTATATAGTTTTATAAAGTTGAATTCCACTATATCTTTCATGATTCTAAATTGGAGTGAATATTAGCCATTTTCTATATCTATATATCCCTTAGTAAAAAAGAAAGCAAAATAAATAATAAAATTGTAAAGAATTGTGGGTCTTTGGACTTTGGACGACAAAAACCAAAAAAAAACTGAGTTTATTACAGTGAAATCACAGTTGTACTTTAGTTCAAAAAGTTGACTGGAAGTCTGAGCCACCAGCCATGGCCCATGGAACTCCAAAAACATTTGATTATTCAAATCATTCCCAGACCACTTGTATTACATTTTATCCTTTCAGATTTAGACTATTTTTTTTTAGTACTAATATTTTATCGAATCCAATTTGTTTTTTAATCGGGGTGGGGTATTTATCTGAATATATATATATATTTTTTATTTTTTATTTTTTTATTTGACCGTCTGTATATATAATTTGAATATATATATATATATATATATATATATATATATATATATTACTCCGTTCCATAAAAATATCTATTTTTTGTAAAATAAAATATTTAATGTGTTGTATTTTAAGGAGTGATAGACATATATACCCCTAACATATAATAAATGTTCTTTTGAAATATGAAATGAATATATAAACATTAAGGTTGTGTTTGTTTTGCAAGATGTTTTTTTTTTTTTTGGAGTTTTTTTTTCTATCACATCACCAATCATTTCTTACAATTCTCACACCAATCAAATCTTCAACTACAAATAAAAAATATTAAATCATCTCTCATCATTTCACTTTATCAACTTTATTACCTTTTTTACCATTATTTTATTCATTATTCTACTTTATTTCACCAATCATTTCATAATCTACACCAATCATTATTCTACTTTATTTTATCCCTTCAACTTTTTAATCATTACTTCAATAACTTTATCTAAAAAAAACTCCAAAAAAAACTACAACCCAAAACAAACGGAGCCTAAATGTAATGATAGGGGTATGTTTGTAAAAATTGCATTAAATTATGTATTTATTTTCTAAATTGACACTTTTTATAAAACAATTCATTTTAAGAAAGTGGATATTTTTAATGGGACGAATGTGATATATTTTATGTTTTTTTTTAGGAAGAACACATATTTTATGCTATATAATATAGACTATAAATTATTCTATAGGATGTATATTAATTTCATAAATATTTTTTGTAGTGCACAATCGGAGGGCTGGTTCGGAACAACGAGTGCACAATTTTTCGGTCTTTTTCTCATCGCTTAGGGAAGTGTTCAGATCCAACTCTCAGAGAAGTTTTGTCCTTAATGATATTCCCAATAGCAGACCATGGCCATTACCTAGGATTTCTTTGACATCATTTTCGGGGGAACTCTCTCCTAATTCATAAACGGTTTACGAATTACATTGAGGATATATCTGCTATTAGGAATATCATTGAAGTTTGCCTTTACCTTTTTCCTTGCTTCTCACATGTCTTCATTCTCTTGGGTTAAGAGGAAGAGGAATACCTATGCCCACTTAATAGCTAAGGAGGTTTTACTTTTAAATGGTCGTAAGTGATGGAGAATCTTTTCACCCGCACATGTTTCTCTAGCCGCATCGGCTGATATTTTGATTAATAAAATTCATTTTCTTTTTTTTTGTAGAATGATGTATGAAATGTTGTTATATAATTTGTTATTATTAATTTGCACCGGAATTTTTTTTATTATTCAATTTTCACTAATCGATTATATTGTGGTGGTGATATACCAACATGTATGGGACAACGGATAGATCAACAAATAGTTACCCCTTGATTTTAATTTCTGAAAAACAAAATAAAACTTTTTTTTTTTGATATAAAAATAAAACTTTTTTTTGAAAGGAGATTGTATTGATAATGATGCAAATAATGCTCACTATTTGGAAAATGTTTGGACTTTAAAGCCACCCCTCAAATTCTCCATCTTTTTCCATTCAACACTTTCATCCTGCGGTGCCCCTTTTCTTTTGAACCTCTTCTCCCAGATCACTTCGGGTTTTTTTTTCTTTCTTTTTTCTTCCCACAGATCCGACCCATCTTGTTCATATGGTCAGCACTATAACAATTATGATATATTCTTGTTTTTTTGGTTTTCTAAACTAGCATTATCAATTTATTATTTTATTTCGTCAAGTTTGAGTATCAATGGTGCACATATTTGAAGTTGTTGTTAGCTGAAAAGAAGTTAAATTTCGTCTTATTTAGTGTAGGGTTTTATTTTTTACATTTGGTTTTTGTTCAGAGTTCTTGTTATTTTGAGAATATGAATTTGTTTCTGCAATTTTTTGAGCTGATACTTGAAGTATTTGCTGCATTTTGCCCAAATGTTTTAATGGGGTTCTAAAATCGCAGAAAAAAGCACAAATTTTGTATAAAAAAAAGATTGAGCTTGGAGTTCTGTAGAAGCTTCATGCCTTGGGGATTTTGATATTTTTGCACCTCTGTATGCTATCTGTTTTGGAACAAAATATGGGTTTACTATGCAGTAGACAGAAGGACTATAATCAAGCTGAAGTTGAAGAAAATGCGCAGGTTAATTATGTTTTGCTTACTTCTCGTTTTTTGTGTGGAGATTTTTTTTTGTCATCAATATTCATGTATATTAGCTTGATGTTTTTTTCAGACTGCAGAAATAGATAGGCGAATAGAGCAAGAATCTAAGGCTGAGAAGCATATACAGAAACTTCTTTTATTAGGTAAGCCTTCATCCATATTGAATGCTTTAATATGTATGTGTCCTTTGACAAGGTGGCCACTTTTTTCCATCTCAACTATAGACATTGAACCTATTTTTTTGGGGTCTTTTTATTGTTTGAATTCGAAATCCCGGAAAAGCCGGAATGTTTATCTTAAATTACCATCAAACCTGATACCTTATGTTATAAGGAAGAATAGTCAAGATATTTAAACACTTGAAGATGGCCTCACATGGGTAGGCCTAACACAAAGAACTCATGTTTGATGTGGCCAAGAAAATGCACTAATTCATATAAAGATCACGGGCCAATATAAGACACTCAAGGGTAAATTAAGAGATCTAACGCGTGGATAACACAAATAGGGTGATAACTTAGCTTAAGATTTTAGATGAAATGATTATTTAACACGGTGGGGCTGTGGGGGAGGCATTCGATCAAGATTCACTGCTGCCTTTTTCTGTAAAACAAAAAAAGAAAAAAAAGAGCTTTTAGTAGTTTTGCTACTGTGTTAATACTGCTTCTTGTCTGTATGCTGAGAATCCCACATGTGAAGGACCGTCTCATAACATACACTTGTACTTATTCCTAAAACTTTAACTCCCTAACACCATAATATTTTGGATGAGATATAATTCAATGAGTTCATTTGGAAGTTAAACCACATTCCAAAGTAGGCATCCTCAAAACAAAACGGGCGAATAATACCTTGATGGGAATCTAACTGTAAATGCGACTAGGTACTGATTCCGCATCTTGAGAAATGCCAAACTGCAAACATAGAAATATTCGACCGTTTGTTATACTAAATACAACATTCTACAGTTTCTTAAGCTTCAGTATTGAAGTCTCTCTGGCAAATTCCTGGGTTTCACCTTCCCCTGCTGTAAATCGCTTCCTTAGAAGCATACTATATGTGAACTTTGTAATTCTTAATTAGTATTCTTTCTGTTTTTCGTAATGGCTCTGATTGTGCTGTTCTGGCATTCTTGTCTATAGGCTTCAGTTCTAATTGATAATTTGTAGGGCTCTAATTCAAGAAATCGGTCCCTTTATTTGTAAAATTGAAATCCAGCTAAGCTTTCTATGGTTTGATTGTCAAAGTGGTCTTCTAAAAAAAAAAAAAAAAATTGCTCCCCTTGTTTACCCTTTCTCTACAAATCTTTAGTTTGTTCTGGTCCTCACTTCTTTCTCTTTCTTTTGTTGAATTGTTATCACTATTAGTATTATCATCGTTTATTATCTTCTTTTTTGTGTGTAAGGTGCTGGAGAATCTGGGAAGTCAACCATCTTTAAGCAGGCAAGATGTTAGAAAAGATCCTTAAAAAGAACAAGGATTACTAGTTTATTGCATACCGAGTTTAATAGCTTGTATTCGGTTGTCTCGCAGATAAAACTATTGTTCCAAACAGGATTTGATGATGCAGAGCTTAAGAGCTACGTTCCTGTCATCCATGCAAATGTGTATCAGACAATAAAAGTACGGATACTTGGAAACGGTGTGTTTGTGTTGTCCTTTTGCCATATGTAAAAGGGTTGCTGCATGTGATATACACTTGAATTCCATGACAAATTGTATGTTAATAAAATTCAGATTGTAATGGAGTGTAACGTTGGACTAATTCAATGATATCATGATTGCAGATTTTGAATGATGGCTCAAAGGAATTAGCTCAAAGTGAAGCCGATCTCTCCAAGTATGTTTTATCTGCTGAAAACAAGGTTTGGATTAATTATTTGGTCATTAAACCTTTTTAATTTCTTGGCATTATAGTTAAACTCTGACACAGAAGTTCGTCTTTTCCTATTGCAAAGTTCATGATGCTTGAAAAATTAAGCATCTCATCGAAAAACTTTGGTTGTTACTTGTTAGAGAACAATTTTCTGCATTAGAGAGTTTTAGCATCATAATGCCCCCTTATTTGTGGGGACTGGGGAATACCATAAATTTATTGACTATCTGCCAACAATTCAAGAATATATTGTGCTTTTACTCAATTCAAATAGTCTTTTCTTCTGACTGTCACTCCTATAGGAAATTGGGGAGAAACTTTCGGAAATCGGAAGTCGGTTGGACTACCCTTTTCTTACTAGAGAATTGGCGGAGGACATAGAAAATCTCTGGAAGGATGCTGCAATACAGGTAGGTTACTAACTTACTTATAATCTGAGTGTTTCATTTCTAGCCTTATATGTCACCATAACTTTCGATTATTTCTTTTTTAGCTTTGTTTGGCATGATACTGATTATATAATTCATGTCTTGTCTTGTAGGAGACCTATTTGCGTGGCAATGAACTTCAAGTTCCAGATTGTGCTCGTTATTTCATGGAAAATTTGCATCGATTATCTGACACAAACTATGTACCAACAAAGGTATGCGGAGCATACAGTCATGTGTTTTTCTATTCGAAGTGTTGACTTTTTTGAACCTTGATGAAGGTTATAAAGTAAATTCGAGAAAAAAAATAGGAAAACAATCCTTCTGTGTTTACTGGTATTCACTAATTTGTGGTTCTAACTTTGTAGGAGGATGTTCTTTATGCTAGAGTCCGCACTACGGGTGTCGTGGAAATCCAATTCAGGTGTTCTTACACAGTTTCATTTAGATGGTCATCTACTCTTTTGACTTGAATTTAACTAGTATTACAACAATATCATTGCTACGTCAAGATTAGAGCACATGCATCAGTATGTGTTGAAATTTTCTATATTTTACCGACTCAATCTTTTGTTTTTCTTTATTTCACGGAATTTCACAGAATCTCTAGTTTACAGATTTACTTTGTTTTATAGTCCTACTGCAAGTGTTCATATAAACGTGATCGTTCCTTTTGGGCCTGCTTCTTTTGAGTCATCTTGGGCATAGGACTGTGATCAGTTATGGGTTTTGTACTAAAATGGTTGCTTAACTAACTGGTTGTATCTTTACAGCCCAGTTGGAGAAAACAAAAGAAGCGGTGAAGTATACCGGCTCTTTGACGTTGGAGGCCAGAGAAATGAGAGAAGGAAGTGGATCCATTTATTCGAGGGTGTGACTGCTGTGATATTCTGTGCCGCCATTAGCGAGTGAGCTTTCTATTTACCACAATGTTCACTGTGGCATAAAATACAGTTTCTTTATTTGAATTAATGGTTGGAAAGATCCTGCTGCATTTCATCATAAATGTAAAATAGAGAGATGATGTTTGAGTTTGGTCATGTCTGTGGTGGCTTCTTCAATTTTCTGCCCCCATTGGATCCAGTTTTCGGATCCGCCACTGGATCTAAGTGTATATATTTGTATTGCAGGTATGATCAGACTCTTTTTGAGGATGAAAATAAGAATAGAATGATGGAAACCAGGGAGCTGTTTGAGTGGGTTCTGAAACAACCATGTTTCAAGGTCAGTTGTTGTCTTCTTCATGTACTAAAAGAAATTTGCTTTGAATTTCGGTAAGGTTTAAGTAATAAAAGGTGAAACATCAGCTTGCTTTTTGTCTAATTCAGTTTCTAATTTTGAAATGGTTCCGTTTCAGAAAACATCGTTCATGCTGTTTCTGAACAAGTTTGATATATTCGAGAAGAAAGTTGTGAAAGTAAGGCGTCTTCTTTTATCGTTGTTTGCGTTGTGAAATGAACTTCAACTGGTAATGGCTTCTCTGATTTGTTTTTGTGTTGATCATAATAGGTTCCTCTCAATGTGTGCGAGTGGTTCAAAGATTACCAGCCGGTTTCTACTGGAAAACAAGAAATCGAGCATGCATACGAGTGAGTAATTCATTCTTTTAGTAATAATGGCATCGGAAATGCCGGCGCCACAGTAAAATGGTCAGAACACACGTTTACACCATTGATAATGGTGGGATCCATATTAATCAATAGGTCCTACACCATGATCATTGGTGTAAAAGCGTGTTGTGACCATTTTATTGTGACAGTAACACTACTATAATTCCATCCAATGGTTTAGGCTGTCCGGGGCACCACAACAATATTAAAAACAGGAGGCACCACACAGTATGTTTGCAAATGACGAATCTACTACCTATGGCACCACAAGTGCATTTTTTTCTACCACATCTGAAATTGACTTTTTGAAGGTCGATCCTAGAATCAACCGTCTCAAGTACAACATATTGGGGTCGATCCTAGAATCAACGGTCGATCTTTACATGGGGTGAAAATAAGCGGTAGATGTGGTGGTGTCACAAGTTAGTAAACTGTGGTGCCATAGGTATATGCATAATAAATTAGTGTGGTGCCCATAACCGAGGCAGGTGTGGACTGGTGCACCAGTAGATTTACTGAGGTGCCCCCACTAAAGACCCCATTTACATATTTAACAAGAGAGACTTTTCATACATGAATGGTTTTGGTTTTCAATCATTATTCATTTTTGTACTAATTAGAAGGCAGGCAAAAAACCAGCTAGATAGATGTTGATACATGATGTCCTCCTTGTATGTATTAATGATGCATATAATGAAATAGGTATGTGAAAAAGAAGTTTGAAGAGATGTATTTCCAGTGCACAGCACCAGATCATGTGGACAGAGCATTCAAGATATATAGGACCACTGCACTGGATCATAAGCTTGTTAAAAAGACTTTCAAATTGGTTGATGAAACTCTCAGGAGAAGAACCCTTTTTGAAGCTGGCCTTTTGTGATCCTTCCTTTTTATCTTCAAAACAAACTATTTTTTTTTTCTTTCTTCTATTTATTACTTTTTTTTTTTTAAAAAAGAAGAAAAAGAAGAAGAAGGATATCTTGGACATTCTGAGGAGCTGTATCTGGTTTTTGACCCTCTCCTATATGTTATAATATATACTCAGATTAAATGGCCCTTTTTTTGGGTTATCAAATTATGTTGTGGTGGTCCGAGCACACTGCTGATATGTTTATGTAAGAGCGGAAGCTTAAAGAAAGATAGAAATAACTTGTTGTTTATTTCAGTAAAAGAAAGCTTAAATATTACAAGAGGGGCTGGTTGTTAATATAGTGCAACCAGCACTCAGAAAACAGAAAAGGGGAAACTAGCCGTTGGCTGTCAAGTCCCAACGGCTAGTTGGACTTTCAGCCAATTGCTTGGACCCGATAGAGAATAAACTAATCCCTATAGGATAAACAAATTAAAGGATCAATTAAAAGATCTAAACTCTTAATAATCCTGAGGAAAGTATTAGAATTAATTAATTCTAACACTCCCCTTCAAGCTGGTAGATGAATATCCAACATGCCCAGTTTGCCAACATCATCATGAAACACCTTCCCAGGTAGGCCTTTGGTGAATAGATCTGCCACTTGATCCTTGGAGGGTACAAATTCAGTAGCAATGAGACAACTTTCCAGTTTCTCTTTGATAAAATGCTTATCCACTTCAATGTGCTTCGTTCTATCATGTTGCACTGAATCATGTGCAATATCAATTGCTGATTTGTTGTCACTAATCAGTTTCATAGGGCACATCCATATCACTTTCAAGTCATTTAGATTATTTTCATCCATAGGAGTTCACAGATCCCAATAGCCATAGATCTGAATTCTGCTTCTGCACTGGATCTTGCCACAACAGGTTGCTTCTTGCTCCTCCAAACCACTAGATTTCCTCCCAAAAAAATGCAGTGACCAGAGGTTGACCTTCTATCTTCTATAGCATCAGCATAATCAGAGTCAGTGTAGGCTTTGATGTCTAATCCATCTCCCTTAGTGTAAAGGATCTCTTTCCCTGGACAACCCTTCAGTACTCCAGAATTCTGTCTGCTGCCCTCTGATGACAAGTCTTGGGGTCTTGCATGAACCTGCTGATCACATTGACAGCAAAAGCAATATCTGGCCTAGTGTGTGCCAGATATATCAACTTCCCTGCTAATCTTTGATAGGAGTATTTATCAACACCTTTATCCTCAGGGAATTCACTGAGCCCATGGTTGTAATCAATGGGTGTAGTAGCAGGCTTGCATCCCAACTTTCCAGTTTCAGTTAAGAGATCAAGGATGTATTTTTTGCTGGGATATGAAAATGCCCTGATTAGAGTAGGCAAATTAGATCCCTAGAAAATACTTCAGTTTGCCAAGGTTCTTGATATCAAATTCCTTTGCCATTGCTGCTTGTAGGTGTTGATTAGCCTCTTGATCATCTCCAGTGACAATGATTTCATCAACATACACCAGCAGAATGGATTCCTTTCCAGTGTTACCATGTTTTACAAACATGGTGTGGTCACCCGACTTTGTTTATACCCTTTGTGAACCATAAATTTAGCAAATCTGCCAAACCATGCCCGATGGGACTGTTTTAACCCATATAGGGCTTTATTCAACTTGCACACTTTCCCATCAGAGTTCTCAAACCCTGGGGGAACAGCCATCTAAATGACTTCATCTAGATTTTCTTGAAGAAAAGCATTTTTAACATCATATTGTTGTAAGTGCCATCCCAGATTCACAGCCAATGATATAAGAATCCTGACTGTGTTCATTTTTGCAACAGGGGCAAAAGTTTCAAAGTAATCCACCCCATGAGTTTGAGTGTACCCCTTAGTCACAAGTCTGGCTTTATGTCTTTCTATGGTGCCATCTGACTTGTATTTGGTAGTGAAAACCCATTTACAACCAACTGGTTTCTCACCCTTTGGTAAAGGTACAAGATCCCAAGTCTTGTTTCTTTCCAAGGCACACATTTCTTCTTTCATAGCATTAGACCATTTCTGATTAGAGATAGCCTCCTGCAGGTTCTTAGGTGTATCACCTTTATGAAGATTCATAAGAAACTTCTTATGATTATGTGAAAATTTCTTATAGGATAAGAAGGTTCTCATAGGATGCTTTGTGCATTCTCTCTTCCTCTTCCTCAGTGCTATAGGAAGATCATAATTAGTATTGCTTGTGGTTTCTGTGTCACTATTCTCAGAATTATTTGTTCCATAATTTTCAATGGAGGGTTCTGATTCACTAGAAGTTTCCTCAGGATGATCATTTTCCTGAGGTAAATCAGTACCTCTTGCATTTGGCACACTATGACAATCTTCATAAGGAGACAGAGAAGGGTTAAGCTTGTTGACCTTTTTCTTTCTAGTATATACAATATGAGTCTTCTCCTTTTGTTGTGTATTGATTTCACTTTCAACATGCACAGATCCAAAATTTATTTCTAGTGGTATGTGATCTTGAGAGATGATATTCTCACTCAGATCACCAAGGAACTCAGTGTTAGTGTCCAACTCCTTGGAAACAGGCTCCTCCTGAATTTTGAAGTAGGGAGTTCCCTCATGGAAAGTTACATCCTTAGAGATGAGTACTTTCCTAGAAGAAGGGTGGTAACATTTGTAACCTTTTTGAGTATTTGAATACCCTATGAACACACATTTTTGTGCCCTAGGGTCCAATTGCCCTCTGTTTGGTTGGTGAATACAAACACTTCACAACCAAACACTTTTGGAGGAAGACTTTCATGTTTAGGAATTCTGGGAAACCCCAGATACAAAGTTTCAATTGGAGACCTGTTTCCCAGCACTTTAGTAGGGAGCCTATTTATCAGATGAGCTGCTGTTAACACAGATTCTCCCCAATAGTTTTTAGGGATAGACATGTGAAACATGATAGCCCTAGACATTTCCAGTAGATGCCTGTTTGTTCTTTCAGCTAGGCCATTCTGTTGAGGAGTATGGATACATGAGGATTCATGTAATATCCCTTTTTCCTCAAAGAAAGGATCCAGCAACTGATTGAAGTATTCTCTACCATTGTCTGACCTCATCCTCTTGATCTTTGTGTCAAACTGGGTCAGAATTTGGTTGTAGAATCTGGGAAAGATACTTAGTAAGCCAGATTTTTGTTTCATAAGGTAAATCCAAGTTACTCTAGTACAATCATCAATAAAGGAAACAAACCAAAAAGAACCATTTATATTAGGAATTAGAGCAGGCCCCCAAACATCACTATGAATAATGGTGAAAGGATCTTTACATCTAATGTTTTGAACTGGAAAAGAGGTTCTTCTGTGTTTAGCCAGTTCACAAACATTACAACAAAGTTTATCACTATCACAGTTTTTGAACATATTAGGTAGCATTTGCTTTATTATACTAAAAGGTGGATGTCCTAATCTATAGTGATACATCCATAGCTTGTCTATGTTTGCTTTAGACAAAAAAACAGTAGCTTGGACTTGCTCTTTCTCTTGATCTTCCCAAAAGTATAACCCTCATTTAGCTTTAGCAACCACAATCCTCTCATTCTTTACAAGATCCTGTATCAAGCAAATATTAGAGGAGAAGGCAACTAAACAATTCAAGTTTTTTGCTAATTTCTGAATGGAGATCAGGTTAGTTGATAGGTCAGGGACATGTAACACATCCTTTAGGATAAGTTTATCACATAGAACATAGTTTCTTATCCCAGTCACTTGGATAGGAGATCCATCTGCAACAGAGATGGTTCTATTCTTATCACAATCTTTGTAAGAAGTCAGCTTATCACTAGAGAAGACCATATGGTCTGTTGCGCCAGAATCAAGTACCCACTCTTTTGAACCTTCAGACTGTTTGTGTAAACTAGTCATACCTGAAAAAGCCAAGGAGGTTGATGAACTCTCGAGGGAGTCAATGAACATCCTCGGTTTTTCAATTTTTGAAGGCCCAAGGTTGTGGTTTTGACTCTGGTTTACAGCCTTCTGGATATTCTCACTGGTGATTTGCTGATTCTCATTGCCATTAACATTGTTAGCACCTTTCTTGTTGGTGTTATCACTCCCTGGTTTCCCATGGAGTTTCCAACAATTTTCTCTGGTGTGCCTGCTCTTTTTACGAAAGGAGCAGAACAAGGAATCTCTTTCCCCATTCTTGTTGTTATTCTTCTGATAAGTATTCCCATTCCTCTGAGAGGTAGGGTGTTTATAAGTGGTATTCTTGGTGCCTTGGGTTATCAAAGTAGAGCTTTCAACAAGAGATGTGTCAATCATGACACTTCTCCTACTTTCTTCTGCTCTAATAAGAGCTATAGTTGCATTTAAACTAGGGAGATCTCTCTTTCCCAGAATCTGAACTCTGACAGAGTCATATTCCATGTTAAGACCAGCCAAAAAGGCATAGATCCTATCTTTATCAAATATCCTTTTCAGAATATTAGCATCCTCACTGTTGTGCATCTTGATGCATTGGTAGTGGTCTAATTCTTGCCACAGACCTTGCATCAGACCTGAATATTCAGTGATGGATCTACTACCCTGCTTTGAATTTGAAATCTTTGTTTTTACCTCATAAATTTGGGCTGCATCATTGACTTTTGAGTAAGTCTCCTTCACATGATCCCAGATTTCCTTTGCATTGGCCATAAACATGCATGTATCACTGATTTTAGGGATCATGGAGTTTCATAGCCAAGACATCACCATGGAGTCTTGCTTATCCCATACCGTAAACTTAGGATCTTCTTGAGCTGGTCCTGTCCCATTAAGATGACTGAGCTTGCTCCTTCCTTTCAGAAAAGTTCGGACAAACTGGGACCATTTCAAGTAATTTTTTCCAGTGAGTTTAAGAGTAGGCTGGATGTTTTGAAGATCACCTTTATTGGTGGAAAGATGATCAGAAAGAGGAGCTGCTGCAGTAGTATTACTTGTAGTAGTTGATTCAACAGCCATGAGGATTTTAAAATTTTTCCTAGAAATTCGAATTTTGAACCAAAAGCTTTGATACCATGTAAGAGCGGAAGCTTAAAGAAAGATAGATATAACTTGTTGTTTATTTCAGTAAAAGAAAGCTTAAAATATTACAAGAGGGGCTGGTTGTTAATATAGTGCAACCAGCACTCAGAAAACAGAAAAGGGGAAACTAGCCGTTGGCTGTCAAGTCCCAATGGCTAGTTGGACTTTCAGCCAATTGCTTGGACCCGATAGAGAATAAACTAATCCCTATAGGATAAACAAAACAAATTAATGGATCAATTAAAAGATAAAGAACTCTTAATAATCCTAAGGAAAGTATTAGAATTAATTAATTCTAACAGTTTAAGGTTCTTGTAAAAAGCTTCATTGTGAGTGAATCTACCGTGACACCAGATTCGGGCAAGGTTTGATTTTACAAAGGTCGAAAATAGACGTTCGATCTCATGTGGAAAATGGGTTTTGAGTCTTTTGACCCTTGGAAAAAAAGGATTTTTTTTTTTTTTTTCCATCTCATCTGTTATTTTCACCTTATCTTTTGATTTGTTATTTGGCAAATGATGCATTCAAGATATAAATGTGTAGGGGGTAAAGTGTGATGTATAATAAATACTCCCTCCGTCCCAATTTGTTTGAGACATATTCTTTTTATGGATGTCCCAAAATAAGTCTCATTACTAATGTTTAGACTTAAATTTGCTTCTTAAATGTCTAAAATACCCACATATCAACATTTATTGAAAAATGTAAGGACAATATAAAAAGGGTGTAATTGTAAATTAGTCATGATTTAATGACTAGACAATACAATAAATGATGTTTTTTTAAATTTTAAGAGTTCCAAAATGTCCTAAACAAATTAGGACGGAGGGAGTATAATTATTGGAGATGGTATAATAACACATTAACATGTAATAATAATTGCACAATGGTTATGGACACTAATAAAAGATTATATGGCCGTACAATTATGAGTCAGCATAATGTGATTTAAAAGGATTATGGGGTTTGCCAGGATGAAAAGGAGGGTGGATTATTTAAGAAACAATTCGTACATCCTTTTTCATATCATTTAATTTAATATTTTTCACCCTCAAATTTTTTTTTAATATTTTCTTTCTTAAACCTATGATAGTTTGGGTTAACAATTCTAAGTTAAACGACGATTATAAAAAATTTAAATCGTTACAAGATCCATTATAATTGAACTAGCGCCTCTAGTCCTGAGTTCTAGGCCATTTTGTGACGTTGTAGGTGGTATTAGAGCACCCGACAATATTAAACTAAGTGGCGTTTTGGGAGTTTAATTTGGTATAAGAACATGCTACCATATTAAACTAAGTGGAGTTTTGCATCGTTGCATGTAGTATCAAAGCACATTACCATATAAATTAAGTGACGTTCTTTCACATTACATTTATATCAGTACATGCTACCACATAAAACTAAGTGGTGTTTTGTTGCGTTGCATGTGACATCAAAATGCACTATCATATGAAACTAAGTGGCGCTCTAGGGAGTTACATTTGATATCAGAGCATGATACCATATAAAACTAAGTGGTGTTTTGCAGCATTGAATATGGTATCAAAACATACTACCGTATGGACTGAGGATCCCCGCCGGTGAAAAGGTGAAAAGGTGCACCCAAGTGCATCAAAACGACGCAGTATTGATGCCCCTGTGTATCGGGACGGTGTAGTTTTGGATCGAAACGACGGCGTTTCGGTGCACCGTTGCACCGGCGGGGGAGATTGTACCGGCGGGGATCCGGGCTCCTACCGTATGAAACTAAATGGCTTCATGAGGTATGATAACTATATATATATATATATATATATATATATATATATATATATATATATAGTTGTATCTGTTAACCCCACCCCCTTTGACCCTTTTTAACTCCGATATATCTCCCTTTATGATGAAAATGACACTTACAGTGAATTCATTGACACTGTATATATTGATCTTATTTGACTTGTGATTTATTATTTATTCAAAAATATATGTACTAATTCCGTCCCACAAAAAGTGTCCACTTTTTGTTGGACACGGAGATTAAAGAAATAATTAATGTGTTGTATTTTAAGAATGAATAGACAAATATACCCTTAACTAATCATAAATGCTTGTTTTGGAATATGAAAGGATTATGGAAAATTAAATGTTAAAATAGGAGTATGATTGGAAAAAATGTATTTAATGATGTATTGGAAATTTAAATGAACACTTTTTATTGGACAATTCATTTTTTTATTATGGACAATTTTTATGAGATGGAGGTAGTATACATTAACCTGAGTTCTATCATCATTAATAACTCACACTACATATGTACTAGTACTATTTTGTTTTTGTTTTTTCATATTTTTCAATATAAATCATTTCGTTGTGGAAAAAAATATAAACCATTTCTACGAGAATCACCCATGTTTTTGAACGTAAATAACGGTACACACGTTTTACCCCAAAAAAATAAAGAAACAATAGAAATTATAAAATAAAATTAAAGTTTGATAGAAGAAAGAAAGAAAAGCTGGTGAGAAAAACTTTGGAGAAACCAAAGATGTAGTGAAGAAAGATCTCTGGGATCTTATCCACTATGATGTTTGGGACCCACCTTTTATGCAAAATTGTAAATGAATGTTGTCAAAAACCTTGTTATGTTTAATTTATCATCATGGATAATTATTATAATAATGTAATTTCACTTCATCTTATCTGTCCTTATCTATTATTGTACATAGAAAAATGCATTAGAAAATTATAGTTTGAGTTCGAGCTTGAGCAATAGAGTAAATAATCGTTAATGAATTTCGTATAATCATTGTATAAGCGTAATGTATATGATTACACATTTTTATTAATTGTCTTTCAATATATATATATATAAATGTATAGACTATGTCATTTGTTATAGCATACATAAAATTGTTCTAGGATAAATTTTTGCATAACAATCAGCATATTAAAAAATTATTGTAGAAGATAAGACTGTAAATCAAAAGGTGGAAGGGATAAGACATCCAAGTAAAGTTACTCTTGGGGATAAGTTTTCCTACTCAACAGTATCATCTCTCATGACTTATACCCTCTCTAATTAATTTATGAGTAATGATAGAGACACAACAAAAATTATACAATGGATGCCACAATATGATCTCCCACCCTTGATTTTGATGAGTGTTAATTGATTGTGATGTGGACCAATCAAAATCAAGGGTGGGAGATCATGTTGTAGCATCCGTTGTGTTATTTTTATTGTGCCTCTATCATTACTCTTAATTTATAAATCTATATATTTTATATATTATTAGTAAGTTTGATTCCTTATAACAATGATAGCATGGATGACTAGCAATGAGGATAAGAATGTAAGGCCCAAGTGGAGGGTCGTTATGACGATGCAACGGGCATATTCGACTTACATAGAATGAATGATTATGATTATTTCTTATTTCCTCTTTTATCTAGTTTACAAGTATGAGTTAAACTAATCATGATCTTTTATATTTTATAATTCGAATATATCCGTCGTATAATATAGTACAGTAATAACCCGAAAATATATATAATCCGTCGTATCATAATTTTTCTTGAATTGAAGAGCTTCCCGTATAATATAGTACAGTAATAATAATCCCATTTCCTTTTAATTTCTAAGAATATTAAATCCATGTCGTCCTATGTTTTTTTTTTTAATAATTTTTTTTTTCTTCCACGGGATTCTAACACTAATCTCTCAACGAGATATATAGTCTAGTTCACCACTAGACCGATATAGCTTGTGTCATGTCGTCCTATGTTACTTTATCATATCTACTCTCTATTTGTTTAAGGTTTTTGGATAAACAAAGTTGCACAATTTGTGTCCTATTTATATTAACATATTGGTATAATATCATCACAACAACATGGGTGATGCTGTTCTTCTGCTTCTAGAGCTTTAAATCTCATCTTTAATGGCGATAAATGCTTAAAAAAACATAAACATCTTCATCTTTGATCGTGACCCTCTTCTATAAAACATCTTTTCCTCGATCATATCTCCAGTTTTTATTGTAATCTCTCATGGCTGTGTTTTATCCATCAAAGCTTTGACCTTGAAATGCAATAGAAATGAAACTTAATTTATAACTCCATTTTTCATCTGGGTTTTGTTATTAATCAACAAAGTTTTGATCTTTTTGCTAAAAAAAACCTACAGTGAAATTTATGAAGAAGGGTGGACGGCCGGCGCGTGACAGCTACGGGCATGAGATTTCGGGTATACCTTTGATTGACACACCGGAGATCGGCGGTGGAGATCAGAGGGATATGGTTGAAGAGAAGGTGGCGGAGAAAGAGAAAAGGAATGAAGGTAAGAAACGAAATGTTGTGAGTAGTTCTTCGTCTACATCTTCGATAGGGAAGAACAGTGATGTTTCAGGGAAGTCGATGGAGGATTCCGGCGAGACTGAGGAGGTTCAGAGCACGTTCAAAGGATCCATGGAAGCTTTGGAGGAGGTTCTACCGATGAGGTTTTCCATTTACCCTACTTTTTTATTTTATGCTCCTCCTATTCTTTTTATTTTTAATCCGTATATTAATTAATGTTATAACCAACAATCCATCGGTTGTAATTTTTGCAATTTGATTGTTTAGAGTATTCCGTGTAGAAATGTTACGGTCAATAACGATTCTATCAATTGTTACTATATACTAATTAACACCTTTGGAAGCTATAGTATGAGAAAAACATCAGTTTTATTAAATTTAAATTTAAATTTGCCAACCAAAACCTCGACTCGATCATGTGGAACATCATCAATATTATTATTATTATTATTATTACCCACAAGCCCACTACCGCTCGAGTGAATTCGCGCCTCTATGAGTCACTTTGTACCTTTCAAACTATAGATTAGATTGCATGTATGGACAGAGCGAGATGGGGTTCTATATCCTACTCCGGTTAAGCGCTTGTGAACGGGAACATGCATACTTGTTGTGGTCTTCTTCTCATTCTGACTTCACTTGTCATGTCATCCTTCTTTTTTTTTTTTAATTGAAAATACGGCATGAGCCCGTGGAAATTTTTTCCTGGTTCGGTTGAAATTTTCTCTAACACTGGGGGAAAATTCCACGTGGCGAGGGGTAAATATTGTCTTATAAAAAGTGTTAATTTAGAAAGGGTAATGATAGAGTTACTCTCTCAAGTCTACATCATTTTTACTCCCAACATAATCTTGTGGTTGTAATTTTTTCAATTTTTTTGAATTTCATTTACGAGTGAAAAACATGTGGTAAGATGACGATGGTGTAAAAATGGTGTAGACTTGAGGGAGTAGCTCTATCACTCCCCAGAAAGAAAACCAATACATCATTTAATGCATTTTTTCCAAACATAGTCCTATCATAACATTTAATGTTTATACATTCATTTCATATTTCAAAAAAGCATTTATTATATGATAGGGGTATATATGTCCATCACTACTTAAAATATAATACATTAATTATTTTCTTAATTTCTGTGCATCATAAAAAGTTGATACTTTTTATAAAACGAATGTAGTAATTATTATAGTAATGATAGTTAAAAGACATATTTTTTTTAAGAGAAGTTAAAAGACATTTTAGTTAGTTCTTCTTAAAATAAATATTAACAATTTTTTTGTTTAAATTTGTATGAAAACCAGAAAGTGCAATTTTAGCCTTCTAAAGAAAAAAAAGTGCAATTTTAGAAGTAAAAGGACAAAATCAGAAACGTTTTGGCAGATGTTTAATCTAGAAAACGTTTTCTGACAGCTACGCTTTTTGTCTTTAATGGGAATCCCCACCGCATATATCCATCACCTTTTCCAAGGTGGTGGTAATAACTAATAACAACAATTATATGGATAACCTTTTTCAGTGGGGAAAAAAAAAAAAAAAACAACTTTTTGGATTTATTTACATATGGATCATCGCTCAATTACTTTATTTTCTTTACTATAATCCAATCCAACTTTGTTAGTATATATGCTTCTAAATTAATCTTTTAGTCTTAACCATTTTGTTTATTCCCTATATATTTACATTTATTATCTATAACTATTAGTTAAAAATATATATATATATATAATCATTGATTATGATACATGCTGTTATTTTCATAAAAAATCCCATTATTATTGCATCATTAATTCATTTTCAAAACCGTAAGTATACGATCGAGATGTCAGAAGACACAATTTCAAAAGATATCATCTTCAACTAGTTGGTACCGTGGAATGAGCTCCCTTCCCACCATTTCATAAGGCCAATTTTGATTAAATGAATATATATCTTTTAAGTTTTCAAAGAAAAAAAGAATGTGCATAAAATCAAAAGAAGAGGCAACTTTTCTTTAATATTCTAGATAGAAGTTTAGTTTTTTAAAAAAAGTGATTGTTGATTTTAAATTTCTATTAGTGTATGACAAGAATTTCAATTTACCAAAAAAAACTGCAGGAGAGGCATATCAAGTTTTTACAGTGGCAAATCAAAGTCATATGCCAGCTTATCTGATGCTTCTTCTCTCTCCTCCACCATTAAAGACATCGCCAAGCCGGAAAACTTGTACATGAAGAGAAGACGAAACCTTCTTGCTTGCCGTATCGCGTGGGACCATAAGAACCGAACCGCCCCATCTTTACGGGGCGGTGGAATCTCGAAGAAAGCCATCACTAACTCAAGTGGTCGAACCAATGCTTTAGCCTTTGCCTTGACCGACAACAACAACAATGACATCCATGTCACTACAAATCATCTTAAACCGCTTTATGAAGATAGCCCGTTTCAAGGATCATCTTTGTCTCCTCGCTGCAGAAAGTTATCATCATGGAGGTCGTTTTCTATGGCTGATTTACAGCAGCTGGCTGGTGCCGTTCCGGCATCCTCAAGCCAAATAGATATCAACCAGTCCTGAAATATAGTTTTATTATAATGAATGATCATTGATATTAATCACATTACAATCAATGGTGTAAAATAGTGTTATAACCGTTTACCATATCACTAATCTTTACTTATACCTCGACCCCATTTTTTTTTTTTTTGTCTGTCCTTACTTCTTCTTTTAAAGGTTTAACTTGTAAGTGCCACAATAAATTAATCAACTTCATATTTAATTTTACACCTATTCCTGTACAAAAATCTTTCCTACCTAATCTATCTGCCTACATTGTACCAAGCGATTTAGCCGAATCAATCACTACAAATGTTGTTGTAACATCATCGTTACATGTATTTTCTTTACTTAAATTATTATTATACAGATGTCGGATATCTCCAGCTTTTCTCTAAGAGCTTTGTCCTAAAAAAACGACTCGGTTTTTGCTCTTAAAATCAGCAGCAGGTGAAGTCAAGCTCCTTTTACTTTATATCCTTGACCAGAAACTGTGCAGACGCGTATTCTGACAAGAACTCGGGAAGGTGCGCGTCTGAAGGCTCTATAGCTGGAAGTGCCATGTATATATCTTCCGTTGAAAATGGAATACTGGGGAAGTAATATGCACCAATATTAGTAACCAGAAAAACTATAACAAAGGAAATATTTGTTTACACCCTCGTGTCAGAGCCGAGAAAGGCTTAATTGTCCGAATATTACGCATACATTATTAGCTCTCACATAAATGTCATACAACACTGCAACCAAAAATGAAACCAATCATAAATTACTATATGACACCATATTTTTGTATGATTCTTTTTCTTTTCAAGAGAAAAAACGTCCCTCACGAACACCATCATGGTGGGTAACATCAGCATCGGTGGTGTTAATTTGTATAACGAACATCAATCGGGTGACGTTTATGCTAGACAACATTTTAACATGAAATGTGCTAAAAGTAATTTATGGTGCCATGGAGTAAGAAAATTTAATTAAAATACATAGCACACAAAGCAAATTCGTGGGGCCATTTAGCAATATACTTTTTTCTCTGCCTCCCCCAGACCCCCGCCGTTTTTTTTTTTTTTCTTTTGCTTTCTTACAATTTACGGCACAATCTATCATAGTCTGCTTCATCTCCAGCAGAAAGAGCTAGTTTGTGCCACTAACTCAATTTTTGCAGCTGTTAGAACTTACTGACTGAAATCACATAATCCAGCCAGTTCGGCCAGCTGCAATTTTTTGCAAATATACTTGATTAAACTACGAAACGAGAATCTGTTAACGAAGAATGAATGAAATGGAAGACTAATTTATCTCCTTTAACAACATGATGAACACAATTTTGGAAAAGCTAGTGTCCAGGGGTTTTATTACCTTAGGTCGTCATCCAAGAGGAATGAATTTGACGTCAAATTCTGCGAATCCTTGCTTAAAATTTCTCTCATCTCAGCAACAACCTGGAAGAGAAGAGAACACATTTTTCACATGCCTCAACAATATCACTATATCATTGATAATTTCGGCGACTTCCCCGTCTACTTTTATGATTATGACTTCTCCATTCACATCCCTCAGGTCTGAAAAACGACTCAAACCACTCACGGCAAAGAAAACTACGGTGTTTTGTGTAATTTCTCACCAATGAGCGGCGTAAATGGAAATGTCACAATCATCTGGGAAGATTTTCAAAACAAACCCTATGATTAAATGTTAAGCAGAAAGCCAAGACACCTCGTTTGACACACTTTGAGTCCCGTATTTGTCATCCCAATACATAGTACTTATGCGATAAATTTGCCTGATCGTCAAAGCCTGAAAAGAAGCATGTACGTCAAGAACTTGAAATACGAGAGTGAAACTAATATCAAGCTGTCCAAACTATTGCTTAAAAAAATTTACCGGGCAAAGATCCTGTCTAATCTCAGCCAAAGATTTTTTCCTCTTCTGGTGTATCACCTACAGATTTCAGGCATAAGAATAATCAGGATCAAATTTCTCGATAATTCTGTTTTATCTCGCAGCAATATGATCATACCAGAAATCCAACAGCTTGCCTGATGTAATTGAGCTCGTGCCAAGAGGTGCCTGCAAACTGAGTTTAAGATACTTTAGTTTCAGATAAACATTCATTTTGGTCGTAAATACATTTGCAAAGACATTAATTTAACAGACCTCCTCCTTGGAATTGACTATCCATTTTTCCAGTTCAGCAAGACCAGACTTCACATACTCTCCGTTAGAAAAAGTACAACATTCTCGTCGAAGCAACAGGCTGCATATTCAATTATAACATATACATGTAAAACCAAATGGAAAGTGGTAATCGCAGAATCACCATTTGAGAGCTCAATTTACGAATAAATACCTGTTGAACAGTGATATGTTGATGAAAGAGAAGACTTGAGTAATGAGTTTACGGATGAAAAAGGACGGAACCTGAAAAAGGAAAGCACAAAAAACTAGTTCATCCAAGAGAAATACGACAGGTATAATTGTATATCGAAAATAAGTTAAAAGAATATCTGCATTAATAGAAGACAAGAGAAAAGGCACAAAGAAGCATACATGATTTTCATGGAGGCGACTCATTAATGAATCCAGGAACTTGATGATGTTATCCCACTGACTACTTGAAGGCTGCTGCGTAACTGCACCGGGAGACCGTGATGATTTCCCCCCATGTACTCGACTTTTTGGTGCCTTTAGAACAACAGACCAATACGAAATACTCAAACATGCTATTTACTTTCTCAAGTTAAGTAAAATTGGTGCGCCTGCAACCCCTTCCACCCAACTCCCCACAAAAATATAAAAATAACACAAATACAAAGAAAGAATAATTCCGGGTGGGGAGTACTTACCTGAATGCAGTTAGTCAGTAGAGGATTTATCTCTTTCTTCAAATTGTCACGTATCAACCCAAAAATCTTCTCTAAACACGCAGTTAATTGTTGTTTGAATAATATTGCTGGATACTTTGCTTCCATATGTGAAAGACCGTCCTCAAACCCAAGATATTTGAGAGGAGTTTTTAGACCCTGAGCAGGTAAGATAAAGAACCATTTTCACTTTTCAGCCATGTCAAGGATGAGAAAAATGATTGAAAATAACAGAAAAGAGAAACCAAAAAGATATTCCTTCTGTCTCGTAATACAAGTCCTTTTAGCCTGTTGTATTGTCACACAATATGAGTCCTCACAAATCAATTCAACATTTAATGTTTTTTCCTATTTCACCCTTGTTATCTACCCCTAAATCGATTCATTTATATGTTGTCTTTTTGTGTTCCATTGTATAAAACCCATTCAAAGATGAAGGGTGCTTTTGTCCTAGATTACTACAAAATGGATCAATTGTTAGCTTTCTTAAACTGTGTGAAAGCTAAAAGCACTTTTACTTTGGGACGGAGGGGGTAATGCTACAGGAAAATACTCATGTGGGCAGTACTTCTAAGCTTGTTGATCAAAGAAACAGGTTTAAAACAAATTAAATGAAGTACAAAATATAAATGTGGCATGAAGGCACAGTAAAATAAAATAAAATAAATTATTTGATTTCCAAGCAGATATTAAAAACTACTCATTTCCAGAAAGAAGTTGACATAAATTTATCACAATTCAAATATTATTTACAATACACAAGCCAAAAATCAAGAAGCTGATTACATGACAAGTCAACCTTGTCTACTTGTAATGAATACAAAACCATATGCTACCGCGAAAACGGACTTCAACAATGGCAACAAAGGCATGGAAAAGTGTGGACCTTTAGGCTTACACACACACACACACACATATTCACTCTATATAATATTTACCGAATTTCTAGGGGTATCTTTGAACTTTATATAATACTTACTGAATTTCTAGGTTACCAGATTCACTCAAAAGACTTTAGGGCAAAAACATAAAACCATAAGAGTACAAAATCTAGGCAAATCTTAAAAGGAGTAAATTTAAATCACTTACATGAGTAAATCTACCGTTAAGTCCACCAGAACCAGCAGAACGCTGTGAATTAGCAGTCATAAATCCATTGGACCGCAAATTCCTTTGTAGAAGACACAAAAGGGCAGACGTGTTTGTCAACCAGTAAGGTAAGGTGCCGATTTCATTGCCAACCTAAAAGCAGATGGCCGTGCATGAATTTTTTTAGTAACATTGCAGACTAATCGAACTTTCACAAAATGAAAGACGGCTGTGTATGTTGTAAAAAGAATTCCAAAAAAAGGGTAAAAAGAACTAGTATTTGAATCAAATCACCTTCAGAACATCATTAATTCCCTCAATGATGAATTCAAAAATAGTTGTTCTTTCAGAGTCAAAGGAATGCCAATGAACAAGGCATCTGTAAATGACTGAAGCAGCCACAGGTTTTCCATCTTGAAAACCCAAGTTTTCTTTGATACACCGTGACAGAATTTCGTAATTATCCTGCAGACCAGATCAATTGGCACAATGCGTAGTTGCAAAAGTAAGAAAGGACAAGGTTCTCATTAACAAAACTACCATAAATTTAACTACACACCAAAACTCAAATTCAGGCAGTCAAAACAAAAAATATTGTAAAATGAGAAAAACTGAAGGAGGAGAAAAGGAAGCAGCAGCAGCTAGACCATAGCATCTTGCATGTACGCAGTCTAAGAAACCACATTATCCTTCTTGAATAACCTTATATCCCAAAAGGTTAGATTTAAGTTGTTAGGAAGGAAGGTAATTTAGAGTGCTTGCATCAGTTATTTTTAACAAATTTATTATTTTACACACTCAAACACCACTTTTCTCTATTTTACAGAATCTATATTTAGAGTGAAATGCCACAGAATCTTTACAAGACATAATTTGAATAGGGAAAATGTATTTTGTGCAATACATGCAGAATTTAAAGATTATATATTTTACAGATCTAAATAGACTGTGAAAGGTTTTTAATACTTAATAGATCTGAATGATGTAACCTTCTATTATACAAATTTACCTTATTCTATCGTATATACAGCAAGTGCTCCAACCATGGACAATATCCTAAAGAGACGACTTTTATCATTATGCCAAGATTATGCTCGATATTCATTATTGTACAATCTAGATTCCTCCCAATCCTAAAGAAAAGAAAAAGGAAAAGAAAGAAAGAAAATAACCGGTGCTTTGAAGGCTGAATTTCGTATGACTAGACAGCCTGTACCATTGAGCCAAGACTATGCACCACAACCACCACCACCACCCCCCACCCCACCCCACCCCAAAAAAAGATGAGCAAAGAAAGGAAGACAAAAGCAAGGATGAAATAAAACCTGGTGTTTTTCAAGGCTGTTTTTTGCATGGCGAGAACCGGATAAACCTTGTGATAATGTTCCAATGGTTTTTGAAGGAGTCGGAGATTCCTAAATCAACCCAAGGGTGAGGGAAAAATAATTTGGGGAAAACAATAGCACTACATATCATCAACATATGTATGTGTAAGTATAACAATCTCACAAATGATGATTTCCGGTCCACCGATGGAGGAAGAAGAGCTCCATGAAACTTCTGCCTCAGAAAAACAGGCATAATCAAGAGCCAAAAAAAAATGCAGAAGACGAGTTTCCAATATATGTGAAAACAATGAAGCTTTTCTTTACAACAGAATGCAAAAGATTTAGAAGACACAAGAATCAAATACAATGTCACACATCTTAACAACAATTCTAGCATCAGTTAGAAATGGATCTTACATCTGAAAATGATTTTGCGAATCCACTACGGATACTCCTCGGGGTCGCATTCAATGTTTTTTGTCTAAGTACAAGGTTCTCGTCCTCCAAATTTGAGAGCTTCTCCTTAAAACTAAACAAATTACAAGAGCAGAAGACATGTCAATTTTCCTTGAGTACTGAGAAATAAAAAAGAATCAGCAAATGATCATTGAAACCTGATGTCTCAAACAAAAAGTGCCCGGTAAAGGACTGACACAACTAGAGTTACTAAACATAACAAACTTGACCATAAAAATAAGAACTAATGTTGATATCGAAGAATAAAGGAATAATATCAACTACCAAAACAGCTTTTCAAGTGACTAAGATTTGACCATCTTCCGGGTTCCTTTCTACAAGGATGAGACGACATCACTAAACCGTCCTAATACATAATCACCAAATAATCATTATAGTACAAGCCCTTTCTTTAAGACCTTCTGAACGAGAAAATGAGATGGGAAAAACAAACACTCATACTCAAACATCCAAGAGCCTATAATCCAAAGGGCCACAACATTTCATCGATTGCAATCCAAAAAAAAGCAAAAAAAACACGTTTAAAGTGACCATTATTGGGGAAAAGATCAACCTATTCAGATTCTCTTGCAGCTGCAAACATTTGCGTTCAACTTCCTTCAACCTATCAGTAGTATCCATTGCTTCTTCTTTGGCCTTGACCAAATCACGCTCTAGTGCAGAATTCTTTTCCTCTAAAGTGATTAAAGATTTCTGCAAAATGGAAGGATAAAACATGAGTGGACTTTTACCTACTAAAAAACAATAAGCACCCAAAATGTTCAAAATAAAACAGAAAGGAATATCATGACACTGGAGGCATCCCTCATAGCATCTTTCCGCCGAGAAAGAACAATTCTCACAAACAGCATACGAATATAAACATTGTCAACATAACCTTATCAATGCTATGCACAGACGTCGACAAGTCATCACCTTACATTATAAATATACCCTTTGAAGCGAAATAATTTTTTTAATAATAATAAGAACAAGAATAAGAAGAATAATAATACAATTAAAAATTGATTTTGTAGAAATCAGAGTTTAGAGAGGAGAGAATAGGAGGAAACTCTTGTTTTTATTGCTTTGATACTTATCGGGTAGGATAAGGAGAGAGTTACATATATAGAAAGCCCCCAACGGCTATAAACTAAAAGAACCTCCACTACCAACGGCTCTTGAACAGTAAAAACAGTTTACTGTTCCAACAGAGCTGTATGGTCACAACAAAGGCTAAAAAAAATTAAACAACGTACTCAGCAGCTAAAAAGGATAAAAGACTGCATAATTCAACAGATTTACTCATCAGAAGGATTGCTAAAATCATCACAACCAAGCGAAAATTCAACGTTGGTACCCATAAAGCACCTCCACTCGTCTAGGGATATGGTAGTCAAATAAAAAGGCTGGGTGCAAAAAAAGGAAAAAAAAAGCATCTTATATTAGTATTGCTCTCATGCAAAAATTATATGGTATCAAATCTTAAGAGCTTTGTCTTGTGATCAAATACCTTATTAGAAGCAGACCATTTGTATCCGGGCAACAAATGATCAATAGAAGCCCAAGTTTCAGAGACAACTAATTTTATTCAGCTTGGCCGCTAGAAATTAAGGTGCACAGCAAAAGCACAATCAAAGTTTCTACAATAATATTAAGAAGGGACTAATGGCTAAAGTCCAGAAATCATTGACAGTACAAGACTCCATATGTCACATAGACCAATTCATATTGTGGACGGGGTGATGTTGATCACTAGTATTTCTAGTTAGCTTTGGGGTGGTTCTTGGCTCCTTCACATTTATATTTTCACTATACATCGATAATAAAAATACTTAAAAAAAATACATGAAAGCAAATAATAATTTAGGCACAACGAACAAGACAGCCAGTAGTAATGTTGTCAAGAATTTTTTAATAACCAATAAGTCAGATAACAGTTGGGCATTTACCTTCAATGCTGCATTTTCACTTTTCAGTTCAACCAATGCAACAAATTCTCTTTCCAAAGCGGACTTTTCCTTTATCGAATGTTCTAGTTGTCTCTGTAAAACTACATTCTTGTTGCACTCGTTAACTGTAGCAAGCTTAGAAGCGTCTAGTTCAAGGCTCAATGATTCCACAGCTTTATGAAGTCTTGAAACGTCCACTAACTTGGATTCTTCACTTGATTGCTGCATACCATTTTTTCAAATAACATATTAAGAGAAAGGTTGAAGTCTTGTGCAGAATTATTCAAGCACAAAACGCATAAATCCAACAGAACCAAAATAAAAGAAATAATAAGGTGCAACAAGACCAAGAGGAAGAAAGAAAAGCATGGGATTGGTAAAGGTGTATAGTTCAGGTCGCGGGGGCCGCACTAGACAGAGAATAAATTAATAAGATTGAAAGAAATATCTCAACTAACATCTCAATGGAATGAAATTTTCCGAAATGAATCTCTTTTTCCCTATAAAAAAATCTCTATTGAATGAATTCAGTTCAAGTAGGTCAGACTTGTAGAAATGTAATTCAAAAGAACATTTGAGTGGTCACACGGCATTGGGTTGATGAAACGATGCAATAAAAAAAATTATAAAATAAAATAACCTACATAAACTCGACGAAGCAAGGTACTAGGGTATGCACCGCAGCCTGAGGATCCATAAAGGGATGAACATATAAAAGCTGGATTACAAACATCAGCTAAAAAGTGTTTGTTGTAAGCATTGAAGTACATGCTTTTTAACATCTTTTTCCTTAATCACACGATGAGTTTCCAGACTAAGCAGCAACAAGGTAATAGTCAAGTCAACCAGAATAACACAGGCTTAGACGCTTAGCGGCTCAGCAACACAATATAATGTCAGAGAAATGAAGAATTTTAACTCCATACTTAAAAAAGGTCACTAGGTAAAATGCAAGTTCAAGACAGACAATAATTTCTTCCGGGTTTTAAATTTACCGTACCCGCAATTTCTTTTCCAATTGCAACCTCCATGTCAGATCTTCCAACTGTTTCTCAAGTTTACCCTTTGCAAGACGCAAGGCACCGGTCTCGTTAGCTTCCTGTGATGTCAATTAAGAAAATTAAAGAGGACCGTATTGGATAAAACAGTGAAGCCAACGAAATTGAAAAGGCTCCCACCTGCTTAAGCTTGTGAAACTCTCTTTTGGCCATTTTTTGTCTCCAACGACATTGAATAGCAATAATATAACTTTGCCGATGACGAAAGGCGGAACGGATTCTTTTCATCTTCCAATGAGCCTATTGAAAAAAAATTTAGAAGGGAATTAGTGTTCCTTCATACCAGATACTACTGCATTCTAATAACATGCCCTAGCGTTGTAAACATGTTTACCGCACACTTGTACATCCCAGTAACATGTTTACCACACACTTGTACTTCTGAGTTTAACATCAGAAGTAGATAAGAAAACTTTTCTTTCAAGCACATTTCTCAGGTCAAAAAAGCATTATTGCATCTTAAAAGCATTGAACAAAAGTACAGATCATATTTCCATTCCAGAAACTACATTCTCACTTGTCAAATAGGGGGGATTCCAACAAGCACAAGCATATAAGCTGAGACTTCCCGTGGTTGATTATGATGTGTACAAAAACAAGATGTTAACTACTCAACTTGTTATTACAGCCCACAGAAATTCAGTTAATTTCAGGAAAATTGGAAAAGAAAGTTCATAACTCACAGATACTTGTTGTCTTAGTTAATTTCAAGGAAAGTGAAAAGAGAATTCTTGTACCCTAAAAAGACTGGGAAAAAAGACCAACAGAGATTAATGAAAGAGGAAACGAACTGTCGACCAAGGCAATGAAGAAAGCCTTTTCCTTTTAACCTTTTAGGTAGTTGTAAAAGCGCAAGAAATTTCAGAAAATCATGCAGGAGCAAATTAACTACGGCACCGGACTTATAAGAACTTCAGGCGGCAGAAGGGCTCTTCTCTTCAGGATCTAGCAACTCCCCTCTCCCCCCAACCAATACAAACCAGGAACAGATCCACACACGCATATCCAATTAAGTTAATTATGTATTCACAAGAATCAAAACAACAGCAACAACAACAAACCAAAAAAAAGTTTATTAAACTAGCATATTCGTCGTTACGATTTCACCGGAACACATGACAGTTTATCACAAAGGTAACCACAAAAGCAAAACAAAAGCCATCAGAGATGCTCCAAAAATGAAGGCAAGAGAAAAGGGTTCAAGTGTTGCGCAGAATTAGAATAATAGCGCAAGATGCACCCTATTGGGGTCTTAAATTAGTAAGTGTCTTTGCATTTCCAGAATAAGAATCCAAATGAATTGTAAGTAGTAGATGGTCAAATAACACACATTAAAAAAAATCCTCATTCTATATTAGCCTAAATGTAATATAAAGCTTCACTCAGTGAGTTAGTCATGAAACTACTAATTGAATGACAATTGTAAATGTTAGACCAGTGATTATCTCATGGGACAAAAAAAAGATCCCCATCCTAAATCAACTACCACTGGTTTCAGTATTTTCACAAAGAATCCATAGATGATAATGAAGTGTGCTCAACACTTAAAGCCATTCTACATTTAACAAAGGAGAGCGACACCTATACATCAAGCAAATAAGAACTTAAAGAAACAAGCAGTAGATGAAGAATGATTGTCCTTTTTTTCCTTCTTAAAATCAGCCTCCAGGGTAGCAGGTAGGCATGTTATGCACCAATTCTATGTATTCAACTAAAGTACAAGGGAAAACTGATTATGGGAAGAAAAGGCCACCTGAATCAGAGTGGCAGCTCTGTGTTGTTTCCAGCATGAAAACTTTTTCCGAGCCAGTAAACCACGGATACTGGATTGCAGTATTAACACTGAACAATAAAGCTTCAAATACACATGCCTCAACAACCACCCGCGCACATATTTCTGTATTACGATAGAAGCCGTTTCTTTTCTTTTTAGGGAGTAAAAATGTCGAGCAAGGTAGCCTGCAAAAAGACCCAGTCACATAGTTTGCACCTTTACGTTTAATATAGCCATAAATCTGGAAAAATACTTCAATCTACACTAAAGCCGCGATGTTCGTTGGAATGACAAATGTATATGGTGTACAGTCTACATTAATAAACACAATTATCCTTTGAGCGTTATCATCTTTCACAAACTGAATTTCAAGCCGCAACATCCCATTGAGATTCAGGACAAGAAGCAATTTCCAACAATGCCTTGTGAAATTGCTTCTTCAGGAAAAAACAAAGGAAATATAACCTCTGCAGCAAGACTGTAGAGAAATTGCAGCAGCCTTGGTGGAGATGAATGCCCTGCGTGTGAAAAATGTCCGGAATTCATTCTGAATACGCTTTGCTGCAGAGTCTAAAACTTCTGCCCGACGGGAGTCTAAAACAGCAATTTGACCTGCTCGAAGAAATACTTTTGTTTTTCCTAACTGCATAAAAACATAGAAAGTCAGAAACATGTAAAAACTGAACACAGTTCAAAGTAGCTTTAGAGCATAGCAGAATTAACCAGTCTACGAACAAATAAAAAATATAAACTACAAGAAATTAATCCAATCCTGCAACGAACCTGAATGTTTCCCAAATTCAGTCTCTGCAGTATTTTCTCGGTCATAGTTTTCTCATCATAACTGCAATCAGATATACAGGGATTAGTTCAAATTCAATAAACTCACATGAAGAGGCAAGAATAGTTAGAAAGATGCCTATTGGGGATGAAAGATAAGTTTCAGCAGCCCTTTATCATATTAGCAGTTCAAAAATGCATCTAAATTTAATCACTAATGGACGCGACATGGATGGTTTCTTTAGATTTGATTTTTTGAGTATATGTTGTTTCTTGTCACTCTTATGGGAAGAGGAAGGAATAAAATAAGGAGGCAGGGGGGGCACAGAGTGTAGTGGAGAGATAGACAAAACAACATAATGTTCATCATCCATTTCATCACCGGAAAAAACTTAGGTTGTCAGAAAGAAGTACAACTAAACCATTATGCACTTCAACACACCCCATCAAATGTGTTGTGGAAAACGATTTTTCTTAGCAGTAGCAGTCATGTTTGTCCATAAATACGACAGCAGATTTTGATCATCGGATCTCCTAATATAATGCCACAAAATACTATCTCACTAAAAAGCATAATAGGTTAGGGAGAAGTGCAGTTTGTCAATTATACTACCCCGTCCCAAATAAGAGTCACTTTAGCTCAAAAAAATTGTCCCTAAATATGAGTCACTTTAGAGTACCAAGATAGCATGTACTCCCTCCGGTTTTTTTAATAGTCGCTTAAGGTAGAATCACACAAATTAAGAAAGTGATTAATGTTTCTAAAATAGAGTGTAAAACGACATGATTATCCTTTTTCCAATTTAAATATTCCTTCCCAGTTCCCACTAAATAATGTGATTTATTTTTTTCTATATACTAGTAAATTGTGCCTTGTTTTTAGCCTTCACAGCTTCCGACTATTTTTTTCGATTGAAGTACGTAGATAGGTATAAAATTGAAGTCACTTCTTTGACTATCCCAATTCACCTATCATTGGGAAATGATGTTATTTGCTTGGGGACATGGAAAATATAACAACTAGGCTTAATTAAACAGGGGTAAAAATGGAAAATATTAATAATTGTTATATTGGTATTCTAAAATGACAGATAAATGTGAACAAAACAACTTCTCAAATGTGACAGTTCAAAGAAACGAGGGAGTATTGGGTTTTTTCCTCATCCTACCCCTAATTTATTAACCACTTAACAATTTTTTTAAAAATGAAACCATTGCATTAATGTTAATGAAAGGGCAATTTAGACTTTATTTACTAATATTTATGAGATCCATCCACTTTCTACCAACTTCCTTAATCTACGTGAAAAGCTCTAAAGTGACTCTTATCTTGGGACGTAGGTAGTACATTTAAACAAAGGCCTGGTGTTCATTACATGTTACTTACATCAATGAAAGAGAGGGAAAAAAATCCAGTAAAGGAAAAGAGTTAAAATTTCTAGCTTCTATTCCAAGAACCAGCATACGCACCTTGCATCCATAATGTCCAAGGTAAGTATCCCAAAACGATCAACAAACTCACCATAGGGCTTTCGAGTGGGATAGCCAGCCAAACTTATTCGAACAGCTTCTAGAACACCCTGCAGAATAATAACATAAAAATTTAATCATACCAGCAAATTAACAATATTTTTTTACTTTTCTGTCAGGATGTCACAAAGTGTTTCTGTGCCACATAAATTGAACATGTAATGTGGTAACAGTCAGTTATGGTCGACTGTTTGCTTCAGAAACTTCAATTCCCGCCACAGGAATCAACACATGGCTGAAATCTGATTAGAACAAATACGGTGTACACATGATTGTATATTTCCCATCTTAATGAAATTTTTATGATTTACAAATAGAAAGTACGGTGTACAAATGGACAGAGACCAACTTCATCAAAGGATATTGTTATTCTGTGTAAATTTAAGCAAGTGTGGGAAGGAGAATGAGGTCTCTCCTTCCCTGACCACATCATTCTCATTCCCACTTTCACACTTTATGTCACTGAACTTCAACGCTTGATAACAAATTAAATGAAAGGCTGCTGACAACATCAATATTCAGCTCACACCAGCGATTAAGTGCAAATCAGTAACAACTAACAAGTTGTAGCTAATGCAAGGCCCATTTGGACAAGTAGCCAAAGCCATCCAAAGGGCGTTCAGAAAATACACTCTGTAGTAAGTACTAAGTCAAAAGAGGAAATGTATATATTATTAAAAAAAATTAAAGTAAAATGGAAATAAATTGAGCATGGTATGCCAGAAGATGATCTCTTCAAATTGCTGTAATGAATGGTACTACAACCAGCCATTAACCAGCATTAGACAGGGGGGGAAGAATTTCTTAAAGCATCAATAATTCAACATAAAATGACAACACAGAACAGAAGGATCTATCACTAACCCCACAACGCAACTGGTGTAAGACGCTCCCAGTCTCAAACTTCTGGGGCCGATTCAGAGAGTTAGGCTTCACACATCGTACATAGTGAGGCTCTGTCGAGCTAAGAGTCTCCATAAGAGCTTGAAGTTGTTGCTGCATGCAAAAGTAAAAGATGGAGTGATTATGTTCATAAAAACAACCAAAACATACTTACAACATATCATATTTTGGAAGCAAGAAACGGTGTACAAATTAGTGCTTTAAGCAAGATGAATCCTTAATAAACCAAACCACAAGTAATAACAAAATGAACAAGGATAGTAATCCCAAGGATGAGTAGCTGACAGTGGACCAACAAACCGATAAACCCATTAATTTAAATCTAGTGCTACCAGCCTACCCTGTTATAACGACCCGTCATGACATCCAAAAATTGTTTCATAGAAACATAAGGGAAAGCAGAATCAATTTCCGCTCAAATAAACATTAAAGCAAGTAAAACTATTACAATACGGGAGAACTAGTTCCCTATTCAAACCAGTACTGCAGTACACTCAGTCACCAGACTCTGGTTAAAGCAAATTTTGGTCTGTTAAAGTTGTCCCACATTGGGCACTTAAGAGATGGACTTCCCTCGCCTCACAACCTAGGTTTTGGGGATGAGGCCCCTCCTCTTATATGGGCTTGGGCTTAAATTTCTACATGGTATCAGAGCCATGAGATCAAACCCTGGTGTGAACATTATTTTCACAATTTATATTGTGAAGGTGTTGGGAGAGATTGCCCACACTTGAGGGGCATGTTCCCAATTATATTGTGCAAGTGTTGGAGAGATTGCCCACACTTGCGGGGGTGTTGGGGAGATTGCCCACTCTTAATGTATAAGGAAATATAGTAGCACTTTTACTAACACCAATTGGTTTTAGTAGAACAGTAAGCACTTGATCCTAACATGGTATTTTGGGGATGAGCCCCTCGTCTTATATGGGCTTGGGCTTAGATTTCTACACGGTATCAGAGCCACCCCTTTATTGTGCAAGTGTTGGGCTTCTTTGTTGGCCTTATAGTGCTTTTTATAGGCCCACACTTGAGGGGGCGTGTTAAAGTTGTCCCACATTGGGCACTTGCTATTGTATCATCCACTATATTAAGATATGGACTTCCCTCACCTCACAACCTAGGTTTTGGGATGAGGCCCCTCCTCTTATATGGATTTGGGCCTAGATTTTCTACATGGTCCCTGTACTAAAATCAGCACCTCATGCCCCTTCTAAATGCCAAAATTATAAGAGGCAAGAAATCTCCTGTTGGACACTCAAAGGAGCAAATTTGTCTAATTCAACACCAATAACAAAAAGAAGACAGCAGAGGAAAGAATGGGAGTAGCACAAAATGAAGAAAAATCTGTTTTTTTTAATCTTAGGGTTTTACAATAAATTTTTATGATATTTATCAGTACACGCTCCCCACCTTAAATCGAGAAGCTACTGATGAGAACTTGTATGAAGATCTTGATGACTCTTCCGGAAGAGAAGGCAGCAGGCCAGCTATAAAGGGGCATTTTGAAGAAGATAGAAGGTTGTGGTGTTCAACAACAACATAATCACGATTCTTATCAAGGAATGAGTCCGTCTGATACGAGACCTACAGTTCGAGCATGAACAAAGGAGATGAAGAGAAATACAAGGAATTAAATCTTCTGAACAAAATACCATCTGAAGAAATCAAACAAATCTTTTAAAGCAGCATCTAAAGGTATTCATGCCTTGCCAGCATAGTGTGAAAGGGTAAAGTTTGTCTCAGAAAATTTTTCTTTATCCAATCGCGGGTGGGCCAAGAAATGACGGAACAATTTGCTTGAAAATGTTTCATGTGTTGATTTAGGAAACATGCTGCAAAAATAAAGAAACTGAGATGAGAATAAAAAGCAACCAGACATCCCTTCAAAAAACACAATGGTAATGACAGGAAAAAACTGATAGTATACCATGTTTCGTCCAAAAGTGCAATAATCCCAATTGGTCTCTGCAAGAAGAAGTCGAACATTGATCAGGAAACGCTGAAGAATCCCTCAACAGTAGAACTTACCAACACACCCAAAAGAAGGAATTAAGTCTGAAGCTTAAAAACAGGACAAGTTTTCACAATTCGTTAAAATAAGAAAATAGTACTTCCATTCCATGTGATAAGGAAAATGCACACCTACCCATCCCACCCACATACGCACAGAAAATGCAACAAAAGTATCGCCAAGTATACTCATAAATAAACTACCAAAGAATGTGTACAGGTCTTTCACATACAAGGAACCAAGACAGAAAAATTTCAAATATTAAGTTGGAACTAAACTTCAAAAATTTCGAAATTTCAAATGTTAATTAGTCAACCAAAGCTAACAGCTGATGATAAGTCCAAACTTACCTTCTCAATGAGGTCCAAAACATCCTGGTTGTCAATAAATTCTATGTAACTCCAATCTATTTCTTCTTTCCGATATTCATCCTGCTCCATCTTGAATACATGCTGAAAACCAGACAATAAATATGGAGGAATGAGCAACACAAAGAAACGCTACATGCTACGAGTACAGAAATCCAAACAGAATCACCAAAAAGATTCATTTCATACCTCATTAAAATGCTGTTGGAGCTTTTCGTTGGCAAAGTTAATGCAGAATTGCTCAAAACTGCAATCGAGCAAAATAAAACCTCGCAAAATTACTGAGCTGAAATAACAATTACAACTTGAACTGCTGATAAGTAATCTATATAGTCAAATAAACAGAGGGAGCTTCTAAATTAGAGCTCATACATTGAACAAAGACCAGATCAACTCTGACACTAATTCATTATACAGGACCAAATTAGAACAAGATAAAAAAATAAAAAACCAAGTACAAACATATACAGAATAACATCTATCCTGAAAATTTTCACCTTGTCTACCATAGCTTATGGGCAGCTTAATTTTCAGGCCAATATAGAGCCTTTTGATGACAAGGCTACAATGACATTCGATGACTCGATGTGAAACTATACAACCTCTTACCCAATATTCAAATGATGATCCCATTGATGCTAAGCTGATTGTGTGCGTATCATTTTTTGAAAATAAAGGAATAGGTAAAAAGATGAACAAGTAACCTGTTATGCCTGAAACATTCAAATCCATATATGTCTAAAACCCCAATATTAATCTTCGAATCATTATCCTGCCCAACCGATCTGTTAATTTTCTCAACAAGCCTGAAACAGGGAGAAAAAAAATTATGGGTTCCTAGACAAGTAGCTTAATAAAAATGTTTTAAGTGTCAGAGGTATAGCTGTGAAAGAAATCCTTACCAATCAAATAACCGAGCATAAATTGTTTTTGCCAAAGTATCCCGGCCAGCTACTGCAGCACTACAGTCAAGAGCTTTAACAATGATCCCTTCGCGAGTTTGGATTGAACGTGTACAAAGTGAGGCCAACAATGTCTTAGAATCACACCTAAAGAACAAGACCGGACATCAAGGCATTCAAATTATAAAGTAAATCCAAAACAATAACAAAAGTTGTAGAATTGAAAGTGAGACAATCACCAAAAAAATTATAAAAAATGGACAACGATGATTGCTATTGAAAGACAATCACCTAGAATCCTATATGTATGGTCCGTTCATCCTAAAAACACTCACTGACAAAGTTGCATTTGAGAATGTCACTGAAAGAGCTATATTGAGAGAACTTTCAACGCATGGGAATCATTTACTAAAAACATTACAAACAAAATCAGAGAGAAGGAGAAGGGAGCTAGAATAAACTGATATAATAAAATAAAAACAATCCCTGGCCTTAGGGCAAAGCTAAACCAAAATCCAAGGGAATGCATCCCAAAAGAAAATTGGATCTAAGAGTAACACCATGAAGAATATGAGTAAGAAGTTTAAGATGAAAGAAAATGTGGCTCTTGTATTGCAATAAGACGTTTGAGTACATTATATACATAGGAGAGGATATGTTAAGATCCCTATAATCAATCTACAATCCATGGGAATCCGTCTAGGATATTTTCAGAGAATCAATATCAAATCGTTTTAAATACGGTATGAATTCAAACAGAATGTTATCCAATCATATCCCTAATTTGCTGCACCTCATTGTCCTATCAAATCTGACATAAACACCTAACAGTCTAGAATGCTAAGTGGTTATCTTCAAGGCCCACCAAATATGAACACATGAGAATGAAAGGTTCACTGAATAGAACTTCACGGGAAAAGCATATCTAAATCAAATTAAAACGTCAGAATTAGGAACGAGCAGAAATATACCTTAAGAGATCTGAAGTAATCTGCAGATGAAAATCGGACTGCTGATTGCTGATGACAGATGAGTCATGCTCTTTTCCAGGTGAAAAATCTATGTTTCCTAAATGCAGAATGGCAGCCAATGTCCGAAATATCGCTTCCTGCTCAGGTAAACGACCAATAAATAAAAGCAATGACATATTCCAAAAGAAAAGTAAAATCAATAACTTTCTCGGATATAGCTTAACCTGTTCCTCTGAGCTTATACCAACAATATCCATTGCCCTTCTTGTTTTAATGTATTCCTCGGCATTGCTTACTCCTTCTAATTCATAAACTTTACTTTGGTTCAAGTAGTGAAAGCTACTTGGATGACCTACTTTATATTTCTCGGCGTCCTACAGTCAAAGCATCGTCATAAAGATCAAATATAAGAATCACACAGAGGGGAGAGGGGAGGTGAGGCAAAAATAGTAATAAGGGGAAATTCAGTCCACCAGTAAAAGAAAAGTCAGACCAGCAAGGACTCCATGATACGGTAATTCAAAATGATGCAATCAAGCTTAGTACCAAAGGCTTTTAACTCAAAAGAAAAAACTCAGCACCAAATTCCCCAACCTCATAACAAGCTGTTAAGTCTTTAGTCCCGGGAGAAACCTTTGGCTAATGCCAAAATCAAAAATATCCTAAGACAAACAAAACAGACATTTTCAATTGAGCTAAGGTTTGTTAGACAACAATTATGCAGAGAAAACTACATCCAGTAGCTTTGCATACACAGAAAAATGAGAAGCAGACACAAATGTGTGTTTACCCTCAACTACCCAGGCAAATTACATGTTAGACAAATTCAGCCACAACAAAAAAGAAAGAGAGATTATACCAATCCAGAAGCACACAACTGATAGAAGCAGTGGTAGTTTCTTTCGGGATCAGTTATCTGAACAACGCGAGATCGCTCCAAAAGATAGGTTCTAATTGCAGCACCGGATATCCTCCCATTGGCATCAAACTGGATACCAACAAATTTCCCAAATCGGCTACAAGCACAAGAACGATTGCATGACTCATCAAGGAGTACAAAGAAATAATACTTAATGTACTGACATTTTATTGTAATTAAAAAATTAAATTAAAAAAAAGGTACAAATTAAATCCATTTGCAACAAAGGTCTTTCTACTCTCATATGACAAATAACTGATTAGACATCAGCACCTTCAATACATTCAGAAGGGCTTTCGTATAACCTTCGGTAATTATATGATATAGCACCAAAAAAAATTACCACATGTCCAATAGAGTATCAATGTTGATCAACAAGATAATAAGCTAAAACACCATATGTTTCCATTAAGACTATAAAATCCAATCTACAATATCAAACCCAGTTGTTTTGGTCAAGCTCACCAGGTAAAGCAACAATTCCAAGATTAAATTGCTTAAGTTTTAACTATTTATTTCGGTCGAAGCCATCCAACATTCAATGTGAAATGAAAAAACAGGAAATAATTCTATTATCTGGATTAAGAAATCCTGTATCTACTACAAAATTTTACATCAGTACAGTAGTGTAAGAAAAGTATGGTAAGGAAATCAGACAAACCTTGAATTATCATTTCTAACAGTCCGCGCATTACCAAATGCCTCCAACAATGGGTTAGACTGAGCAAAAGTAGGGGGGGAAATAATCAGCACTAGACAGGCACAGAACTGTGCAAGTGAAGCTATATCGTAATTTGTAAGTGAAGACTGAAGAACAAGAAAGCATAGCAGGACTCCTATGGTTAAAGCCAAAGCCTATTACATTACATCACCTGAGGCCATTTGAGATGAAATTTGAGGTTGCTGAAAGTTTTCTTTCAATACATATCTCTCTCAATTGAAGTAAACTCACCTCAAGAACTTGTTGTTCAACTGTTCTATCATCACTGGCAGCACGACCACCAACAAAAGTAAGATACTGCATAATAAGTTTTGTTGTTTCAGTCTTTCCAGCACCGCTTTCACCGCTAACTAATATAGATTGGCTTCGACACTCACTCATCATTGCCCTAACCAACAGAAGCGAAAATGCCAATTACTAATTTTAGCACAACATAACCATACTTAAATCACTTAAGCGAATAGCAAACACGTGGAAACCTGTAAGAAGCATCTGCAACTGCAAAAACATGAGGACTCAGCTCACCAAATGGAGCCCCTCTATATTGCTCCATCATGTGCAGATTATAAAGATGTGGAAGCTTTGTAAACGGGTTAACCGCAATCAGGATGCTTCCGGTGTATGTCTATGGTCAGATAGGGATAACATTAACAAACAGTATTTACCGAAGCTTTCCACAGAACTACTAAATACAAAATTCAAAATATAGAATTACTCTGTAAATCAAATTCCTACAAAAGCACATCAAGAATCCAATGCCTCACAGTTACCAGTCACTAAATTTATCTCGTTGTTAGTTTAGATGGGGTGTAGTGGGGTTGTAAAAGTTGTTCCTAGATTCGACATTTTTCAGTTATAGATATTACTATATTGGGAGGATTCAGCAACATTGTTTCATAGAGCACAAAATTAATTTTGTTTCTAAATTTATCGGCAGACGAGCACAGCATAAGGAAAGATGGTCTCCACTGAGCATCCAATCAGTCACATGGCTGCTTGCCTTTAAAGATTTCTTTTGTTTTCCGGATGTGCCATCATATTTATGGAAAAGAGGGTACATCCAGTTCACAGCTGGATTTAATTCATGCCAAGACTTTTCAATTAAATTCCAATTAGAACCACAATGTGTTCCCAGTTGATTGGTAACTCATGCCAAGGTTTCATAATTAAGTGACGAAAGGCGAAAAAAATAAATTACAAAAAAATACAAAAAGCAAGTGCATAATTGTATATAGCAAAACTAATTATTCTTACTATGGGTTCGGCTCTTCGTCCAGCCTTGTAAGAACCGAAAGCCGAGAATCCACATACATAATATGAATACACTACTAACAACTGCCATCTAGTTGCAAAACAATCTTTAATCTTGCAATTTGTGACATTTTCACTTATGGTGACATCCACATTCCATACAGTAAATTCAAGTTAAAAAATAGTGGTCCCCTCCAAAAAACAACCACCATTACCATTTTTAACAACCAATATTTAGTTAAAACTTCACCATGCCCTCAAGTCAAAATGAGTCCATACAAGTAGTTAAAAAAATTAATCACAAATAACAACCAACAGAATCGATCAACTCACATAAATCTCGTTAAGCGCGTAACGTCTTCGAATGTTATCCAGTACTCCAGGCTCATTAAGATACGTCAATTTCGTCATGTCATCAACTCCGCCATGGTCCGCCTCTGCATCCCTCGGCAACAGCTTTTCCGGCAGCACAAACACCTACAAAAATAACAACCACAAACAGTAAATTAAACACTTAAAAATGCACCCCTGCTTCCCGATAGCACTTCCAGTTAAAAAAATACATACCTTTTTACCATTTTCCGTTAACACTTGAACCTTCTTGCCGACAAAATCCTCCACCTCAGCTGCTGCCCAAACTAACTCTTTATCTTCCACCCAGACCTTTGACCCCTTCCTCAACGCCATCTTCAAATTCAAATTTTATCAAACCATCAATATACGCATATACGCTAACTTCTAATACAGCTAAACAAAAAAATACCAAAGAAATTTCACTTTCAGACTGCAATGTTCTTTGAAATTTTGAAAAAATGAACCCTAGAGAGAGAATTGAAGAGAGGACTTTCGGATTCCCGCCCTAAACCATAGCAGAGCATTCAGCACTGTGCAACTTGAAATATTTTATTTTGGCTGAAAAAAAGAAAACCAAAAAAATTGAAATGTGCAGCAGATGAGATTAGTCAAGTACGTATTTTACGTATGTGACACGTCACGGCCGTGATGGCTTATTTGTTAAGTTTTTAAATTCAAACAATTTTATTGATATATCACAATTAATCTCCAAATCATATTTTGGGTTTTATTTTTTTTACATAGGTGTAAAAGGGAATATCTTTTCACACAAATTTTTATCTTATCATACAGATTTTTTTTTCCAATTTCGCCCTTTTTTTTTTTTTTTTACGCTCGTTCATTCTGACCAAAGTTTGGTCAGAATATGACACATTATTCATACTGAAATATGGTCAGAATATATGTGTTGAGAGTCCACACTGGTTGATTCTGACCATATTTTAGGTAGAATGTTTGAAGTTTTCCAAACTCATACATAGTCAGAGCATCATTCTGACCAATATTGAGTCCGGAATACTCTACACATTCAGACTAGAATTGGGTCAGGGTAACAACAACAATATAAGAGCACCACTATTGATTCTGACTGAATTTCAGACAGAATATTAAAAGTTTTTTGTACTCAATTTTAGTCAGAATGTATTTCTGACCGGTATTGAGTATGAAAAACATTCAAAATTCTGACTAGAATAAAATCAGTATAATGATCGTATTCTGACTCAAATTGGGTCAGAATGGCTGCTGTGTGAATTGACCATAAATTGGCCAGAATAGTATATATTTTCCGGACTCATTTACGGTCAGAATGGCAGGCGTGTGGAATATCCAAACGAAGCCCACTCTAGGCTCTTGGTAAGTGTAAAACAACATTTGTGTGAAAAGATAGCCCCGTGTAAAATCAATATTCAATCAGTAAAACGTCAAATTTAAACTTTACGGAAGCCGTATATCGATATGATACATGAAATTAAATTCGTTGTGGTATGATGGATGCCGGACTGCACCTCGCCACGTGTCGCTCCACATTAACCAAACATTAAATGAAGCCATAACATTAAGGGTCATGAGCCTCAATTTAAGCCTACAGACAGATCTTAACCCCATGTGAAAGATTGGTCTTGCTCGCTTCTCAGTCCATTGTAGGTTGATGAGGACGCAACGGAGCTGGGTAAGCGCAGTTCGGGTCATAACGGCCTCGGGGGCTCGACGGAGATCAGCCAGAGCTATCCCCGATATTTAGCACACGTGCGTAATATATAGGATAAACATAGAAAGATTCTTTAATCATTAAGACTCTGATCCTATATTTAAATTACCGCGATTATTTCCTAAAATAAAGAGGATTAACACGGACAAATCCAATACTTGAGGGGCACGAAACATAGTCCACAATGGACAAGACACAGGCATGCCTGTGGCAAAAGTTTCCCTATATAAACGATCACAAGAACTATGTAGGCAACATGTGATTCACAATCCCATACTCACTCTAAAACATGTAAACACCACCCCTCGTTATATCTTTTTCAATAGTTTTTAGTTTTGAACGGTTTGTCACTAAGAAAATATCTTGTTCAATAGTTTTTAGTTTTGAACGGATTGTCATTAAGAAAATACGATCCGAATATTTATATAGACGAGATTTAGCATCGTCATGTTACACCCCAGAAGAGGGGGGAAAAAAAATAATAATAAATAAATGGAAGAAGACCAACACACTACCTTTTAACTTTTAATAGGCGGTGGAGTGGAAGTATGGCACGTTTTTAGTTGATGGTGTGTTTTTTGTTTTGTTCCCAAATGGGAAAAAAAGGATTGGATTATTGATAGAAATTACAAAAAGAATTAAGATTTATTATACTAATGGTAATATGATATATCCCAATTTGTACGTGCATTCAATATATTTACAAGTTATGCACACAAATATCCCATCTGGTGGTGTAAGTTTTTTAAAATATAAATGTGTCATGGCACATTGAGGATAAGCATATAAAATATCTATTATTAAGGTCAATAACGGTTATGGTAGGTCCATTCTATTGGAATTATCAAATAACAAGCGTGAGCTTGAGCTGCTGAAGCATTTTACGAAAGGCTATCAAGTTGATTCGCTTCATCTGATGTTAGTATGTGAGTTATTTAAATAGAACGGTGACAACATATGATAAGCTACATTCTGGAGGTATGGTGGAGACTTCGCCAGAGATTTCTTGAGTGCAGAAGCATCAAACCTATCAAGGTGGGAGAGAGAAAAAAAAGAAGGGATTTTCGCTTTTGATATAGAAGAAAGGGGTAAATCTGACGTTGTATATGTGTCACATGTATAAACAAACAAAATAATTTTTATCTTATATACACATATGCCACAAATTGACAGTCAAGTCTAATAAAACTCTCTGCATCATAATTTTTCAAAAGAAAGATACATGCATGAAAAATTAATCATAGCAATCGCCATGGGACAGTCACGTTTACATCAATTGCTATCGTTTTAGATTGAGCAAATATAGTGAAAATGAAATAGAAAAACGCATGACAAAGAATATTCAAATGCATTTATAGAGGGCTACCTACCGACTTCAAAAAGGGCTGACCGAATTCCCAATGCTACGCCATTCACGTGCCAGGACATTAGCCCTGTATATTTCAAATCCTTATTGGTATACTAGTATGTATGCAGGCCTTTGACCCATGCTTCATCTTGGATCTCAATGTGTCCCCTCGGGTTATGGACCCTCTTTGCTTATTACGAGTTTGTTCAACCTCGTTATCGAGTCTTCTAATAGGATCAAAGGGCTCGTAGTAATAGGTCGAGTCATTCTCCTCAAACCCCACTAACACCTCTCCACTACGATTAATGGGTATGTGGGTCAACCACGTGTGACACGTTCTTGTGACACGTTTTGAACCATGTTTCCAATCATAGTCATATATTTATCGTCCTATCCTCGTGTACGATGACATCAACGATCCTCAAAATCCACAGCCATAAAGGTAATTCTGGTATAAGGACTCCCTCTTAAAACAGACCGTCAGATTACTGATGTCGGTCATCCGACGGTCGTTCTAATAGAGAATTCCGATATCAGAATTTTTCCAGCCAAGATCATTTTTTGTATAAATGTCCTTTCTAAACCAAGGCCACACAATCTATCTACTAGAATCTTATGGTACCCCTCCGAATTCCAATACATTAAGACAGTGGTCCCAAAACATTTTACCCCAACAACATTTTACTATTTAGAATGGTCCCAAACTTTTACAAACTCAATTCCACTAAAGATAGTTAAATGGTCCTTGCTCCACAAGTAGTACAATACTGAAGGTGACATTACTTCAACCCTTCTTGCACTTTCACCAATCTACATTTGCTTTACAGAAAATACCGGTCCCACCATGATCGATAACGACAAACGTGTGATGGCCCAGTTCTTGTATGGTGACTCCATTTGTGGACATGGCATCATCCTGGCCATGCACTGTAGCCCATTAACATGTGGTCAGGATGATGCCACGATTACACAAATAGATTCATCATAAAAGAATTTTCCGTTTTTTTCATGTTACCGCGCTTCTGAAATACTAACTATAATTTACCTTGCTACCCCACATATTTGTACAAAATTTCACAAGCACCCCTAATAATACATCTTAACTCAACTTCACCCAATCTATTTTCCATGGATGTTGGGAGAAACCACATCTCCAAAATTAAGAAAGAATTGAGCATCAGAGGCGCTCATAGACGGACAGTTCACCAAATGGGGAGCCCTGATATTCGCGTATTCATCGATATAGGACGGAGCTTTAGCCGATGGGAGCAGGGTAGGTGGTGGCAGCAGTGGCAGTGGATGTGGTTGTTTTTGCTGAGGTGGCAGCGGCAGTAAGCTTCCGAGAACTCGGGCTACTTCGTGCATGGTAGGCCTTTCGGATGGTTGTTTCTTGGTGCATAGAAGAGCAAGCTGGAATACCTTTTTTACCTCTCCAAGATCCTTACATGTTGCAGAAATGTCGGGATCAACGGCTTCCATTACTGAATTATTGGTGGCCTTAGTCATTATCTGCAAACAAAATGTGTATGAAATGTTAAATTAACGGCACTCGCAAGAAAAAAAAAACAGTAAAACAATGTAAATCTGCAAAATAGATATTCAAATAATCCGGATCCAAATTGTATCTGTAAACTACAGAATCTCTGAATTCAAATTAAATTTATCTCAAGAAATGAAATATGGAAGTTTAGAAGTTTACCAGATAATGAAGGTTGTATTCATTGTCAACAGCTTTTTTTCCAGTAAGCAACTCCAAAAGAACAATGCCGAAGCTATACACGTCAGATTTCTCAGTCAGACGCGAGGTACGGGCATACTCAGGGTCGATATAGCCAATTGTTCCCATAACGTAAGTCGAAGTATGAGATTTCGAGGTGCACACTCTTTTAGCAATACCGAAATCAGTAATATGTGCCTCAAAATCTTGATCCAGTAGAATATTTGAGGACTTTACATCCCGGTGTATTATACGCGGGCTGCAATCATGATGAAGATACGCAAGACCTTCCGCTGCACCAAATGCTATACGGATACGCGTACCCCAGTCTAACTGCTGCCTTTTCATTTGCCCTGTGTAAAACACAAATTTTAGAATCGTCATGAAAAACTACGTTGCATGGATACAGATACGCGGGTACGGGAGTATTGAAAAATATAGGATACGGGCATGGGGTCATTTATGTAAATATTCCAAATATAAGTATCGTTTCCCTGCAGATTTCGTAGTATTTCACCATTTTAGACAGTTTTTCATTCATTATCTAAAGGAATTTACTCAATTTTCAACATGGTTCTTCATTTCTCATATCAGGATTATGATTATGCATATACGAATCTCGTATCTAATTTTTGAAAATTACAAACTCGCCCCAAGATATGTATCCTAAGTATCCGGTGCGTATCAATTTCGGATACGGGATACAAAAGTACCCGTGCATCATATATGAAAAGCTGGTACCCTAATCACCTATGGAACTACAGAGAATGTTGTACAAGTACATACCATGAAGTAGGTCCCACAAGCTACCGTTTTCCATGTAGTCGTAAAAGAGGAGGTTCCCCATCGGTGAAAGCGAATAACCTTGGAGACAGACGAGATTTCGGTGCTTGATACTGCCAACTGTCTCGAGTTCAGTCTCGAATTCCTTGAGGCATTGTGGATGAGAATAAAGCTTCTTGATAGCTACAGGCTTGCAGTTTTTAAGGACACATTTATAGACAGTACTCGATGCTCCGTATCCAATAATGTGCTTCTCACTTAAATTATCTGTTGTCCTCATTACATCGTCGTACACATGTAGTGCCATGTTCATGTTAAGGATCACGAGTTTTGGAGACGCACAGTACACTGTCCAAGAATTATCAAAGAAACCTTACGCATGTAACCGAGTATGCAGACAGAGGAGAAAAAACGATGCATTGAAAAGAAAAAGTACCGGGTTTGTCTGAAGATCCGTCTGAAAAGGGTACCGGATATTGAGGCCGACAAACAGCCACTAAGATCAACAGAAGAATGACTAAAGCACCCACAGCAATGCCGAGGATAGCTGCTTTAGATATAGAAGCTGCAGGGAATCACAAGAAATAATTTTGGCTTATTTTCAAACTCCGGGACTTCACAAAACATACATTATACAACATACTATACTATACTAAGAAAAGCATGCATCAATTAAATGATTGCGTTTAAAAAAACGAGCTAAAATGTGAGTAAAACCCATAAAAATCGGTTTTGATTTTCTGGGTACTCATGAAATTCATGTCAAGACATTGACAAGTGCAAGAAATTCCATAAAAGGAATATATATACATATATATATATATATATATACATATATATATACATATATATACATATATATATAGGTAACATTCTCACCTCTATCTGTTCGATGTGATGCATGACACGGAGAGTTGAGCCAAAAACCGCAAAGACCCGGATTCCCTATAAAACTATAAGATACGTTGTTGTATAAGAATCGTAACATGAACATCAATATGAAAGGCTATGAAAATGAAAACTTCTAAGTTAGCATATACACTTACCTATCAGCTGAAAATCTAGTGAAATTGTTGACCGCTGGAATATTCCCGTATAGATCATTATAGGATATGTTACTGCAAGATGCATTAAAGTAGGCAGTTAGTGACAATTATAACGTCGAAGGTCGAATAAAAAAAAAACGAGTCTTTATATCTTAATCTTACAGGACCGTGAGGCTGAGGCAATTAGCCAAGGGCATGACACCTCCTGATAAATTGTTGTTCATTACTTTCCTGTGGCAAAAAAATGATAAAAGTGTATGAATTATAATGCTTGAAATCGTTAAACAATGGATATTTAAATCAAAATACAGTTGATGTCGAATGTGGTCTAATGGTTAGTAAACTAATGACTTACAGCAAGAAAAGATTTTGAAGTTGACCAAATTCTTCTGGGATTGGACCAGAAATGTGGTTATTTGAAAGATCTCTGCAAAAAAAAAAAAAAAAGGTTAAACACAACGGATAAGAGCGTCTTTAGTGGCACCACACCATTTTCGGTTTGGTGCCACAGTAAAAACACGGTGGTGCATAGCAATCCACAAGAAGATGCATTCTTACATTTCCATCACACTTCTAAGATTACCAAACTCCGTTGGTATAACACCAGTCAGATCATTATTGCTCAAGTTACTACAGGAAATATGGCACAAGATTATCAGTACGAGCGAAACAGGGTAAAATTTCATGTACTAACAAGTGAGCTTACAGTTTCAAAAGATGTTCCAAGTCACCAAGTGGAGCAGGTATGGAGCCGTTGATCTGATTGTTTGACAGATCCCTGAACGCAAAGCACGTAACAAAGAGTTTAGGTCAATACTTGGTGAAGTATTTACTTAAGAGTCGATTGCGTATATTACTAGGAAACAAAGGTGTCAATCATCACTTACAGATGGTCCAAATTGCCAATACGGGAGAGTTCAACGGGAATGGAGCCTCTGAGACTGTTGGATGATAGGTTTCTAGGGTAAAAATAAAAACAATTAAAACATGAACGATCTCCGCATCTATGCAATTTTTTTTTTTTTTTTTTTTTTTTTTACATTTTCAAGCATAAAGTTAAGCTGAACTTACAGATACGTCATGCTTTCCAAGCGTTGAAATGCAGAGGGAATGGTCCCGTTTAACTTGTTTCCATACACATTTCTGCAGCAAATATGAAAAAGTAATGTTCATTAGCTGCTTTCGTGTTCTATGTAAATTCTCAAATGGAAAATTCAGTTACTCACAGGCTATTGAGATTAGTACACGAGCTAAGATTCTCAGGTACAGGCCCTTCAAGTAGATTGTTTGCAACATTTCTGCAGAAAAATTCACCTAATTTTCTTATTCACTATGAATAGCTCAATTGTATAAAATGCATCAAAAGAAAGAAGACGTACAAATCATATAAGTCTGTGAGCTTCCCGAGCTCTGGTGGTATATGCCCGGTAAGCAAATTATCATTCAGTTCCCTAAAAAACAAAAGAGAAATCAATATGTAAAGGATTAAGTGGTATAAATTCAGAAGGGCAAAACAGTCCTTACAAATAGTGAAGTTTCGACATATTTCCAAGCTCCGGGGGGATGAAACCGGTCAATTTGTTCCCATGAAGATACCTAATGGAACGTTATATACATAAGAACATAACAAACAAACAAGAAACAGAGCTTAGAAGATGAAGAAAAGTTGTTTAAGCAAAACTGAGTTTGAGAAATCAAATGGAATCCGAGTTTGACTTACCGTTAAAGTGTATGCATGCATTTATACATATTATTGAGAAACGTAATTAAATGGAAACATGTATGAACACTCACAGCTTCTCGGTGTAAGTCAAATTTCCAATGATAGGAGGTATTGGCCCACTCAAATTGTTGCAGCTTAAATCACTGACCAAAGACATGTAAAAAATTTAACAAAGGTTTCTATTTAAAGGCCAAAAAGGGAATAAACATATCGATACTCTGCATATAATGAAAAACACAAGTACTTACAGCACAGCAAGTGCCTGCATTAGGCCAATAACCGAAGGGATTGGCCCAGACAGCCGATTACCCTGCAATGACCTATCATACAAGGAATACCCGGTACAAGGATAAGGTTATACTAGTAGCCATAAACTGGGGATAAAGACATTTTTAGTCCCTTTTGGTTTCACGATTTTTTCACTTCTATCCCTGATGTTTCGTCTCGACACTTTTACACCTCATCTGTGCATTTTTTTTGATGTATCGTACCTTCAATATTGGTTATTTCACAATTGGCATTTTAGACTAAAAATGTAAAAGAAATGCCTACATAAGGCGTAAAAGTTTCACGAAGAACCATTGGGGATCGAAGTGAAAAAATCGTGAAAAAAATGGGGCCAAAAGTGTCTTTCTCCTACATCTCAATTCTTTAAAGGAAATATACCAAGAACTTACAGGGTAGCTACTTGCAAGAAACCAATATTGAACGGAATTTCACCGGTTAAATCATTATACGATAAATCCCTAGCCACAAAATTATCAATATCAGATACGGATCATCCATAAGCTGCAACCGCTTTTCAAACAGAACTAGTTAAGTTATAGTACTTACAAAACCTGGAAGGAAGTGCAGTTGCCAATGTTCAGCGGAATGGAGCCAGTTAAGCTGTTGTTTCGAACATCACTAAACATTAGATAAAAACAACATTAGCAAATGAAAACGAGTTAACGTTGTCTTAAAAAGAAAAACGCCAGAGCCAAGTAGACTTGACACTTACAAGTACCATAATCCTGTAAGCTGACACAAATCTGGAGATAGCGTACCAACCAAGTTATTCCCACGTAAGCCCCTACGGTCATACAAAATCACACTCAATATTTCTACTATTTATACCGAGAGAACTATTTTACACGCAAGAAATTATAAACAAAGTGCTATATGTATCTATGATTAGTATACTCACAAATATTGCAGAACTTCATTCCAGTACAACAGTCTAGGTATTTCTCCACTCAGCCGGTTGTTTGCTAGGTCTCTAAAGAGGTGTATTGCAAAATTAAGTAAAGGGACACTAGTTTGCAATGAAATAAGTCAGAAAATTGGGAGAAAAAGCTCACAGAATCTTCAGATTCGGAATCTGAGAAAGCGTAGAAGGAATAGGCCCGATAAGTTGATTGTTTTTAAGGACCCTAACAACAATGCAATGAACATAGCTGTAGAAACCGAAGTTATTAAAACACACGTTTCAAAACTAACACGGTAAAGAATCTTACAGACACTCCAGTTGTTTCAGCTTTGAAATTGAATAGGGGATATCTCCATAGAGTTCATTGAATGAAAAATCCCTAATCCAGCAAGAAAAACGCCCAGTACCATATCATTAGTACAATATCTTTCTAGATAATTAGATGTAAACCTTATTGAACTTTTTATACAAACCAGTCTCGTCAAATATGAGAAACAACTTACAAACTACTCAAAGCAGAACAATCACCGATCTCGTCCGGGATTTGACCAGAAAGATAATTACCCTTTAAGTCGCTGTAAAATATCAAAGATCAAATTGTATCATCATATACATGCCTAAATAACAGAGATTAAAGTACATTAACAATATACAAGAACACATATAGATATTAAAGGCAAAGAGATCATACATTGATTGAAGGGCTTTAAGTTGTCCAAATGCAGTAGATATTTCACCATCAAGATTCAATCCAGAGAGATTGCTAAAAGTAAGGTAAAACAGAGCAATCCATAAGCATATTAAAACATGAAATTCATGACTAATTACAGAAGGGCATCTTTCATTGCACCACACCACACCAATTCTATTGTATTGGCACCATAATGACAATCGACTATTCCACTTTTTCACACTGTGAAAGTCAATTATAGAGTTGAGAATCGACTTTCTTCCGGTTAATTGTTCCTAGTGTGGTGGCACAATAAAAACACGGCGGTGCCCCTATATGTACCCTTACAAAAAATTCAAGCAGCATGAAAGAAAAAAAAAAGGATATCGACTTACAGTGCAATGATACTAAAGGTAACGTTGTCACAAGTCACTCCTCTCCATGTACAATGATCTGAGGAGGGTGAGTCAGTCCAGTCATATAGCATATTATCAACATCCCTAAATGCCTTCTTTATCTCCAACAAAGTAGACCCTTCATATAATTTGGCAAAAATAAACAAATAATAAACAAAAATTAGTAGCAATTATGTAGTATGTACATAATGTTGAAAATGAAAGCTGTTAAGACATACAGTGTGAAACAAAGAGACAAAGTGTTTATGTGGGAATAATATATAACAAAGTCAAAAAGAACTATTAAAAAAAGTAGTAAACACTATATACAACTACCTAAACAGATTATATGCCATAATGAGTAAAATACTGACATACGCCATTTGTTTAATCTACTACTTTCTCTTAATAAAATATGAAGAAAACTAACTACCTTCTTCTGAATGCACATAATCCAAGCTCAAGAGCAACAAAACCCCCAAAAGAACAGACATTTTTGGAAAATGGCTATTATTATTATAACCACTTGAAGAAAACCCAAATGAAGAAGAAGCAGAAATAGCCCACTTCAAGAAACTCCTAAAAGAGCTAAAGGGAATGACTTTTTAGTACAAAGTTTAAATCTTTTAAGTTCTTGAAAGTGAAAAACTTGGTGATGGTAGTAGTAGTAATAGTAGTAGTAGCTGAAGAAGAAGAAGATAAAGCAATAAGTAGTGACTGTGTGTAGCACACCGACATTGATGATAAAGAAGAAAAAGGAAGGAAAGAGAATAATTACTAAAGGCTGAGGAAAAATGTGAATTTTTTTAAGAGATGAGATGAGGAAGCAGGCAGCACTGCTTCAGGAAGGAAACGGCATTGTTCAATCACATCGTTTCTGTAAGTGGCAGCAGAGTTGAGTTTACACTAAACAAGGAGAGAGAAAGAAGAATTGCTTTTGTTCATTATATATATATATATATCGGTAGTGCTACATCCACTACAACTACCTTCACAACATCATCCACAACATCATCTACACCACATATTTAGTTAGGACCCACAAAAAAAAATATTTATCTTTCCAATCTGTGGACAGGATCATCCACAACATCATCCACTACATAAAAGTGTAGTGGACATAGCATTTTCATATATATATATATATATATATACCTGATGTTTTAAATCTACACTACACTACCCTACATGGTGGTGCTTATATTTACACAGACAAAGAGAAGAAGTAGTTTATTAATGATGAACTATACATATTTGCTTTAAAAGAGATGTTTGTTCACCGTTTATAGGGATTGCTTTGGTTCTAGTGTTACAATCCTTAGCTTTGATAATTTTATGTATGATAATAATTTTACAGGTGAAATTTAAATGCAGTATATAGCTTTTGTAGTATGTTAAATTATCATATCTACAAAAAGAAAATTAAAAAAAAAAGTCACTCAAACGTAAGTCTATAACAAAGTGTTTGATTCAACACAAGACACATAAACGTATTAAGAGCACTAAAATGCCGATAAAAAAGCTCAACGTTTGAACAATATAAATGAGAAATTAATGTTATAATAGAGATGTTTGAACTCGTGATTTACAGCTTTGATATCATGTAGATTATATAGTTCAGCACGTATAAGAGGAGGAATATCAACATCAAAACATAGGCTACGAGAAAAGAAAGTTCATATATTATATAATATGACGGCGAAATAACAGCAAGTCTTCAATATGGTACAACTTTAACATACACCAACAAACGTTAATACATAAGAAATAGTCCAACACTTGAACAATAATGAAAGACGATAGTATCATGTTGAATTATCATCTCGTGCAAAAACTTAATCAGTCGGGGAGGAATAAAATTAACATTTTAACACTTAAACATCCCTGGCATATATATTGGGGTCTATATGCCACACAAAAACATATTAAAAAATGTCTCAACATTAATTATCACTAGGCAATACCTCATCAGCATATTTACCGAAACGAAATATACTCACGCAATCCGAAACCTTCAGGTTAAGGGGTCACATTAATCATCACTAGGCAATACCTCATTTGCTTGATAGTGATTTTAGAACGTCTACTCCGACATCATATAGAAAATGTAGTCCAACATCATATGAAATAAATTTATCTCTTAATATAATAGATAAAACAACGGTCAACCGCAATCCCCCGATGTAGGCAACTTTAACATGTCCATGGGTAGTTAGACCTATAACAAAAGGCTCAGTATTTCAACATTATAAATAGATGGATGTGATTACTTGTTAAAATTACCATATTTTTCCTAAGTTTAAGTTGTTTGAAATATATGATTAACTATATATATATATACATACTTGACATCTTAAGCATTCCAATATCAATAAGAGTTATTTGGTATGAAGTGTTCGCTGCCCCCACGGACCTCGATCCTCTGCTGTAAATCGACCACAGCAGTAGCTGCTGTGACACAAAACGGCGTCGTTTTGTGTCGAATCGACGCCGTTTTGTTCCGACCTAAAATAATATAATAATTAAAAAAACACTCGAAACGGCGTCGCTGTGGCTCGAAACGACGCCGTTTCGAGCTCTCAGCACGGCACGGCAGAGGATCCCAACTCCAGAGGTGGCCAAATGGTGTAACCGACGGTTTTTCTAACCGCCGGTTTGAAAAACCGGCGGTTTACTGTTCAAAACCGCCGGTTGCCGGTTTGGGCCGGTTCCGGTTTGCTCCCGGTTTGCTCCCGGTTCAGATCACGGTTCAGATCACGGTTCCGGCCACGGTTTTAAAATTTCATATTTTTTTTTTCTTTTCATTTTTATATAACACTTATTATTTTCACTACAATAACAAATTATTATTATTTTAATTATAATTATTAAAGCGAATGTAATATATATATTATTTTAAATAGATTTCTATTCGGTTTTAAAAATAATATTAATATTGTGTTATTTTATTTATATGTAAATAATGTTATTTTTCTTATATATAAATTGTGTTATCTTTTCAACGCTTGTACCGGTAATTCGGCTGCCTACGTATTTTTTATGTGTAACCGTGTCGGAGGCACAACACATATAAAAAAATCAAAGCGAATGTAGTTCTAATTGTTTATGTTTTTAGTCTTTTATAGTTTGTTGTAATGATTTTTATAGTTATTTAAGTAGGTTTTAAGTATACTTTCATTATAAATATTGTTTTATAGTTTCTTATAGTTTTTTTTTTATAGTTTGTTATAGTTTTTTTTTATAGTTTGTTATTGTAGTATTTTATAGTACTCTTATGTGTTTGTATTACATAGTTTCATATAATTTTTAGGTTTGTATATGGTATTTTTTAGGTTAGTATATAATTTTATAGTATTTTTTAGGTTTATAATTTTTTAGGTTTTTTTTTTATAGTTTTTATGGTTTATTTGTTTAAATTGTATTTATTGCCGTTACATGCATCCAGAAAAGAAAAAGAAAAAGAAAAAGAAAAAGAAAAAAAAAAACTGTTGGGCCGGTTAAACCGGCGGTTCCGGTTCCGGCCGGTTTTACCCGGTTCCGGCCATCCGGTTTGAACCGGCGGTTCCGGTTCCGGTTACCAATAACACAAACCGGCGGCAAACCGACGGTTAAAAAAACCGGCGGTTTTCGAACCGCCGGTTCCGGATAAATATTTCCTTAAGTCTTCGGATAAATATTACGAGAGCAATTATGAGAATAATATTGTATTCTACGGATACGAAATATACGCACGCACATTTAACTGTTTTCTTGAGACACCAATCCTAAACCTCCAAATTAAGAGACACATTAATGTTATTATTTATTTTTTTTTTTGCAATGTGAGAATAATTTAAAAGATTAATTTTACATATAGTCATATAGTCTAAAGTTTTAATATAAGTCATTCTATATTACCAATGCAACATTTGTTGTTCTTTCTCTATCTTACCCTTAAGGGTATTCATACCAGTTTCCCTATCTCTATCCTCACAAATACTATTAAAAAACATATATCCCTACTTTACAGCAACTAAATTCACAATACTCCATATCAGCATCCCTATCTCTATTCCTACAACAATAAAAGCAATGAAAAATATATAGGGATAGCTACAGTTCCACCCCAGATATAAGGAGGAACTGTAGTTATCCCTTAATGTAGGGTGGGGATAGGGATTCTCATGCTGAAGCTTTCTTTCTTCTTCCCTATTTTTTATCCCTAATGTAGGGATAAAGTTGAAGATAAAGAGTCTGATGCTAATACCCTAATTTATTATGAATTCAACAACTTTTCATTACTTAACAACTATTGCATTAATGATAGTCAAGGGGTATTTTAGATATTAACCTTCAAATTAATGACATTCAACCAATTCCTTAATCTGTGTGAAAACTCCTAGGATGACTTATATTTTGGACCGGAGGTAGTAACTCATAACTCATTGTTTGATAGTTTTAAAAAGGGAGGAGGATGGGATAGGTGAGATAATAGAGATATAAAAGGGATGGGTGGGAAGGGGGTTGCAGTTTTCAGTCATAAGTCAATTTCATGGCAGAAAGAGTTGGAAAGTATAATTTATTTATTTATTTTGAGTTGGAAAGTATAATATTAGTTGAAATTTTATTTACTAGAGTTTCATACTATTTCACCCTCAATTATACATTCACTGTTTCTGATAATTAAAAAAAAAATAAAAATCATATATGTAAATATATAATTTTAGGTAAAAATCTTTACTAGAGTTTAATAGCATTTCACCCCTCAATTAAACATTCATTTTTCTTACACATTCTATAGAAAGGATGTAAATAAAAAATTATGCATCAATTTATTTATTACATCACCTCTAATTATATGTTGAAAGAAGTTGATCGTTTGCGAAATCCAACACCCACACATTAGCTTAAATACAATGATGTATTTTATTACTGAACTATGCCGTTAGGGCTGCATTTTTTTTTAAATACACATATTTATTATTAGCGCCATTTAGTTCTATTACTTAAATGAGAAATAATCGAAGGAGATAAAAACTGATTTTAATTTTTATCAAAACGAGTAATGACCTTTAGTATTAGGGGTAATTCTTCCTTAGTTACTCCATTTGCACCAATTCAATCATCGTTATCAAAGAAAACTAGTATGAATTAATAACTGATGTATATATATTAGTCAATGATAATAACAATAAAATATGTTACAAAAATCATGTCTCTATTTCACTTAAGGAAAATGACATTTGTGTAGTGTATAAACCACTACATGCTTAGTACCATTGATTAAAGTGATCAATTATTATTGTGATGGATCCCAATAAAATATGTGATGTTGATTATGTTGTGTAAGATGTTGTGATAAAAAAAATATTAAATGTATAACTACTCTTCACTTATTAATGCTTGCTGCTACTTCCATAGTGATTGCAGTACGTAGTGTTGTTGTCAATGCTCCATTAGTCCAACTCAACTTGCATTGTTTTTGTCAATTACCTTCGGCTTCTTTTGAGCGGAAAATTAAACTGTGTGATTCATATTGAATCATACGGTATCTCCACATGTGTAGAGACACCACATATGTATTTGACCTTTTGAGGTAACATTTGAATGTGAATAGAAGCCCATTCGTATAAATCAGTGATAAAAAAAACGAAGTCTAGCAATAACAGTTTTGTCCTTGAGTTGAAGTATGAGGCTTGATTTTATAAATGATCTCCTTTCTTTCAACAATAGGACGTGCTTATGGCTATAGGTAATTCTTTACGCATTGAATCATTCAAACACAATTCTTGGTTTACATCATCAGCAAGTTTTAGGGATTGAAACCTCGATTAACCGAAACTTTTGAAATTTCGTGAAACACCAAAGTAAAATACAAAGTTCGATTCGAACAAGTGACATAACAAACATAGCAAATGTGGCAATGTGTCACAATATTATTGTCGCAAAACATAACAAACTTTGCGTATCAAATCATCACACTCTTTTTCTACGTTATGCCATGCGTTGACATAAGTTGCGTTATACTCTTTTGTGGCAATAGCATAAGGAAATGCTAGTTCCAAACAAAATTATCACAATAAAGTGACACTATGCAATTAGTAATAGTACTATCACAAACACTCAAGCACAACAAAAACTGCAACACAATTTTTACATCAATAATAATTTATGGTCCATCATAATCATATGATGTAAAATATGTTGTGTAACTAGATGTGTCTGAGTGATTATGACAGTATTATTACCCTTATACAATAGTATATCATTTATTACGACGGAACTCATATCAATCATGTAAAAGCTTACGTGTTATATCAATTTATTGTAACGGTCTGCGGATTTTTTGCAAAATATAATGGATCTACTTATCAAAGTGCACAGCCTATATTATGTAAAGGAATAAACTTAGTTTAACTAACAAATTAACTTGCACCAAAAACCGTCGGGAATATATAAGTAGTAGAAGACAAAGAAATACTAAAAAAGAAAATGGGCCCCAAAGGATCAGAAATGGGTACCCTCAAAGGCCCAAATAGTAGCTTTCAAATTTTTTTTAACCTGGTGTGAGAATTCAAGAAAGAAAGCGATGTAATAGGGCCTCACTTTTTACTAATTAACCTCGGGAAGGACACAAAGATTGCTCAGTCCACCCACGCATTTTTTCTGACAGAATATGTACTGTGCTGAGCTGAACTGTGGGTTGGGCCCCATCCTTTGGGCAAAAGCCTGCAATTACCTGACGGGTATTTTTAACTCCGTTAATATACTTGTCACTTCATACGTCACCATCGGCAACAGCTTTGGGCCTCGGTCCACCCAGGAAGTTATTATGGGGTGAGTTATTTTGAGGTGAAGTGGCGGTTGAAACGATCAGGACCAGACCACACAGTTTAAATACACAATAAAACTGTGTGGTTTGTGTGCTGCCATACGGTTTCTCCGTACCGTATGAAAACACCACACAATAACTTCCCGGTCCACCCATATAACTCACATACAGGCAGACCTCTTATAAAAAATCTCTCTATATATATATATATATATATATATTTTTTTTTTTTGAATTTAGAAAAAAATATAGTTGTTTAATTTTAAATGTTAGATTGTCTTGTGAGGGAGAGATTTGCCTAAAGCTGACATTTAAAACAATCTAAATCATACAGTTTAAATCCAATTTAAAATTAGACGGTGTAGATCGTGATGCACAACTTAACTCCGCGTATGGAGGTTGCAGTATGTAATACATTACAGACACACTAAATGCAGGAGAAAATTCATAGTTTTATTTTATTTTATAATTTACTTGAAAAGAGATGATAATTCAACGTTTCAAATGTACGGAATTTAGCCAAGTATGTAAACAGAGAGTTGAGACCTAAAGGGCCCAATATCACATGCAAGGTGTTGTACTGCTACATGCAGATGCACCCAGCAACATTTATTCTGAATCACGTGCCTATTCATTGTCACTATTTTTATTTTATTTTAAGAAATTCATTGGCACTATTTAAAGTTTCCATTGCCTTTATTATTTATTTATTTTTATCTTTTTTTTGTCTCTATTTTAAAAGTTTCCATTGGTCAGTTATATATCATGCGTATTTTTTGCATTCATCCAGATTACATAAAATATAAAATCCAATGTATTTCATCTTGAATAGAGATAAAATAAATTTAAAAAATGTATTTAAAAATATCAAACAGAAAACTCGTTAATAGTATCTGATGGCTAGAAAAAAAAAAAGAGAACATATTAAGGCTTTGTGAGCCCAACTGGCCACCATATGATGATCCAATGTTAAATAGGGAGTTGGGGAAGGCCCACTTCATGAAATAAATTCTTCTTTTTTTTTTTCGTTGCTCAACATGAAATAAATTCTATAGTTTTATTTTTATTTTTGAAAGAAAATAAATTATTTTTTACATTGTCTAAATATTTGATATTAATGTAGTTTATGTTATGAATATACTACTAAAGATGTGGATGTCTATCAATGCTTTAATTTGCCGATGCAAAGGATTAGAGACATTAAAACGTAAGATATAAGTATATATGTGAAGATAAGATGAGGTTTTATGCATTAAGTATCATTGGTCTTCTAAATAGGCCAAATGGTTTTGTATGATGTACGGAAGGATATAACAGAGAAAAGAAGAGAAGAGCATTTAATATTTCTTTACAAATTCCTCCATCCATTGTAATGAGGTGATATAAAGAAATGAAGATAATATGATGTGAATCAGAAAAGTTTATTGTTGTTTCGCCATATATTCTTTGTCTTCTTATTATGGTTCGTTGTATTGGTTTCATATCAATAATTTTATAACACATTGTCAAGATCAACAAGCGCTTACCATTCTACTAAAACCAATTGGTTTTAGTAAATGCGCAACTATATTTCTTTATCATTTAAGAGTTTGGCAATCTATCCCAACACCCACCCCTCAAGTGTTGGCAATCTGTCCAACACTTGCACAATTTTATTTTTCAAGAGTGTGGGCAATTTGTCCCAACACCCCCTCAAGTGTGGGCAATTTGTCCCAACACTTACACTATTTTTTTTTATAAGTAATTTTTCAACCAGGGTTCGATCTCGTGACATCTAGCTCCGATACCATGTTAAAGATCAAACGCTTACCGTTCTACTAAAACCAATTGGTATTAGTACAGACGCAACTATATTTCTTTATCATTTAAGAGTTTGGCAATATGTCCCAACACCCACCCCTCAAGTGTTGGCAATCTGTCCAACACTTGCACGATTTTTTTTTCCAAGAGTGTGGGCAATTAATATCGTGTATTTTATTTATTCATAATAAATAAATACCACCATATTAATTTACCACTATAACATTTACAGTCTAAAGATAAACTTTTCTTATTTGGTTATCAACTATAACCGCATTTTAATCCGACTCGATGCTCATATGTGTGTGACCTGATAGGCTTCCGAATATGTTGGCCGTAGACGCAAAGTGAAATTTACTAAAACGCCATTCATGCCTAACGATCACGGGATAGCGTCTAACAACACACCGTGACCCCCAATCATCGGAAGAGTCAAAAGCAATGACTACTACGTTTCATGTAAAGCAGTTACTATGTAACTTACAATCACATCGCTGTAATAATATCCATACGATCGTATCTCGAGTGTCAATACATTAACGATCGTATCTTATAATCTGGATATCATGCTCTCTCGGAATAACACATTTACTCCCACTTTGCAAAGATTCTCGAGAGCTAGACATTCCTTATAAGAAGGCCATTTCGGATATTCGATCCCAATCATAGGATACGCGATTCCCGGAAGACCAATCATGTATACTCCGCATTCTTCAATATCACACCTAATCACTACCGCATGATCGCCCTGTGGTTAGGGGAAATCTCAATAGTGTCAAAGCATGACAATCCACACCGTGATGCCATGAAGACTCCGGTCTAATGGATAATTACACAACCGCCACATAGCGTGACACTTAATGTAAGTGGATCAGTCTAATGTACGTATTCTCCAATACACGTCCACGTACAGTCCAAGTGTCTCTACTCTTCGATAGACGAGATCTATCCCTACCTTCTATAAAATAGAAGACATCCAATACGTGCTAGTCTGGTTATACTATCAATGTCCCATTTGACAATACATAAGACTAGAGACATTTTAGTACCAAACTTGTTAGAGTGATTAGAGATCTCATCAACCATAATCACCATCATGGTTTCTCTATCACAGTTTGACACTAGGGACGTTACTATATATATATAACAAATAATATGAAGATAAACAATATATAATAACATAAGTGCTTTTATTAATCATTATAAAGTTATTACATAAACTAAATAGACTGTAGATGACCCGACCCGATCGGATCCGGTCCAACCCGATTGGGTTTAGGACACCTTTCCAACACTGGGATCACCCTGTAAAACCGACTGAGTTGTTCAGATTCGGTTTCATGTGTGAGGTTTGTATCGACTTATCGAGCGTTTCATTGATCGTAGACCGTGTGAGGTCAGTTAAATCCGGTCAGCAAACTGTTGAACCTGACATAAGAGGGTAGATTATTGAAATAATGTCTATTCTCATAGCCAGGAAACGACATCCTACGTGACATCGAGAACGTTTAGGTGAATCAAGAATACCTCGGGACTTAGCTAGGGTTTGTGAGTATTAGATTGGATTATAGCTCGGCTATCTCTTTTATATAGTTTTAATCTTTCTTTTGTGTACATTTAGTTTGTAGAACAGGTGATCTGACAAATCACCGTCCTCAGTAGTCGTGTTGCCCTAAACTAGAAACGAGACTGACTTTGGTTCTCGCCAGATTCCCTGTAGGATACGACCTTGACTCACCAATTCTAGGCTACAGTTGACCCGGTACACTGCCGGTAAGATTGGACACTTAGAAAAGGCCGATCAAGCTTTCTGGAGCCGTTGCCGGGGAATCGGGTTGATATCTTGTAAGATAGTTGAGTTTTTTTGGATTAGGTCATTTTTCTTATTTGTTTTATATGTATAGTTTGTTTTTTTATTGTTGTTGAAGAGTCACACCATTTACTTCTTTAGTGGTAGTGACAAGATACCGTGATTGTGTTCGTGTTGTTTCCTTGATTTGCAGATAATGAATCCATACTACAGTTACGGCTGTTATCCTTAACCATTCGGATATTATAATTACGGTGCTATGGGTTACCAAACACAACCATTTTACCAGTTCAACCCATACACTGCATCTTATAAAAATGAGTGGGATAATGCCCCGAGTTACTTTGATCAACAACTCGATACTCTTCCACCTCCGCCTCAAGAATCAGAGACTTACACGGAGGAAATGATCCAAGATGAGATTCGAAAGTTTCGTAATGGCCAGACTACGATGCAAACAGACATACGGAACTTGGATCTAGCCATACGGAACTTGGCTCTTCAAGTAGATCAACCGGTCGAGAGAAAAGAGGTTGAGATGAGAGAACGTGAAACTTTGGAAGAAGTCACCCCTGAGGAATGCTACGAATAGGGTATGAATCCTGTTATTATTGAATCATCTATTCTTTTTTCGTCTAGCATTACTGTTATACCTACGGGGTGCACCCTATTGAGTTTGTTGTTGATGTTGAGCCTAAATATGCATACTTGGTGTTAGAGTCATTGTTAGTTGGGCTATGTTTTAGTTCGGGGAAAATGAGTTCGTTGTTCTGTGCAATGGACTCATCGAACCAATCTTGGTGGTGGGGATTGAGCCCTAAGTTTTATGTATTTCAATTTCAAGGGGTTCTCAATTCTTACGATTTTTGTAGGGAGAAGCAATGGTTTGCTCTCCTTTGGTATAGCTATCCTTGACATAGTTGGGGGTAGAAGTCGAGCTGAGGACTATAAACTCAGAATGTGTTTTTATTGCTTTTCCTTTCCCCTCGCGTTTCACTGTATTTCTTTAGTGTGTATTGTGATACTTCGATTAAGTTTTGTTGTTATATAACTCGAAGAAGTGTGTTTTGGGGAGGGGGGACTAGTGTGGTGTTTTTGGCTTTGATGAGTTGTGGTAATCCGGGTAGTTTCATTGTGTTATCCTCCATACTTGTACACCTTTGGTGTTGGTTGTGTATATTTTATAAGTACAGGTACCCTGGGAGTTCATTTTACGGATGCCACTTGATCGTACTCGCGCCTTTTTCCGGCTGTAAGCTAACTTTTCTACCCTTACCATTCGTGTTTCATTTTAAAGTAGGGGGTAGTCGGTTTAGCTTCAATGTTTCGTTTTCATGTGGAACGAGTTATACTTAGCGATTGTTATTCCTTTGGTGTAAATGAGTCAGTTTTTAGGAATTTTGATGCCTTTGACATTGTTTGTGGTACATTGAGCCTTTAGTATTGTTTTGTTAAACATATAGTGATTGTATAGATGCATTTGGTTTGTGTTGTGATCATGTATTGAGCATGGAATTGTTTTCAAGTTAGATCTGAATTCATGAATCACCTTGACTAGCGAACGATTATGGTAGTTCTTCATGACCCGGTTACCTAGAACTTTAGTAACTTCCAGGTGAAATAGAGAGGTCGTCATTGTTAGGTATGGGATGACGGTTTTGGCATTTATTTTGACCCGATCAGAGCCAAAGGCCAACCTAAACGATTAATCCACTGTTACCCCTCTTTGCCTATTGTAGGGTGGTTAGTCTGCCACCCGAACTAGCCTTTTGTGTTACTAACCCGTGAAAATCAATGTCCCTAACTTTATTTCAATCTACGTACCCTTGACTACCTTGCAATTGAGCTTGTTCGTTCCGCACATTTTTACGATGTTGCGAGGTATTGTTGACACGTAAGTAATGGTATGGAGTCGTGATTTATGAGTTATTCGGAATGAGGAGTGTAGCAATGTGTAGGTTCCAGCTTTGTTCGGAATTTTGATGTATATATAAGAAAGAAAAAAGAAAAAAGAAAAGAAAAGAAACATAAGTAGTAAATGTGAATAGTTATAGTTTGTTATAAGTCCAAAGAGGGACTAAAGTGCTGTATAATGAAGAAATGTGAAGTTGGAGTTAGGGTTCGGTTTGAAACCCGAGAGTGTAAATAGTCGGGAAAGATTGAAGACGAAGTGATAGCCGAGTTTTGTAATTTTTTTTACTTCGGTTAAAGCTCTTTTGCACTTTCTTCTTTCTATTTTTATCGTAAATATCCTTTCGTTAGCCCCGACCTTAGCTTAACATTATAACCCTTCAAGTCCTTCTTGACCGTACTAGATGACGATAGACCTCGATTAGTGGAGATGTTTATGAAGTATAAACCTATGGTGTAGCCTCGGTACGTTATACGTCTTTAATCTGAACCGGTAGTAGGTGACGAATGATGAAGAAGCTATACACACACACATTCTTTTCTCAATACAAGGTAGAACTTAAATCATATGTATTTGTGTAGTTTCTTGTGTTTTACCATTTCAATTCTTATACACTAGATGTATGATAGCAATGTTGACTCCATCTTTATTTTTGAAGCTGAAGCGTTCATCTTTGCTCGAGGGCGAGCAAACGCTAAGTAGGGGTAGTTTATGAGAGTCAAATTGGCTATCATTTACTATGTGATTATACCCCATTTATACCTCGTTTTATATGTTTTCGGATACATTTGGTTGTATTTTTATGTATTTACACCTTGGTTATCATTTCGAGACCTAGGACGTAAAGTCCGGGATTCTCGGTCTTTTTTGGTGTATTTACTATACTCTCGGTCACCCTAGTGTCCTGTAGGGGTTACGTGTGGTATGTGTTGTGATTAAGTACAGGTATTAGGTGTTCGAGATGAGCATAAGGCGAGATACGAGGGTTGGAACGTGTGCCCGAAGCTTAAACGTTCAAACGGATCAAAACTCGTTGGTACTACAACCATACTATCTATTGATCTACATTTTGATATACCTTATAGGAATTTTCTAGGATGTACACCTTCATGAAAGATGTATAAAATTGAATTAGCTTTCCAACGCATTTTGAATCACTCGATTTGGAGGTTTACACACAAAGTTATGACTGATTTACTGAGGGTGTGTCAGCTAGACGCGCGCCTGAGAAATGCTAGGCGCACGCCTGGCAGTTAAATTGGTCCAGAAAGTTTCAGTCCGTGTTTTTAGCATGCTAGGCGTACTCCTAGCAAAGCTTAGGCGCACGCCTAGCGTCCAGATATGCCAAAACGCTATAAATTACCCCCCCGTTTTGATCTAGATCGAGTCTCTCCTCTTTTAGATCGAATTTTTCAGTTTTTCCCACACTTTTTCTTCACTTCTTAGAACTAGATTAGTATGTACATAGTTTAGCTTATATTAGGCTTAGACTGTTGTAATCCGTTTATTTTCGAAGATAGCTTGACGCGTTATTGACGGGATTTCGTTCGGAGAATCGATTTCGACGGCCTATATCTATTTGGTATTTCAATTTACATATTGTTCTTGCTTTCATTTTTGTTACATGTTGATTTCTTGTGTTTTGATAGTTATAATGAGTAGCTAATTGCCCGATAGTCGAGTTATGTGATAGTCTATGAAAACGAATCATAGCCTGTTCATGTGGTGTTCTTGATGTTTGGCTGTTGATTCTCGATTTATCGTAGTTCTAGAACTTATTCTTATCACGTTTGTTAAATTGGCCATTTGATAATTGTATCACACGTATCGCCTTTACATATGTACTTTGCGAAAGGATACGGGAACCAGGGTTCTAGGATCACCCTGTAAAACCGACTGAGTTGTTCAGATTCGGTTTCGTGTGTGAGGTTTGTATCGACTTGTAGAGCGTTTCATTGATCGTAGACCGTGTGAGGCCAGTTAAATCCGGTCAGCGGACTGTTGAACCTGACATAGGAGGGTAGATTATGAAATAATGTCTATTCTTAGAGCCAGGAAACGACTTCCTACGTGACATCTAATACTCACTAGGGTTTGTGAGTATTAGATTAGATCATAGCTCGGCTATCTCTTTTATATAGTTTTAATCTTTCTTTTGTGTATATTTAGTTTGTAGAACCGGTGATCTGACAAATCACTGTCCTCAGTAGTCGTGTTGGCCTAAACTATGAACGAGACCGACTTTGGTACTCGACCAGATTCCCTGTGGGATACGACCTTGACTCACCAATTCTAGGCTACAGTTGACCCGGTACACTGCCGGTAAGATTGGACACTTAGAAAATGCCGATCAGTATTCTTATCTTTTATTGGACACCTCCTTTGCAAAAGGTGATTATCTTATCTCATTCGTGTCATCGCATGGTTACATATCAGATGCTACGATTGAGGTAAAGTATTGAGGTAAGATTCGTTTTTGGTTAGTATTTTCATTAATTTATTGAAAATAAAATCTACGTAACTCATTCTTGATAAATAAATACCTCCAATAGAATGTTATGTATTTTTCCATAAAATAAAATTGAAAATAAATATAACAAGCAGAAAAGAATGTTATGTACTTATAATAAATTAATTCTTGGAATTATGGGAATGTATTCACCTACTCTAGTTAAGAAGTACATTTTAAATCATCAATTAGGTTAGTACTTGTCATCTATCATCATGATACATTTACATAAAAACAATACATGATGGTTTAAATTTATTTTAATGGTTATATAATTATATACCATTTTTATCAAATGATAGTGAAAAAAAAATTAGAAATTAATGAATGAAACATACATATGTAAAAATATTGCAGTAATTGAATTATTGTTTACCAATTGATTTGTGAAACACAAAAGAAAAAAAACTTGAATTTTTCTCTATTTTATGAATGTTTGAAATATATGAATTATAAGTGAGATACTATTGGAGTACGGTTGACCTACAATATAGAACTCCTAGGTGTAACCTTTCGCTGAATACTAGAATCAACAAATGAAACATAGCATCTCAGGCTGCATTAGTCGAGGATACACGACAGAAGGAATTGTTGTATTTCCAAGCTTCACCTTCAACAAGCGTAGAATTTTTTTTTCAAAAAATTTCCTGAATCATGTGTGTCTTTTTCGTAAGACTCGGAGAAATAAATCAATCTCAATATGAAAAAAAAAAGGAATCAAATCGCACCATCTCGGTAATAGGTAAATGCCTTTTTTTCTCCCGAAGTTGTCGGAATTATTCGTAATAAGATATTGGCTACAATTGAAAAGGTCTTACAAGTCCGTTTCCAAAAGAGAATATGACCGATAATTGATGATACGAGTCCGTTCCCAAAAGTGAACGCGACTAAATGAAACATTTGAGATGTATCCGATCATATGAGTCAGTTTCTAGATGTGAACATGACTGAATATAATTATATCAGTTACCGTGGTTAAAGTTGTGAATTTAACAATCATCATAATAATCCCACCGGCAGTGGGTGGATGACACGGGAATGGAAAAACATTGGTACAACACGGTATATTGTAAATCATTTTGTTCGTTGAATAAAAGACTTGGTCACTTGGAGATGATCATTTCTCTTGTGATATACATAGATGACTTGAAGCTCATCTGAAGCTCCCGAACACTTGAATAAGTGAATATGAAATTCACAGAGATAAAATACAGACATGAAGTCCGGGAATTGGAAGTTGAAAAAGGCCTTAAGCCAAATTCATTAGATGATATATCCTTGATAGATACGACAAAGGCTCATTTTTTTATCAAGACAAAAACAAATTGTCCATGAAAAGTGAGACAATAGTGAAGCTAAGTACCAGATGAAATATTTATTTATGTGACATGAAAAGTCATTTGTTATGTACCGGTGGTACGATAAAATATCTGGTGATACTTTATAAAACTTCACAAAAGACATCAACCATGAAATAAATCGCGATGTCACGGTCATCCTGAAGATGATGCGGATATTATGAGCTTTGAATATCATACATTATTTTTCATGTCTCAAACAAATTTATTGAGTTATAAGGATATCTCATGAAGTGATATCAAAAGGAGACAATGAATCAAAAAGATATTAATCTACAGAAGAGATAATATACTTCTCCCCGATTGAGTAAATATCTCGTAATATTTGTTGACACTCATATAAGAGGATATCACATTGAAATGTTGAATCCCACAAAGTGTTATTGCAAACTTAGTAGATATGAATTGTGATGAAAATATATTTCCGAGATCAGGCGGAGGAAGTAAATGTGAAATTTATAGATCTCGTAGAAAAATAATACATGAACTTGAAGTTCATAGAAGAATAATCTGTGAATAATCATCAGATTCATTTAATTACTCTAGAAGAGTTAGCAGCTGCAAATGCTCTAATTGAAATTGATGTCCTAGAAGGATAAAATATGATGTCATAAAATACGCTGGAAGCGTTATAGACCAATTGGTTAAAAGATATAAATCCTCAAAAAAAAAGGCCTATAACTATATAATGAGAAACTCTCAAAGAGTTATAATGTGCTCGAGCAGATGATAATATAGTCCCAAAGAATTTGGTAGAATCCAGAAGAGAAATGATGTACTTCTGTAGAGTATAATGAAAATGAAATCATTAAAACCCTTAAGAAGTTAATGCAATAGAAATTCAACATGACTATGTTGACAATGAGAATGTGTGGAATCGATAAAATGAAATTATCAATATACATTATATGATCTGCAGATCACAGAGAAAGTGATTATACATACATGAGGGAGAGAAAATGAACCTGAAGTTCATTAATTCGTGTTAATATTTTGATACCTCTGAAAAATGTAATGATTTTTGAAAAATCAGATATTTGATAGTGTTATATTGATATTTATGATAAACGCTTGAAGCGTGAAAGATTTATTTGTTCCTACACATATAAATCTCAAGTGAATTAATTTATCATATTTCAGAAAGATGAGATTGATTACAACATTTGGGCTTATGAACGAGATTCATAAGCTAGACATACATGCTTCGTAATAAATGAATCATTTGAATGAAATAAAGGGCCTGAAGCACATGAAATGCGAGAAGCATTAAAAGTCTGAAGCAAACAAAGTGTATGAAACACAAAGTATATATTACATAAAATACCCTAGAAGCGGGATAAATAGTTTGATCTGAGAAAGTTCGGATCTATAATGAAACTCCTGAAGTGTTACAAAAGATGATAAAATATGAGTATTTGACTTGAATTATAAAGATCCATTATATGCACAAGAAATATGTCTTTTGGTCCTGAAGATCAATGATTGTACTCTTTTTCCTTTTAACCAAGTTTTTTTTCCATTGAGTTTTCTTAGTTAAAGGTTTTTAACGAGGCAACCAGTGCAACATGAACGCATATGTCATGAATCTTTTTCCTTGCATGGATTTTTTCCACTGGGTTTTTCCAAGCAGTGTTTTTAAAACATGCCAAATCCGTTAAGCCACTCAGATCATAACAAAGCAAGTCGGGGACTTGTTGGTTACACGGGTGATGGATATCTTTGGCCCCCTCAAAGCAAAGTCTAAAACTGGTTATTTATTCACCAGTGGCTGTACATCAATTTCATGGTGCTCGGCAATATGCATTCTTTGGTCATTATGTCTTCAAATCATGCCAAGATAATAGATATTCATGGAGAAAATAGAGAATGCATTTGATTATTATTGGTGACACAATATTATATCCGTGGAACTTATGTTTATTTGTTGAGAAAGGGTAGCCGGTCATATTATACGAAGGCAATGCACCATTTATAGTTCAGTTAAATGGAGGCTACATCAAAGGCGATTGGACAGCGCATATTCATAATGATTCTACGCCATGTATGATCTTCAGAAGAAATTTGACATTAATGTTCAAGAAATCATATCAAGTGACAATCCAGCAAGACGATTCACTAAATCACTTCTTACCGCTACATTTGAGAGATTGTTCTCGAAGATCGGAATGCAATAACTCAAAGACATGAATAGATGTTCAAAACATGGGGAGTAAACACAAATTGAATATGTAGTATTTTTCCCTCATTAGAATTTATTTCCATAGGGTTTTTCTCAAATGAAGGTTTTAACGAGACATATATTTTTGTGTATAATAGACATCCAAGGGGGAGTGTTATGAATATACTACTAAAGATGTGGATGTTTATCAATGCCTTAATTTGTCGATGCAAAGGATTAGAGACATTAAAACGTAAGATATAAGTATTTATGTGAAGATAAGATGAGGTTTTATGCATTAAGTATCATTGGTCTTATAAATAGGCCAAATGATTTTGTATGATGTACGGAAGGATATAACAGAGAAAAGAAGACATGAGCATTTAATATTTCATTACAAATTCCTCCATCCATTGTAATGAGATGATATAAAGAAATGAAGATAATTTGAATTGAATCAGAAAAATTTATTCTTATTTCGCCATATATTCTTTGTCTTCTTATTATGGTTTGTTGTATTAGTTTCGTATCAATAATTTTATAACACTTTATAAATATTAGTAAAAAATAGGAAATAAATAATTAAATATAGATGGAAGGAAAATTGGATAAGGCAGTCGTTACGTGATTTCATCCTCTGAATTAAGCTCAAGCTTTGCTACGGCTAACCATGGCGACAACAAACCTCAACGCGCAGATTAGCGGAGTGCGCTTAGGTGCGATGGCTCCTCCGGCAACTGTGTCGGACTTTAGCTTCATACCGAAGATAAGACGGCGTAGTTTTGCGGTGAGGTGCACACTCTTCCAACAAGACGACCGGCTGAGCAGACGATTTGTTTCTATAGCTTTGCTCTGTCTTCACGGCCTCTCTCTGCCTAAAGGTGCAAATTCATTAAGAATGCTTGCTTCTAATGTACTTATATCTGTTGAATTGCTGTGGATTCTTTTTGATCAAGCTACAGTCTTTAACTCTTAAAAAACACAGCAACTATGTGATTGTAAGCATCGCCTTTGTTTGTGGAACTGAAGTTCGGGAAAGTGATGAAATATTTAGGCTATTACTTGCATTCTTACCTTATACATTTCGATAAGAAAATGTTTTTGTCTCTTGAGATATTACACAAATCAAGTCAACAACTACAAAAAATTCAAAAATGATGGTCTTCAAGCTGTAGTTTCAACCGTTAATCTTGAATTTTTCATACACAGTGAAAGGAATTTAATTTTAGCTACAGGAATGTGGAAGATAGTGTAGATTTATATGAATTGACATGTGTTTGGGCTGCAGATGCTGTTGGAGGCGGTGTTTTCGACAAATATGTGAAGAGGTGAGCGCTAATATCCCTTAATTTGTTTCATTGGTAGTCGAAATTAGCTTTCAAAATGTTTCGAAGTTGTTGACATGTTTACAATAAGGGTTTAAGGATTGTATACTTCATTTAGGAAGGTTGTTAGTTACTCAGATCAACCTCCTTCCCTGTTGTTGTTGATGCTGTGTTACCCCCCTCTTCTAGCTGGTAGGTCTAAGGTTATAAGACCTCTGGTGACATCAGGTTTTGTCTTTTGGACATGTTATATTCATCACGATTTCTGTTTCTTTACTCTACCTGGCACTGATAGACTTTTGTCCAGCTTCTGTTTTAGCCATAAGCTTCCACGAATTTTGTAGAATTTATTAGCAGAGTCAGTATTTGCGCGGAAGAGGCTGAGATTTTAGTAGCCACTTAGACCTGCTGATGACCCTCTTGAATTTGTGAACTAATGCTAAAGTTGTTAACCAGGAAAAAGCTCGATCCTTTGGTGACATATATACCTGCGGTTATATTGACAGAGATGCAAATTAAAGAGTTAGGTAATACACCTCTTCGTCTATACGTAAATAAATAGCTGTCACTGAAAGTCATCATAAATATTCTTGCCCACTCTGACAGAATATCTTCTTCGATCAACATGTAGTAGTGTGTCCGTGATGACAGGAACTTGAAGGTGATATTGTATTGATCTGTCAAATATAGGAAAGTCTTTGGAAGTTAAACAACCTCAATATGCTGACTGTCGCAGTCTATTACGTTCTGGCCCTGCTGGATCACTCCGTGTCAATATTCGAGCTGTAAGTCATGATTTCAAGTTTCTGTTGAACACAATTTATCATGTTAAAACATATGGCTGTTTCATGTTCTGGTGCATTGTGGTCATTGCCAAGTACGTTGTTATTTTTTGTTGAAAGATTATGCAGTCAATTTTCCATGATTACAAGTACTCCAATCAGATGATAGGTATATCTGTCAAAGATACACTCAAAATTACATGCAATGGTTCTATTTTTCCTTATCTAACTTCAATTCAACCTATAAATTAAGGGCAGTTTCAGCCCTTTTGCTGCTTACATGCTACAAAATGAAACCTCAGACACCTTATACTTCAAAACGCACTGAATCTTCTTTTCTCTTAGTCTCGTACAGTTTGTCTTGAGACAATGAATTGTTCATTTTTTTTTCTGTTAGCAGTTATGCTGTTTGTGCTTGATTCTTGATTGTACTAGATTGTTGATTGTAGTTCGATTACATCAACTATTGGTTTGCAGGTGGCGCAATATGCATCTGATGCTAACAATAGCAAATCTGCTTTTGACAATGTTGATGAATGCCTAAGGTAAGACTTTTACCAACTTATGCGATGCCCACTGCTAATAAATTTCCCTCGAGTACTTTGGTGGTGCTGATAGAACCCACCTATTTCTATACCTGGTAAACTCAATATCAAATACAATTTAGTTAGGAGTTGGCAAATTTATGTGTGAAGATTTGTATTTATATTTCAGGTCTTTGGAAGAACTCGATTCCTTGCTATTGCACGCATCAAGAAACCAAGCAGATGCCTCTGTTGAGTCAATGATGGTAAAAGTCGGTGCTGCAGTTTCTGCATTGGACAGGTTTTTTCTTCTTTGATAAGTTCATACACCTGCATTATTACCGTTCGGTATGTGGATCCAGATTTTATAACAATCTAATGCATCTTGTATCTCATAAATGATTCATCTAGTGATATCATATAGTAAGATTACTTTTTGCTGAACACATTGGTCAAATCCCCCCATAGGAGAGAGTGAACCTAATTCTTGTTTCATGATGTCACTAGACGAATCACTTGTTCTGGTTCTGTAACAAACTGCTCCGATAAACTTGCCCCTACCCAGATCAAGTAGCGTTGCTAGGACGATACAATGTCTGATTTTATTTTTCTCCCTCAATTGCAGTCTTCTTAAAACTGTTCCTTCTGAAGTGCTTGAGAAGGGAAAGGCTATAGCTGATGCGTATTTGAACCCTGAGAATGATGATGGTACACCCGGGACCTCGGATCCAGAACTGGAAAAGTTGGAATCTGTATTATGAACTACGGACAAGATGCATGGCCCGTCCTGCTATCATTACTCTCAACCCGTGTCATGATAAGTTAATCCTGCAACCGGAGCTTCTCACCCCTTAGTTGCAGTGTGAGTACATAATACTGATATGTAATATGCTTAGAGCTGTTTATATTGCCAAGTCCATCCCCCTCCCTTCTCCCCTCTCCCCTCTCCCCCTCTCCCCCTTTATCCCATGGCAATAATAAGGTATGCTTTTGTTATTTACCCTCAATTTACCATACTGCTTTCTATGCATGATCTCTGTAATAAGCAGCTGGGAAATGGGTTTATTGAGGTTTTTTTTTATTTTTTTTTTATTTTACATATATCAATAGTAATATATCAATAGTATTTAGGAAGTTCCTTTCCTGAAAATAAACCATTGTCTTCGTGTGGTGACATTTTTATAAGGGTAGGAACGTCAACATCAAATGACGTCCCTGAAAAATAACAATGGTGTCTGAAATAATTTTTTATAAGCTCGTGGAATTTCTCTTGTTCTATTTTTCGTTTGCTATGTGTACTTGGATTGGGGTTGAACTTGGGCTTGTGGGCTAACTTTTGCTTGCAATAAACCTTTAGGGCATGTTTGGTATAGAGAAAAACTGACAAAAGAAAAGTGTTATAAAAGACCTGAGAAAAGAAAAGTTGATAATAGAAAAGAATAAATTATCATCTTGTATTTGGGCATGCAGAGAAAAGATGTTGAGAATGTAATTGATTATCTTCCTTTTTGAAACGAGAATTGATTATCAAATACTACAATTTATTCTCACCGAAGCATTTTTGGTTGTCATGGAAAAAATTCTAATCGATTTTTTTTGGGGTGAAAAAAAAATATAATCAGATTTGGGAGTGAAATTTTATTGTGTATATTATTTTTGAAACAAAAAATAAGAAATTTCAAGATAATGGTAAAAAATGATATGAGTATACAAATCATGGAAGAAAAAAAAAAGTGGTGGAAAAACAGAACATTTCTATTCTCAATTAATTTTTCTTTACAGTAGAGTGAGAATTAAAAACAGGAAAAAGAATCACTTTTAGAGAAAAGTTATAACTTGAGAAAATATACTTTTTTTTTTCTCAAGTAACCAAACGCATCTAAATTAAGAAAAGAAATATAATATTTTTCTTTCTCATCTCATTTCTCCCTACCAAACACACCCTTAAAGTTGAGAAAAATGTCCTTGAGAGGAGTATTTCACCATTATTGTGCAATTTGACTGTTAAAAATCTACCCAATTAATCCTCCTCAACACATTTGGACATGAATTTTTATATTTGTTATAAAAGGAATAACATCAAACAAGTTGTTTTTATTGTAATAATTTTTTATTTAATAAAGACTATATTCTTACCCTTTAGAAAAAGACCATTCTTTGCACTATACTGTAAAAGAATGAAAAAAAAAATCATCAAATAAGGAAAATATTTATTCCAATGGAAAAAAATGTATAATTCTATGTCTGAACATGGTGTAAATTCTCCATTGTAGCATGTAATGGTAGGCCCTAGTCTCAACCTCATTCTTTAGTATAAAGTCTGTAAGTGGTCCTTGGATCTATTTAAGTACAAGGAAAGAAAGGGGAAAGAATGTGGTCCAAGAATTCTAAGAAAATAATTATGATACATCATTTATTTCAAAGGTATATTAATTACTCACAATCTTTCACATACTAAGATTGTAGTATAGAAGTATATTTATACTACTCGTCCTAATAAGTCCCTTTATCTTTTTGTTTTGTCTTATAATGTAAGTCCATTAAAATAATTATTACATTTTTCTTCTTTTACCCCTTTTACCCACATACTTTTCACTACTCTGCATTAATAATAGTCAAAGGTCATTTTAGATTTTTCCATCAAAATTAATGACACATAACCAATTTAACCAACTTTCTTAATATGTGTAAAAAGCCCAAATAGACTTACATTCTAGAATGATAGTATATATATATATATATATATATATATATATATATATATATATATATATATATATATGTATCATATCATATCATTCCATCTGTCTATATATTAGCTATAAAAAGAAGTGGAAAAACTATAGAAAAGACGACGCATTTTATTAGTGTTTCATGTCATAGAAGAGTATAAATTTTCGAATTTGTTTGAAAGAGAAGTTTTTAAAGATATTGAATGAAATGACTTAAAGCAAATGGACAATAAACAAAGTTATTAATTTTGTATTATTTTAATCATCTTTTTCACAATTAATTTGTGTCCCATCGGGGGGTAATTCTTCCCTAGTAATTCCATTTGCACCGTAAATACACGTGGATGATTCTAGACCATACAGTTTGAATTTGAATTAAAACTACGTGATCCAGATTCATCCACATGTTTTATTTCTCAATTAACTGATCAGAGAAGAATTTCCTGTCCCATCGATCTCCTAATTTTATCATTGTACATCTACTTGTAAAGTTAATAAAGCCGGTCAAAAGTTTACTTTAGTCTAAATTTGTGTTGTCCCCGTTGTAGTTTATTTGTTTTTTGTCGTGTTAGTTGATGAACTTTTTTTTTTCCCCAAACGACGAAAGCATTCATTAATAAAGCATTAAGTTATACAGGTCCATATCGGAGTACACCCATGCCAAAAAACACCAACATCATATTTGAAAGAGAAAGCAGCGAGATTATGAGCTAACTCGTTGTTTTCCCTTCCACAATACAAAACAAAACATGGCATGAGTCAAAATAAGAAAATATCAGTCTAATATCATCAAGAACAGTCGCAGAATCAAAAAGGGGGGTTGGCGAGCTCACAACATTTAGCCAAAGACAAGTTATCAATAAAACACACTAGTTTCGTAATTCCCATGGCAAGACATCTACCACATAGTTTAGGTGATTATTTAAATTCTTTTATATATATATATATATATATATATATATCACTTTAGAGATACACCATCACTTTGTGTTGAAGTATTTAAAATGTATAGGCTCAAGCTTTTGGAAAATATATATTGATTAAGCATGCTTTTCAAGGAGGTTATGGTTTCAAACCATTATGTAAACATTGTATTCTTTCTTAATTATATTGTCTGAAGTGTTGAGCTTCTCTCGCCCTTTATTATAAACAAAAGAACGTTTGAAGGAGCATGTTGAATTATTTAAATTACATTATTTCGACAGTTGACTATTATTATAGGTCATACTTAAAAGAGCGTGTTAAAGTAAATAATTTACAGACAATTTATATTGTTTGAAATGTTGAGCTGACATCTCCCACCCTTATTATTATATATAGATCACATTTAAAATAAAATGTTGAAATATTTAAAATGTTTATTATTTATCTTCTTATAGTTGTTTATATAAAAAGTAAAATTAAGAAGGTTCAGGGTTAAGCCACATTGCAAGACACTTTGCATGGGAACGGACGACTGGTTAAACTTCCGAGAGAATCATTATCTTATCATAACCCTCTAATCATTATCTTATTAACTATTATCTGAAAAGTTATGAGTAATATAGTAGTCTGTCAATAAAAGTAGGGTTTAACAAAGTAATTAAACATACAACCACAATCAAATAATTGACACAAACTTACTTTAATTTACATCATTGATTGTAATTATAATACTACCTCCGGTCTAAAATATAAGTCATCCTAGGAGTTTTCACACAGATTAAGGAATTGGTTGAATGTCATTAATTTGAAGGTTAATGTCTAAAATACCCCTTGACTATCATTAATGCAATAGTTGTTAAGTAATGAAAAGTTGTTGAATTCATAATAAATTAAGGGTAAGATAGAGAAAGAGCAATAAATGTTGCATTGGTAATGTAGAATAACTTATATTATGGGACAAGTAGAAAAGTGTAGGATGACTTATATTTTGGACCGGAGGTAGTACATTGTTTGATATGTTGTTCTAAGGTACTAAATGAAAATATATATTGTTTGATATAGCTCTAATTGCTAATTAAATGAAAATAATTCAGGCACTGTGTTAATTAAAGTTAAATGTCCTTTATAACATTAATTATTATCCCAATTATTTACAACTTTCTCTACTTTTCATGACATAAAAGCAAAGTGTATCCAAGAAAAAGAGAAGAATTGCAAAACTTAAAAAAGATTGACCTATATCTGCATAGAACCATGTGTGAAACAAAATTTTAATTTATATAAACAGGAAGGGGGGTGGAGGGGAGAAAAAAGACACAATCAAATGATTCATGGAATTAAGATATTAATTATAAAAAGCTTTTGAATCTTTTTGCTTTTGATCTTTTGTGCATGGCAACACAAGAATCTGATACTTCTTCATAAATCAATTAATGTCAAACATCCTCATCCATTCCTATCTCTTCATTTTCATTGTAAGTTATAAATCCACATTAAATTTGATTTTTGGATCCGCCAGGCACACTAACAGGCTCAAGTTCGTTTGTTTGATAAATGATATGAAATTTCTGTTAAAACTTGACTAGATCATTTAATTACACTACTTTTAGAGCTCCATCTTGGCTCATGTACGTCAAACAATCGAGCGTTAATGAACATAAAAATACTTACTCACTGATATGCCTGAACCGTAATCCAGTCCCGGTGATCCCTATTCGGGTCCGTCTGGCCACCAAAGTAGTAGACGAGGCCAATAGCCATTGCAGTCCGCGAACCCACAAGCCAGTTTGGGCCCGCGAGCCCCCGGTCCCGCACCATAGCCTTTAGCCCAAACGCGGCACTAGGAAAGGCTAGCTAACGGGCCGGCCCGCGAGCCTATAAGGCTATCAGGTCCGCCAGAGACCACAACTTGCTATACAGAAAAAAGACAAGCTAGAGCCCAAGGGTTACAAGACAAAGATACAAGAAACGGATAAGTGTTAGGTCCGCACCTCATCGGCGCCGCCAGACAATAGTTAGCTTAATTACTGTCACGGATTTATCTAATGCAAAATAACAAGTAATAATATTTATAAATCCGGTATTCCCCAAGTGTAGGGATCGTAGTACAGCGATTAATACCGGAGTCGATCACAGGGAATCGAGGTATCTAGTTCATTAATTTTCCTAAGGTTGTTACTACTAAACCTAAACTAAAAACGATAAAATAAACTGGACAGAGGATTGTCAGTCCAAAGCCAGGAAGGATAAAAGCGATAATAAATAAATAAAACTATAAACGAGAAAAAACAATAAAAACGATGATCATGGTGATTAAACAATTGAACAAGTAATTATCCACCGATCCCGCAACCCTTAATTTCCTCTCTAAAGTTGTCTTGTGATGATCTAATTAAAGATGTGGTTCACCTATCAAAGGTATGAATTTCTACTCTCGTAGATAATTCGCCTATCAATCTCTCATCTCTCGATATATAAGATTGACGCTCGCAAAACAAGGTGTAAGATCTCTCAATCTAGCAACCTAGATATTCAACCTATCAACTCTCGTTATATCAAGGTTAAAAATCTCATCTTTCCTATGGTGATCTAAGGTTTACACCGACTCTCATCATACGGTAAACATCAATAACAATTCATCTTTCGATATCGATTGCATAACAAAACAAACACATGGGAAAGATACAACTTTGAATTAAAATCACAAAACAAACCCAAGATTGAAAAGAAAGAACCTGATGAAATGGATTTAAATAACTTGAACAAATCGTCTAGCCTCCAAGCATTCAGCATAAAGAAAAGCAAAACGGGAATAAAAAGCAGAAAAATCGCAACCCCAGCCTCCCATAAGGGGGCTGGGGCCGCCTAGGGTTTTCTCCTAATGAGTATGTATCAATAAGAGTCAATAATGTGTGTTTTAGGGTTGAAATCGCGCTGCTATTTATAGATAAAGTAAGTCGGTTTTGCTGAAGTCGGTGTTGGACGCCCGTCCATTCCTTCTGGACGCCAGTTCAACTGCTTAGGACTGCTCCAGACGCTCGTCCACTCAGCGTCCAAACTCTCTGAACCAAAAATCTCATCCTGGACGCCAGTCCAATATTCTGGACGCCAGTCCAGACTGGACGGGACTTGGACGCCAGTTCAGGCCCTTTTTCTTCCAAATTCATCTTGATCTTCATTCCAACTTCATCTCCATCTCTTTCCTTCCATGCAAATCATCACTTGAACATCTTTTAAGCTCCTTTCACCTCATGCAAGCGTACCTACATCACGATAAAAACATGCAAAATGTAACATCTTACATCTAAAGATATTTATCCAATAAAATCACATAATTAGCTCGATTTTGCATTTTAATACTTCTAAAACTCATTTGCTCAATATTTCAATATAAAGCTCGATTTCTATGAAAATAATACGAATATGGGGGAAATTATTATAAAACATATCCTTATAAAACGTATAAAATCACCCTTAACAATTGCTGTCTCATTGTACGTAATTACTTGTATCTAATTGTCATTACTTAAACCCTTATATGTGGCTTGCCTATAAATAGGGCTCAATGTAACCATTTCACAGTCACACGTACACATTAATACAAAACGTAGACAAACTCTGTCAAATTGCTTGCTCTTTACTCTTTGTTTTGCACCACCACAAATTCTTATCCACTGTCGTGCACCACCGGCTTTTGCACCACATTCACAGCCAGATATCCACCTTATTCCACCGCTAAATATCCGAGATAATCTCGACATTATCACTCACGTTTGACTCATTTACGTCAAACTAACAGAGATGTTTGTTCAAACTTGCACGACATGTTTCATTTGAGTTAGGTTACTAGGTATTGTTAATTTATACATTTGTCACGGGCGAGGATCATCATCTATATTGATATTAATTATACATGTGCTGTGATAGTGGGAAGGAGGTAGATTAGGAATTTCACATCCAAAATCTAAAAACAAAACCTTGAAAGCTTGTTTTTTAGAAGCACAACAGAAGATCCGATTCCATTTGTCACTAACCTGGACAAGTGTTGTTCGTGTTTGTTTGTTTACTATCTGAAATTAACAAAGTATATATATATATATATTACTAGTCTCCTTCAATTCACACGATAATATTCAACATGAAACAGAAAACTCTGGTCAATTATATCCATTTACATTGATGATAATTGCTTCTTCATCAATCGCAATTTAACTAACACAACATACATAGGAATATTTTAAAGGAGAGAAAAAGGGAGAATTAAGCAGAAATGTAGTAGTAAATATATATAAGCACCAACTATTTAAAGCTGGAGTACTTCCTTTGAAAAATATTTTGCCCAGGAGCAAGGATAGCCATTGGATCAAACCGAGCCTTCCTCTCAGCGAATCTCGTCCATTGATTTCCAAAATGTTGTTCCCACTCCTCTTTAGAATTGTAATGCGGAAGGTACATTTTGAAATCCAACCCATTTTTAATGCAACATTGTATAATCTCTCGATTCTGCGCTACTAGTTCTTCGTACGGAGGGCCTTTCGGATATGGTGGATTAAGCCGCAGCAACGCCACCAGGTAAAATATCTCCCCTTTCGGTATCACAACCGATGTACGATTATCCCACCTGATTATCATATAAATTAGAACCATCGAAGATTGTAATTAATACAAAAATATGTATGTATATCTCGCACAAGGATGTGGACTAACAATGGTACGAAAGAAAAGTAATAAAACTCTTTATATTTACTTATAAAAAAAGATGAATGAAAAGTTCTAAATAATGTTATATCCCGACCCGACCCTTCCCTTCTGCCTCCTCAAAATATACTAGCGGCAAACCTAGTATGGAAAAACCCGTCATACTAGGAAAGAGCACACACCGTGTGTGTGTGTATATATATATATAGCTAACCTCAAAATACATGGAAAATGAAAAACCAAGAAAAGTGCTTAGTGGATGAAACATCTTAATGTATCATATCAATTTCACTAGTTTAATTTTTAAGTATATGGTATCTAAATAATATATAAAAGTATACAGCTAATACCATCCCTTAAGGTGGACGAGGGACGAGACCCAACTTGCTGCGCTGTTGAACAAGGCCAAGCGAGGGAGCGACTTGGTGAGACAATCAGCAAGTTGATCCTGAGCACTAACATGAGCAACCCGTAAAGAACCCCGTTGCACCTGATCACGTATGAAGTGATAATCAATGGCAACGTGTTTCATCCGTGAGTGAAAAACTGGGTTGTGACAGAACTGCGTAGTGCCCAAATTGTCACAATAGACAACCGGAGCTCTAGGTGGGGAAAAACCAAGATCACGTAACAAAAAAGTAACCCACATGAGCTCCGCAGTGGTAGAGGCAACAGAACGGTACTCAGCCTCAGTAGAAGACCTGGCAATAGTAGACTGCTTCTTGGAGCTCCAAGAGACGGCATTCTGCCAAGATAGACAACGTAAGCCCCGGTGGAAGCATAATCATCGTGAGAGCCACCCCAATCAGCATCAGAGAAGGCATGAAGAACGGGAGGGGAGTCATGGTAAAGCTGTAGGCCTAACTCAACTGTCCCTGCCAAATAACGAAGCATGCGCTTAGCATAAGTCCAATGAAGATCTGTAGGGGCATGCATGAACTGGGAGAGTTTATTCACCGAAAAGGCAAGATCCGGACGGGTAAACAAAAGATACCGCAAGCCGCCAATAACCATACGATACTCAGACGCATCATCAAGTGGAGAACCAGACTGAGCAGTAAGACCGGACAAATCACCTGGCAGCGGAGTAGTGACCGGATTAGCTCGATCCATGTGAAGGTGAGCAAGGAGCTCAGCGGCATATCGCTTCTGAGATAAATTACACCCGTGATCATTGTGTATAATCTCTATGCCTAAAAAATAAGAGAGGGCACCAAGATCTTTGAGAGCAAACCGACGACCCAACAAAGATGTGAACGTCTCAAGAGCCTTAGTGTCATTCCCTGTAATAATAATGTCATCCACATATACCAAGAGATAAATAATAATGGTACCGGTATTGTAGATGAAAAGCGATGAATCGGCAGTAGCATTCCTGAAGTTACTAGAAAGGATGAACCCCTTAAGCTCCTCATACCAAGTCCGAGGAGCCTGTTTCAACCCATAAATAGCCTTTCGTAAGTTACACACATGGTCGGGAAGCTCAGTGCTGATGAACCCCGATGGTTGGGCTAAGTAAACATCCTCAGACAGATGACCTTGTAAGAACGCGTTGTTGATATCTAGCTGGCGTAAAGACCACCCCCGAGATAGAGCCAGAGTAAGAACAACACGCACTGTAGTAGGTTTAACCACCGGGCTAAACGTCTCATAGTAGTCAATACCAGGGCGTTGAGTGAACCCTTTAGCCACAAGGCGAGCCTTGTGACGATCAATAGTGCCATCTGGGTGACGCTTGAGACGAAAAATCCACTTAGAACCGATAACATTCTGATTAGGACGGGGAGGAACCAGGGACCACGTCTCATTGCGAATGAGAGCGTCATATTCCTCCTGTATGGCGGTTCTCCAATTCGGGTTTTTAAGGGCTTGGGTGATAGTGGTGGGTTAAGTGTCAAGAGAATTTGAAAGATGAGAGTGAAGGTTGAGCTTTTGAATGGGTTTATGAATATGATCACGAGCTCGAGTACGCATGGGATGAGTGGAAGTGGAGGGAGGTGGAGGAGGAGGTGGTGAGGGAGGAGGAGGTGGTGAGGGAGGGGGAGGTGGAGATGGTGGTGACGGGGGGGAGGTGGAGGAGGAGGAGTGGAAGGAGGTGACGGGGAATGAGGTGGGGAATGAGGCGGGTAGTGAAAGGAGGGTGAATAGGAGGAGAGGAGGTAGCCAATCCGATATAGAGGCAAGAGGCGGGGAGATGGGTGGGGAACTCGAGGGAGTGGATTTAAACGGGAAAACTGACTCAACAAACTCGACATGACGCGAGATATACATACAAGACTCGACTAGGTCGTAGCAGTAGTACACATGCTGGTTGAGGACATAGCCAAGAAAGACACAAGGACGTGAACGAGGTTGAAGTTTGTGACTGGTGTAGGGACGCAACCAGGGATAACAGAGACAGCCAAAAATACGGAGTTTAGTGTAATTTGGAGGACTTTGGAAAATAGATTCATAGGGGGTATGCATTTTGAGAGTAGGCATGGGCATACGATTTATGAGGTAGATAGCGATGGAGAAGGCATAAGGCCAATACGAGGTGGGAGCGGAAGCATGAGCTAAAAGAGCTAAGCCAGTTTCAACAATATGCATATTACGACGTTCAGAGATTCCATTGTGTTCAGGGGTGTAAGGCGGAGTGGTGAAAAAGGAAATACCGTTGGTTGCAAAATATTCACGTAGAGATATAAATTCACCACCGTTATCAGAATAAATTATTTTAATGGAATTTTCAAAGTATTTTTCAACAATGGAGCGAAAGCGGATAAAAGTAGGTTGTACATCAGATTTTCGTGCGAGTGGATAAAACCATATATAACGCGTAGAATGATCAACAAAAATGACAAAATATTTGAAACCATCAGCAGAAATAACAGGTGATGTCCACACATCACTAAAAATGATCTCGAGAGGACGAGATGAATGTAAAGTAGATTCGCCAAAAGGCAGTTTATGACTTTTGCTCTCTAAGCAGGAAGAGCAATGTGTAAAGGAATTATTACTAGACTGTAAATTATAAGTGTTTAAAACAGACGATAAAATGGGATGAGCCGGATGACCCAACCGATGATGCCAGTCTTGCGAGGAGGCTTTATTGGAAGCAAAGGCGACAATAGGAGGATTTGGCCACTCGTACAATCCATTTTTAACTGGACCACGAAGGATAGGCTTGGTCGTCTGAATGTCCTTCACAACAAATTCAGAAGGCAAGAATTCGACAGATAAATTATTGGCTTTACACAATTGTGAGATAGACAGTACATTATGTAAAGGAATAGATTTAACGGGATTAAGGGGAATTGAAGAAGTGCCAGTATGAGTAATAGACAGTCCCTTACCATCACCAACCAGAGGTCATCAGTGCCAGTGTACGGAGCATGTAGGAACAGATTCTGCAAATCGGAAGTCACATGATGCGATGCTCCACTATCCAGTAGCCAATTTGGAGCATTTGAATCAAACTGAGCTGAGTCGGGGGCCGGGGATGCAACATTTGCCCGAGGCTGTGGAGACCGTTGACCCGACGAGCCAAAAATATGACCAAGCTGACTACCAAAAGTTGGACAATTCTACGCAAAGTGACCCTGAATAAAGCATAATTGGCATTTACCGAGAAATGGACGACGAGTTGAGCCAGGGCGCTGATCTGAGCTGGTGCTTCGTGAGTTACCTGATGGGGGACACTGATTTGGGCCAGATGTACGAGCCGAGTCCTGATTAAATGATTGAGCCGGCCCTATATTTCTCCAATTTGGCTGTGCGTGCCATCCGCTGTTTACCTGGGAGTCACCGAAGACGTGCTGCTGCCTGGAGGGATGAGATGGAGGCCGATAGGCGGCATGAGCAGTGGCAGGACCGAATTGAGATGTCGGCGGCGGCGAGTAGGGCTGGAAATTGAGGAGTTTCTCATGGAGCTCCTCAAAGGTGATGGAGGTATCACGAACAGAGATGGCTCGGGCAATATCCGAGTATTCCGAGCCGATGTTGCGCAGAATCAGATGGATAAAATCGTCATGGTCGATCGGTGACCCAAGTAAAGGCAATTCATCCTTCTTGTGTTTCATGGCGTATAGGTATTGACGGACAGGAGCTGTACCACATTGATATGATTGCATAGCTTCCTTGAGATTACGAACTCGGGCCCGAGATGGAGTGGCAAAGACATCGGTGAGGGTCTTCCATGCTTGAGCCGCTGTTTTTGTGCCGTAGAGGAGGGTGCCAGTGTCAGGCGTGAGGGAGGCAATCAACAGATTTCGAATGAGGTTGTCCTGGCGCGTATGAGTAACAAATTTGGGGTTGGGCGAGGTTTGGCCAGCAGCGGTGGTGATGGTGGCTGCCGGAGCAATTTTTGTACCATCAACATATCCAAAAAGGCCGTTTCCGACAAGGAGAGACTCGATTTGCATGTGCCAGACATAATAGTTGGTAGAATCGAGTTTAATTGTGGCTTGAGCAGCCGTATTGAAGGTGATAACATTGGGGGCAGCCATTATTTCCGGTGACCTTGAGAGGGACGATGGGATGAAGGAGGAGAAGGATGGGGACCGACAGCTGCTATTTGAGAATTTAGGTTGAAAAAAAAATTGATCGTGAAGCTCTGATACCATAACAGAGTAATTTGAAATTATGATTTGATTGATTATTCACAGTTTAGCAGTATTACAATATATATAGGAGATTTACAAATACAGTAAAGCTAGAATTAAGGCTAGATACATTCCTATAAATCCTTTAACAGTAAGTACAAATATATTATCTAAATAATATATAAAAGTATACAGCTAATATATGGTATCAATTATATATATATATATATATATATATATATATATATATATATATATATATATATATATATTGTAAACTCCAAAATAACCCTAGTGTAAAAGAGGCACAAATAAAGTTTCTATGTCTGCCTTTCTTTAACAGTATTGGGGAATCAAACTTTTTTTTTAATTTTTTTTTAGTTTACTACATAACATAAAGTAGATAAGATTCAAAGTTAAAAAACCAATGCTGTATCTGTTGTCGTTTCATGTCACCTTGCAGTTGAATTCACTTGAATCAAAGCATTTATTTACCTCGTTTTTTATTTTTTTTTAATTTCTTTCTTTTTATTCTTAATAGAGAATTGATTCATGCACTACAATTTCAATTGCTTCACAAGCTGACTTTATGTGGAAATTCTGATATAGGAAGTCTCTATTAGAATATACCGTCGGATGACTGACATATGTTGAAAAAACAATATTGTTTATTTATTTGTACATATGACAATCACCTGACGATTCGTTCTAATAGAGAATCCTTACACCAGAATTACCAATTCTGTTGAAAGCTAGATCTAACATATCAAGCAAAATAATCGGCATATAGCACCAATTTGGTTGGGCCTACGTATTACTCCATCCGTCTCAATTTGTTTGAAACATATTCTTTTTATGGATGTTCTAAAATAAGTCTCATTACTAATGCTTAGACTTAAATTTGCTTCTTAAATGTCTAAAATACCCACATATCAACATTTATTGAAAAATATAAGGACAATATAAAAGAAATGTAATTATAAATTAGTCATGTATTTAATGACTAGACAATACAATAAATGATGTTTTCTTAAATTCCAAGAGTTTCAAAATGTCTTAAATTAATTGGGACGGATCAGGGAGTACTTTAATTAAATTGCATGCATGGTCACATATCAAAACTTAGCCAATCAGCGTAATGATTTAGATACGTAGGCCCCACCTAGCCTTTTGAATGAAGCCACGTGTCAGCCGTACACACATACACTAGAAATGGTCCCTTTGCTTATTTTTCTTCCACATGGATCCTCATGACTAATTTTCAACATATATCTACGTCAAAACATGCATTGTTTCCAGCACGTACAAAAGCCAAAAATGGTGGTCTTATTAAAAAAACCGAATCAAATAAATGAAATTGACATCCCACCATTGATTAGGATATATGCCTAAAAATACCTAACACAAATTTATCTTTTATTTGACTCGTCAAAGCAAAATCTATATTGATATAGGACAAACTACACATCATATCTTTGATTCATTTTGGAAAATAAAATAATGCGGTCTATCATCTATCACAGTACCGTAAAATCATAAAAGATAATAGATCGGATTTCCTACAAATGTTTATGAATGTTATTAACAGTTGATTATACTTACTTGGAACGCAAAAGCGGATACACCAACATGGGCCCGCCGACGCCGTGTTTCAAGATTCTATTGAACACCAGTTGATCAAATGTAGCAATGTCTTTTTGGGTGATGAAGAGGTTCAACCATGGATGAGGCGCATCCCATATGCCGTTGGATTTTGCTTGTTCCTCTGATACGTTTACACGTTTCAAAAACTCCACGTAGCTAACGTCTACTTGAAACCTTAAGTCTTTGCAATGTCCTCTTAGCTGCCCTAGCAAACCCTCCGCTCTCTACAATTAAAACCAAATGTCATTAATAGGGAATGGACAATGGTTCTATATATATACACACACACACACGTTCAGAATGGTAAAGACCTAAACATAAATTACTTAGACGGGTGTCGTCGTTTGCTGAAATGAATAACCCGAATTATCAAATTCATTATATCTCAACTTTATAGTTTAATATTATTTTTTCCGAATCGTTAATATTGGATATTACATATACGATGTCAATATATATCTTTAATAAAAGCACGATTCTATGTCTGTTTTTGTAGGAAAATATTTAGGCGGGGACTCCCTACAGTGAGCGCTAGATGTGCGCCACGTGTGCTTCATGTGTGCGTTGTTTTGTCCTCTTACACACATGACACAAATCTAACGAGGTACTCACTGTAGAAAGTCCCTACCAAAGAATTACCCCTTTTTGTGCTCCTCGTTGCTCTCAGAAAATCCAATGAAAGATATTTTATACTGTGTAGTCAGCATCAACGTTTAACTTTTAATTGGGAAATATTGCAAACGTGTCACGACGGCCAGCCGTCCGTTCCACTTTGGCTGCTGCGATACTACACGTTGGATCTTCTATTGTTTGACTAATTGTTCAGCACGTTAATTTTAATGGTGGTCCCACCATCACAGTCAACAGCAATCGTGGGCCTTTTTTTTTTATAATTATTATTAGTATTAGATTCTTCTAACCTTCTATGCTAATTATTTTTAATTCTCTATCAATTATGTGGTGTTGACATTATTATTCAATAATATTTTTTATTTATAGAAGCCTATACTTTATAACACTCTCAATTTTATAACAATTGGTATTTGGTAACCATTATCTGTTAAATATATTTTCATAAAGTAAATATTTTATAATCGTTTGCATACGAGTTGCCGTATGAATTAATGTTATCGCAACGAAACGGGGGTTGCCGTATTTTAATACAAGCATCAGTTCATGCATCCATTCGGACTGATGAATGCATTCATTCGAACAGACTCATCCTTTTTTCGAAGTGATGCACCTGTACAAAAGTGCAATGTTTGGACAAACTGATACGATCCTTCCCGTTCGTGTAGGAGTACGTCACTTTGTTTGTGGAGGTACTTTCAGCCTATAAAAGGCACATATATGCAAACGAATTCATTCCAAGTACAGTATCATCAGAACCAAATTTTTGAGTGTCATCGAGTTTGATTCAAACAAGTCACTGTTTGAATCAAACACCTCCATTGTATCCTGAGAGAGATTTTCGTTTAATCCCTAAGTGACAACTGTGTGAGACGAAACATCTCTTAAAATATAACGTTCTTACGTGCCTTGGAGTTATTCGTAACCAGTCAATATCCTAAGTACTAATTTTTTCCAACATTATCAAAATTCATGATAATATAACAATTGACCGTTGTAAAATTTATAATTTATATATAACAAACAGAAAAGAACTTACGTTATCGATTGATGAGGGATCGTCAATGTTCATATAATTCAAAGCCACTTCGAGGCAATACATCACCGGTCCGGCGGACCGAGGAATTTGAGCAGGGTTGAACGGTTGTTTTTCTGGATCCATACTTACCGACGGCCACCCGTTGACTGGGTCATCACTGTTTACAAACACAAATCCTTCAACGTAGTCGACCTTTTCACCCTTCCATCCAGTTATTAACCATTCTGTATCACGACTGTACTCGCTGAATTCGGTGTACACAGCTCTTATCCACCTTACCTATTTCCAAAGACATACTATTACGTTATAATTCATAGTAATTTTATATAATTTATAATACATGGTATAGATTAGCCTTAAACTCCAACTCATATGATAATTTTTAGATGAATTTCATATGAAGATGTCTATATCATACGGAGAAATGAAACAAGAAACAAAAGGATGTGCTATTTTATTACTTTTAAATGTAATGTGTATCCATAACATAAGGCATTGGTAAAGACACTTCAAATAAAAAGTTGGTTTAGTAATCTAAAAACATTAATCAACCAGTATGTAAACATCAAATTATTAGCTTTACTAATATATGTAATTCAAGTGATTTGGTTAGAAATGTAATTGAAAAAAGAGTTCACAAACCCGACCTCATTGTGTTCCTTGTTTTTTTTTTCTTTTCTTTATTGCATCAATGGTTGGAGAATTAATCTAACAATAATTTTCTTTTAAATAGTATTGTCACCTAAACAATTGGTACATAATTGATATGATAACATTAATATCATCATCATAATGATATATGTAGGCCTAGCATATTGTGGCACAACTCTAAAACAATGTTAGTAACATATGCAGACTATCCTCAAAAAAAAAAAAAAAAACATAAGCAGACAGATACAACGACCCACACAAAATAATTTTAAAACTATCGATTACAATTATATTAAGATAATCTTTATTTATACTACACTCAATCCATCTATACACCACTTTACATGTAAATTACAATAAAATTGATTTTGTGAAAGTCGGTTATGGAGTCTAAAACCGACTTTTCGTAGCTTAAGGAACGAGAACCGAATTTATGGTTCTCAAAATACACATACGAAAAGTCGTATTCAGGTTCTAGAATCGACTTTCGTAAAATCGATTGTATTGTGATGTACACGAATAGATTAAATATTGTTTAATTAACAATAATATTATTTGGTGTATCGGTCTAGTGGTGTACTAGACTATTATTTGGTAATGAGACCAGTGTTCGAATCTCGTTAAGGAAAAAAAAAAGAAAAAAGGCTTAATTAACAACAGTGATTTTATTGTGGACCAGGATTAATCACACTTGTCCACCAATAAAAATCCTTATAAGAAGGATAAAATCCAGAACCATAATAAAATTTCCGAATTCACCATAATATTATTAGGAAAAAAAACTGACCATATCAGCGGAGGGTTGAAGAAGAATCCTGGCTTTTGTAATAACACCAAATTGACCAAGACCGCCAAGAACACTAAAGTAAAGCTCCGAATTCTCTTTCGCCGAACACCTAACAATATCGCCGTTACCGGTGACTACCCCAACCTCGGTCACATTCGCCGTCTGCGGCCCATACCTAAACGCCTGACCACTTACTCCGGCGTTAGACAATGTCCCACCAACCGTTAAATCAAGATAATCCGTCCAAGACCTCGGCGCCAACCCAAATCGAAGACAATGGTCTAAGACCTCCGTCCATGTCGCTCCTCCACCCACTTCAGCATACGACATCGTGCCGCCGACGTGGACCTCGATGTTCTTATAATTTTCCATTGATTTCATGTCGATGACAAGGCCTTTATGTGCCATGGCTTGGCCGTTGATGCTGTGGCCGTTGCCTCTCGCCGCGACGGTGATATTAGGTGACTGGAGTGCGAGTTTGATGGCTTTAGCTATGTCCTCGGCGTTGGAAGGTTTAATAACGGCGACCGGCTTAGTGAAAACCATGCCGCCGAAGTCTTTGCCGGAGGAGCCGGTATCAATGGTTCTTTGAAGCTGTAAATCGTCTAAATGTTCTATGAGAGTGATGACGTCGTCGTCATCTTCATTGGTGTTTGTTTCCGGCATGGAAATTCGGTCTATACATGCAAGCATTGTCGCCGGAACGGTGAATTCTGTAAAAATCGTTTTTTTATTGGGTGGAGGTAAATGGAAATTGTGGAATAATGGAAAGGGGAATATATTTTTTTCAGAAAAGGAAAGGGTGTGAAATTGGTTAAAAGAGATGACTCAAGTAGAGAGATTAAAGTGATCATGAAGTGCAAAAGTGTGTATATATATATATATATATATATATATATATATATATATCTTCATACCCGATCCTGACCCGACTGTGAATCGAGAATCTAATTTTCTCCCCGACCCCGTACCTGAAAAGTGTCGGGACCCGACAATCGGGATACCCGAATGTTCGGGATCCCGTCAGGTCGGGAGAAGATATCCCGAAAAAATATCATCAAAGATTTTTCACGACTTTTTTTTTTGTTGCAATTTTGAGTGAAACTAGAAAAATTATTACTTTCGTTAGTAGCATTAATACTTACCTAACTCACAACAAAGACTTGTATAAATAAAAATTAAACACCATTTTTAACTCCAAAATCATGAATGATCCTCAGCTGAATCTCATTGCGACATCTTCAGCCGTCTGTCGTGCAAGTTCTTATTTAGCATTCTCAGATACAATGTGATGAAGTGAATTGAGAAGTGATAAAATAAGAAAAAAGAAAATAATGAAAGCTAGATTAATGTTGTTGAATAAATTGACAACAGGAGAACTTTTTAGAAAAACTCTATTTCGTTTTTGACGATTATTTCTTCAATTTCTATGATGTAAAATATTTTTCTCACGAGGTGTCACCATTCTCTCACGTGCTTGCATCTATAGTAGAGGCCGTGGGTTTGGCTGTCGCCTTCCCCGCTCCCACTCAATATTTTGAAAAAGTGGTGGGTTTACTAATTACGGTTTTGGCCTTGACAATAAGAAACAATAAATCAAAGTACTCCGAATAGAGTCGGTTATGTAGGCAAGCCTACGCCGTCTTTTTCGTTGGAACATATGTGACAGTTCAGGCCAATCCGGCAGGAGAAGCCCCGTTTAGCCCGAAGGCTTATCGGCTATGCTAAGTCCTGTCGAACTGCTATAACGTACATCACACGTGGAGGGGAGTCGATTGAGCCGAAGCTCGGTTGAACTCACCCAACCATGGTTAGACCATTTCCGAACCCATGTACTAAGATTCTCCGATTTCTGAATTGTCACCGAAAGCGTAATCTCGTTTCTGTTTAAGGTGGTTCACTGAGAAGCCATCACCGAAAAGCTCAACGATTTATCCAAGTGGGATTCACCGAGAATCCATTACTAAAATCGTAACAATTGACAAAAACCCGGGTCCTCGGTTTTTATAATTAGCTACTTATTATTTAACTACCACATATTAAATTAATAAGTATTCATACTAATTATTCGAGTTATACACGTCTATTTTAATTCGAAATTAAAAACTACGTGTATGCGTTGGAGTGGAATCATGAAGATGCAAGTCATGGCAATTTTCCGGTCTTAAGCACGTAATTTTGATCAAACACAAAATTATACCGAAAAGTAATTAAATACCGAGATGGACCATTGGTACCCCCGACTAACTATTTTCTAAGGAAAAGTAAAACATAATCTATGTCTTCGAGTCTTGATCTTCGAATCTTGAACTCGAACCGCCGGATCACGAACCACGAATATCCGAGAGGAGAAAGACCTTTTTAGTTAAATAAAACCAATTTATTATGATTAATCATTTTTTTTTTTTTTTTTATTATTATATATCTGCCAAACGGCAGTCTTTTATATTAAAAAAAATTAGGTTAAAAAAAAAGTTACATGTAGCCGCAAACATTAAAACCTAGCCGCATGGAATTTTATAAACAGGACTTATAGCGACGCTTTTCAGCGTCGCGAAAGTCCTGTAGCAGTTTTTAAATTTTTTTTAACCGTTTCTCTTCGTTCATACCTTGGGTTTCGCCTTGATCTTCAATTTTTCAGCAAGATCTTCATCTTTTCGAGCCCGGAACAACAAAATTACAATAAAAGATGCTACTTTTACATGGAATTTTCGAAAATTGACATAAAAAAAATACAATTCATATACTCAATTGTTACTAAACAAAGGAGCTACAAAATAGATCTACGGGTAAACAATACCAACCCAATCCATCTCTTCAACCACAACATTCACAAGCATACAACATGAATAGATTTCGAATTTTACCAAAAAAAAAGCGAAATAAAAACACCTAAAACATGTTTTTCCACTCCAAGATCTATAATTCATATACTTTGATCGTTAGATCAAAGGTTCTGATACCACTTGTTAGATGTAATATCGTCGGATCAATCATAGATTGACCCGATTACGCAGCGGAATGCATCAGATCTAGATCTAAACGAAACAAAGAACATAAATTTAAGATCTAAACCTACAAGCTTTTTATGGTGCTTAACTCCAAGAACAAAAAGCTCCTTGAACACGTGTATGAGCAGCCACAGTCTTTCAATGTGTGTCTCCCAACAACACCAGGTGGATGGTGTTTCCCGCCGCCGGACCTCCTTGATATGTTACCGGAATAATCCTGAAGATTATCCCAACTCGAAACCAAGTACTTAGTCGAAAATATCAACCTAAATACTAGTCAATATGATATGGCGTGTTTTGTGAATGTGTATAAGGCTTGTGAGAACTCTCTTTATATAGGAGAGTAATCATTGTCCTCCAATGATTTAATAATTAAGAGATAATTATTACATTAATCCTTTTTCCAAATAAAAGATAAATAAAATAATTATCCCAAACAAATTAGGATAAATCATATTATTATCTAATATTCCATTAATTATTATTTAACAAATAAAAGATAAATCACACATTAAATAATTATCCAAGAAAACTAATTCCTTGATAATTAGTTAATAAAATTGCGCCACCTTTATTGAATAAAGGCCCACACGCAATTTCCACACCTTGGGCTGAGTCCACGAGAAATTTCTTTTTCCGTGTATTTAATTATCTAGTCCACTAAACAATTAATCCACATATCAATTAAATAGCCCAATCCACTATTTAATTATAATTGAGGTGCAACGACGAGAAACCTATATGCTATATTAGGAGCCACGTCGAGGACCATGGACCCATATTCAGTAGCTACAATAAATCGAATAAAAATTATTCATCAGACAGAATAATTATATCCAATCTATTAATTCTGGGATTACACCACCATAAACCCGAAACTGAACTCTATCGAATATAGATAACTTACACTCAATTTATGAGTCGAAAGCGTCCACTGATATAATCATTACATACGGATAAATCCTTCATAGACTGTTCACTTCGAGTCGGGATATTTCCGTAAACCCTTCTCGAAACATATTATCATTATTTATCATTAACCCCCTAGTGATCAATTAGTTCATAACCAATATGATATGAACTCGGTCGATCGATCCGTTTCTAGGGTTAACAAATAAGGGAACTGTCTGTCTACTTCCCGAGTGAAGGAATGGATTCCATATCTGTGATAGCACAGACTACTCACTCATCTCAGAATAGAGCCAACGAGAAGTGTTGGACCACATACTGCGAAGTGATCCTTACTAACACATCAAACTCTACCCTAGTCTAAGCAGTCGACTGTGATCACCTCAGGATTAAGATTAATCCATATATGATCATCTTGTGATTCGATAAGACTTCTCGATTACGGAATTATATCGAGAACTCAAAAATCAAATCGGTCCAGCCCTATATGATTATCATCATATATAAATGCCCCATTAGGTACCCTATTACCGACAGTCCGGATAAGACTGTCACACCTAAAGTGTTCTGGGCGCATCATTAACAAATTAATCTAGAGACCCGTACTCAAATTAATAAACGCTACGGACTAAGTTAATTTTAAGTATATTTCACAAACTCAATCCTCGTGTGTATAGCCATACAGTGAGTTATGATTATATAATCAATATACTTAGGGTTTTCTGTAGTGTATTAATATTGACAATAAGTGTGAATAAATAAGATGAAATAAATTCTGTCATTTATTTAAATAAAACAATTACAAATTATCTTTCGGGCTAAAACCTAACATATACGATCAAGACTTACTGATGATCATAATTTGCAGTTTCTGGAAATTGGAAAACTTTCGAGCTATGGACGTAACAGCGATATGTTCAAAATTTTTATTGGTAAAGTTTCCAATAAATTAAATTTTGTCATTGCTTACACGAATGAAATTCCAATTAAATTCTACTGCTGTCATTTCATGAACTTGCACGCATGCTATATTTTTGCAATTTTGGAAATTCTTGAAAGATCCATTACACTTTGGATCGTTGATTTTGACATTTAGTGGGCAAAACAAATTTGTTGGGCAGGCTTTGTCTTTTTCTCTCTTAATTCTCATGTTATTTTTAGTACTTTGAAGCCGAACTTGTGTTTTTTTTTTTTTTTTTGCTTTGATCGGATATATTATAAACTTGTGACGATGCCAAAACTGAATTTACCTACGTGACACCTCTATAACAACTCAGCATTACGTGGCACCTCTATAACAACTCAGCATTAAGTGTAGATGGAGGAAAGCCATCTAAAGGGTCGGATGTCTCAGTGACCATACTAGAATAGCTCGGATATTGATCCCATCTCTGGATCAACTAGTACTTAGGACATTGAATAACTAAGGCGCCTGAGTTCAATCTCGACCGCTGCAGGTCGGCCAACACTTGTACTCTAACTTACCCATGTCCGACCTTGCTGGTCGGGTTAAGTCTCTTTCAGGCCCACCGAGCTAATACCAGCTCGGCCATTCTCCCCGACCTTCGTGGGTCGGCTAGTTTAGCTTGGGCCGTCTAAATCGGCCAGAGTTAATTTCTAATCGTATTTCCCACGTGAGTAGTAAATCAGATAACTATGGAAATAATCCCGAGTCATAAAGACTCCAATCTTTATCACTTAATACAAATATTTGAATACTATAATTATCTCCTAAAATCAAGGAGATTAGCTAAACATAATTCTTTCCTTAGGGAACACTGATTACATTATTCCGTGCATTGCACGAGTTTTCTGGTACATTTTAAAAATCTTTTACCCCTTTGAACAATTTGAATTCAAGTTGATCACAAAACTGTCCCGTGCATTGCACGAGTTTTTTTACTAGTTATATATATATATATATATATATATATATATATATATATATATATATATATATATATATATATATATATATATATATTTGAAAGCACAATTTAACCCGATTATCCAATTGATTCACTCCAAACCCGCTTCATTTCCTTAATAAAAAAACAAAAAAAAAACCTATAGTTAAAAAGAACAAATATATTAGCTATTTGAAAATCCTGATTAATTTAAAAGATAAAATGTGTGGATTATCTATTATTTAAATTCATTTTATTAGATATTGGATTAACTCAACCTTTTGTATTTACATTGTAATTCTACTATGAATATCCCATGATACCAGTGAAATATTGTTTTCTCTGTTATTTAGTTCTATAACACGTTGTCAGCACGAGTCTCTAACCCTTGTTGCCGAGTCGATCGGTTGTTCCAATGATCAACAAACATTGTAATCGGAATCTTTAGTGCAGAAAGAATAAGTCCTCTTTAATTTTCATCTAATTGAAATAATTTTTGACGTCATGCCTTACTTGATTTATACAATATATATGATTTTCCTTTATGTATTTTTATGGATCAAGTATATTAATCATGGATCAAAACTCTGAACCAACGACAAGATTGACGAGTTGTCGAAAATAAAATAAAAGGGAAGCTTGTGTTTAATGTTTAATATTTAAGCATATTGTATTTTATAATTACACGATAATCACTAGTTAATCATGGTTAAAAATATATAATGATAACAGGATGACAAATTTTATAATACAACCGTTGTAGCAAGGTTGTACCAAGTGACATACATTACAACCATTCATTTTTAACCTCTCACACACGATAAAAGTGTATTATGTGAAAGAGGGTAAAAATGAGAGACTCTAATGTATGCCACTTGGCACAACCTTCTTACAACCGTTGCACCATAAAGTCTCTCTAAAAGGATTTTCTTAATAAATTTTACTTGATTGGTTTCAGATAGAAGACACCGGAAGAGAAAAAATCTCGGCAGGAACCATATTGGTGAGGTAATTTGCTATATTCAATTTATGTTATCGTGATATATATTATTGGTAAATATACAATACATATATGTGATAAGGATATAATAATTGATGTTATCGGTCTTGATCTTATTATTGATCATGTCATGGTTACGATAAAGTAATATGAGAAGGTAATCATTATTTTAATAGGAAAAGGTCATAGAGGACAAGTTTACATCTTATTTATGTAAAAAGGACAAAATAATAATGCAATGGTTGTGAAGGACAAAAAATAATATATATCCAAAAATACCCTTTTTAATTATAACTAGCCTCATTCCTCCATTATCCCAAAATGTAGAAACCCTAGCCTCCATCCTCTGAAACGTTTTCCCCTCTCCTCTTCAGCTTCCTCCGCAGCCGCCACCGCCACCGCCTTCAACGTCTCCGGCTTAATTCGAGGATTCAAACTCAATTGATCCTGCTATATACATTCCTCGGAGAAACGATCGGAAAAAAAAGCAGAGAAAAAAACGATCGGATTCACGTTATTCGAGGATTCAAACTCAAAACGTCTCCGGCTTAATTCGAGGATACAAACGCAGAAAGAGAATCCGCCTTCCTCCTCCGCTTGTTTTCAAACGCAAAAAAAACGCAGAGAAAAACACCAGAAGAAGCTTCGAGGATTCAAACTCAAAACTCAATTGATCCGCTTCTTTTCAAACGCAAAAAAACGCAGAAGAGAATTTTTTGGAAGCAATTTTTTTCGGTTTTGGAAGCAATTTTTAGGTTTTTTTAGGTTTTGCTGCATTTCAATGCATTTTTGCAATTTTTTTTAGGTTTTGCTGCATTTCGGTTTTGATCAATTGTTGTTGTATGAATCCTACTGTCTTTATTTTTGTTCTTGAAGAATTGTTGTTGAAGAATTATCAATTGTTTGTTTTTGAGGAATTATCAATGCCTTTTTTGTAATGTTACTACATTTTTGTATGAATGTGCACGATCTTAAGGTACACAAATCCTCTATTGGGGTTCCCCTTTCCAAGTAGGGTATAGAAAGAGTAACGTTTTGGCATTTTTTCTATGAATGTGCACGATCTTAAGGTACACAAATCCCCTATTGGGGTTCCCCTTCCCAAGTAGGGTATAGAAAGCAATGGAAACACCCTCAAACATAGTAACACATAATGTAGTAACTCGTAGTAACACCAACACGTAGTAACACCAGCACGGCTTTAATGTGAAAAGAAAAAAAAATATTATCATTAAGCGTATTTTTGTACATCTCTTTTTTTATTGTGCTTCTCAACCAAATATTATTTTTTTTTGTCCTATTCTTCATTTAAGATGTAAATTTGTCCTTTAGGACCAACACCCGTTATTTTAAACAAGCATATGAAGAATTTTTTTTTTTTTTTTTTTGGTTTGGTTTTGACTTGCATCATACTGTCATAAGCATTGAAGTTGTATTAATTAGAGATTTGATGGTGAAAAATAGGATTTTCTTGATTTCTTTCACGAGTCTCTATGTTGCGATTCAATCTTCTATATTTTTTTTATCATCCTCTATGACTATATGCCGCTCAAAGAAATATTCACCGTGAAAAAAAAAAAAAAAATTTTGTTTACCGTGATAATGATACATTGATACTAGAGCAATTTGAAGAGATAAGACCATTTGAATACATGTCATTAATGGTTATTTATTAAGTTAATTATTTATTACTGATAGATAACTTAACCATTTGTTGTGCTTCGAAGAGATAAGACCCCTGCATCCTGTGATTCGGTCTCAAAATATACGGATTGTGGCAGGATATGGAGATTGATTTACTATCTTCAAAATCAGATCGAAGACATAATTACCTTTGCGTCGGGAACTAGTCTTAACCGATCATTTTTTTTAAGATCCTTCATAATTAATGTGATTACCATAATATGAAACTTAAAAATGGTAATAAAGATAGCATGGCTAGTGAATGCATGAACCCTCACTTTTGTGCATTGTTAAGGGTGACTTTATACGATTTATAACGCTATATTCTATGATATTTTCCCCCGTATTTGTATAAATTTGCATAAGAAACGAGTGTTTAATGGAAATATTGAGTAAATGAGGTTTTAAATAAGTTATTCACAAAATTGGTGTTTTTATATGATTTTATGATTATTTGGACATTATTACATTTTTGCGATGTTTTTATCTGTTATAGATACATGTTTGAGGCTCAAGAGATGATCAAAAGTTGATTAAGTTCGAGTTAATTGATGATAAAAGAGATAATGAAGGAATGACTTAGAGGAAAAAAGAGATAAAGATCAAGAAATCAAGATTCGACCATCCTGAACGAGCGTCCAAGTTCCGTCCAGAGTGGACGGGCGTTTGATAAAGCAGACGGGCGTCCGGAGAAGCGATTTTGATACAGAGAGTTTGGACGCTGTCTGGACGGGCGTCTGCAGCTGTCCAGATCTACCTGGACGGGCGTTCACAAGAGCGGACGAGCGTCCGTCGGCCGACTTTGCTGAACCGACTTTAAAATCTATATATAGTCGGCTGTTTTCTCCACACAAGGACACAATACGCTCATTATTCAAAACCCTAAACCTAGGGGTGGCTTTAGGCTGCGTTTTTCTCCTTTTTATTCCAGTTTTTATGCACTTTAGATCTAGATTAAACTAGTTACTTTTTATGAACTATTCCTGCACATTCGAGTTGCTGAGGATGTTTAGAGGCTAAAAGCTTCATCAAACGAGAATTGTGAAGCCGTCCAACAATTGTTGATTTTGTTTTCTTCGGTTGTACTGTGAGTTTTTATTTAAAGGTTGTTTCTTATTCATGTTAATTACGTTTAATTGCTTTTATATCGGAAGATCTGCATGTGTGATTGTTTATTGTTGATGGGAATCTTAATAAACCCTAGATCATCATGAATAAGAGTAGTAATTTGAATCTATCATAACGGAAGTTAATAGGTTTAATTGCTAGTTTATAAACGTAAAGTTTGCACCTTTGGCTAGAAAACGCGTTAATCTTGCATTGGAAGATAATAGATTAATAGATGAACTTTCTAAGGAATTAGGGTTCATGTTTAGATAAGGTGAATCACAACCTAGATAAAAACCACAATATAATCGAGGTAGGAAGTCAATGCTTGTTGGATAGGTGGATCAATCCTCGTTTGTCCGTTATAAACTTGATTTAAATCCTTAAAACTTAAATTTGTTTAGTAGTTTACTTTTACTTGCATCTTAGTTTAGTTAGTTTAAATTGGTTCGCAGCCCGTATCCTTCCTAGCTTTGGATTATATCCTCTGTCTAGTTTTATCTTCTGTTTTGTTTGGTGTTTATTCCCTGTTTAGAGTAGCTTCGTGACATAGTTAGGTTAGACAAAAAGCTAGAATCACAATCGTTTAGTTCCCCGTAAGATCGACCCGGCATCAACCTCTTTACTACGATCCTTATACTTGAGGTTAACCGGATTATTACTTGTTTGTTTTGTGTTAATAAAATCCGTGACATGCATATGGCACAATAGATGATTTTATCATAGTTACCAAGTTCTAACCTACTTTTCCTATCGACTATCTTCAACATCTTATCAGAGTTTGGCATCAGCTATCAGTTCCATATACTGTTTTCTGAGGGTCATCTCTTTAACAAAGGTGATAATCTTATCTTATATATAAGGCTAAAGTTTTATTTGTTTCAATTTATCTTATACTATTAAAATATTAAACCGTGGAAACAATTAATGGTGATGACATTATTTATCTAGTTGATAGTGCGACTAGTACAACACACATACGTACGGAGAAATAAATTGAATTTCTCAAAATAGAATATGAGAGAAGCAAATGTCAAATGCATTATATGGTAGATTTTATGCATATTTTGCATATATCAAATCTTTTATGAGAAAAATGGAGAAATGAACCAAAAGTTCAATGTCTCGTTCTAGTAATTTCTCTACATATGATGTATAATGTGAACGATTCTTGAAGAATCCGAAATCACATAGTGATATATAAAGCGCAAGATATATAATGTTTTCAAAAATCTCCTAGAATAAGATATTTAATGAAACCACTTTGTTTTAAATGTGTAAATCGCTTTAAGCGAATAAAAAAGCATCAATACATAGCTCGGTGCAACATGTTTGATGAATATCGATTCTCGGCATTAGGGGGAGATAAAGAAAACCCCATGTTAGAGTAAAAGAATGCCGATAAATTTTAATAACATAAATGATCTTCCACGCATCAGCCTAACTGAACTGCAAAAAATAATTTTACTTATAGTATTTAACAAGTAATCTGCCAGATGCTTTAATTGAATAAAAAGAGTGACAATTTATAAATGCACCAAAAGTATTATTGATAATATTTCTCTACGCCAGAAGCGTAGATGACCGATCGGTGTAAAAGCTAAAAATCCGCAGAAAATGAATTCACATTCAGTCACTCATGAAATCTCTTAAAGAGATTCGTCTTGAAGACGAAAACCCCAAATAAAATTGCACGTGCAGCAAATGATTAAATATTGGATTGCGAAACAACCAATCCATACATTGATAAGGATTGGTTTATGCTAATATTGAATTGGCAATGAATTTTATGGGAGAAATTTATAATAAAATATCATAGTCGACGACGATATATTTGTCTCTTTAATTGCTATTATTATATCTGGATCCAGTACTCAGACTAGGTAAAAATGAAATAAGCAATTGAGGTTGAGTTTGAATTGGAAATATTTGTTTGTTAATGATCAAATATATTCTTCCATTATAGACAATGTCATGTTCCGCTAACTAATATATCTGGCAATAACTTTGAGTTTACATATGTCAAGAACGCATATTTATGGGTTGTTAGGAATTAATATTGATATGAAAATCCTTGGTGGATTTCAGAAACGAATTAATATGACAATCGCAACATGCATAATGTTAAGTTAAAAATGTCGTTAACATTCATATTGAATATAATATGGCTATAATATAGTCCTATTGAGGAAGGAATATATATTAGTAAATCAAACTTAATGCCATGAATTTATAGCACTACGACGTGTGAATGTATGCATGCAAATTGTGATTGTATTACTTTCCCCATTGTTTTTATAATTATAGTGATGACAGAGTTCCATGTGTTGCACGAATATATTCAATTATCTACATCAATTCTAGAAGAGACGAACATACAAAGTACGCTCTAGTAACAATCTAGAAGAATTGTTCACTAAGATAATTCATACATATGTTCTGGAGGAAAATGTGTTTACAATATTGGAATGCGTACATAGGGAAGATTGTTGTCGTCAGGGGGAGTGACAACTTCAACACTATTTTAAGCATTTGGTCTTAAAACCAATAACTGTACTCTTTTTCTCTTTAACCAAGTTTTTCCCACAGGGTTTTCTTAGTTAAAGGTTTTTAACGAGGTAGTCAGTGCAACACATAAAAACGCATATGGCATGAACTATTTTCTTTGTCTAGTTTTTTCCCACTGGGTTTTTCTAGCAAAGTTAATAATGCATGACATATACGTTATGCAACTCTGATCGAAAAATTAATATAGCAATATAATAGACTTTCAAAAGAATGGGGGAAATTGATGTGCAGCAGATCCGATCATTCGACAACCTGGCAAATTTATTTACCAAGACCATGCTGACTGCAACATTTAAGAGGCTGGTGAAAAGCATTGTGATGTAACATTTGAAAGATCTTAATTGATGCTTAGTTCAGGGGAGTAAATCAACATAAATAAATATGTACTCTTTTTCCTTAAATAAGATTTTTTCCCACTGGGTTTTTTTTCTATGTAAGGTTTTAATGAAGCATATCATATCTAGTGTTAATTGAATAATAGACATCCAAGGGGGAGTGTTATGTAAAAGATAAAATGTGTGGATTATCTATTTTTTAAATTCATTTAATTAGATATTGGATTAACTCAACCTTTTGTATTTACACTGTATATTCTACTATAAATACCCCATGATACCAGTGAAATAAGATACACAGCTTTTCCCTTGTTCATTCTACATTTTATCTCATCTTTTGTTTTCTCTATTATTTAGTTCTATAACAGGTTAGCTATATTGTTGTTGATATCATTATTTCCTTGATCTTCGCCTCTAGAGAATTATATATTTTTAACGAAAAATAATCGAAAATTCCCGCTTGATTAATTTTTCATCAAACTCATTTTAAATGTCTCCAAAAAAAAAAAAAAAACTCATTTTAAATGATTTGAAAAGACATATAGTTGTAATTGGATTATATTAAACGTGGAACTCCTCGTTCTGTAGCTATCTTCTTTTTTGTGAAGTGAGTAAATTAAACAATTGATGCAAAAAAAGCAATTAATGTGAAGCTTCTTATCAATATAGTATATCTATATTGACGTTTTTTTTTTTTGAGAAGGTTTTTTTTTTTGAGACCTACTCCAAACCAGCAAATGGTACGGTTAAAAAAAAATCTCTTAACATTTAAAATCTTGCTTAAATTGATTACGGTTATGATGGTATTGATTTTGAAATTTTTTTTTTAAAAGAATTTTCGTTTAAAACTTTAACCATCCATTCTCAAATCTCGCCTTGTTGATACTGATTTTCGTACATCCTCAAATCTTGCATAAATTGCTTTCCCTTACAATGGATTTTTTTTAGGGGAAGGGGCCACAAGGACAAAAGAATTAATAAATAGGTCTGGAAGGACAAAAGTAACATTTTCATGATTATAAAGGACAAAAATCACAATTGTTACTTTAAAATTGTTACTTCACGTGTGAATGTTACTTTGTGTTTCACAATTGTTACTTCATATTTACTTTATTCCACATTTGTTACTTCATATTTGTTACTTCATAATTGTTACTTTTGTCCTGATTAAATTACAGTGTCCTTCTATCCCGAATTTTTGATAATTTTGTCCTTCTGGACAAAAATATATTTTTTTAAAAATGATTTTGATTTCCATATTTTTGTATCGGTTATTTCTCTACCCATTCTCCCTCTCCCACTCTCCTCCGTCCCAATCTGCCACCCTTATTTTCTCCTTCTGCCGTTTGTCTCTCAACGTCAAAAGCCTATTGCAGCGGGTAATAAAAACAAATTTTAATCAATTTTGTGTGCAGTTAAATGGATGCCTAACACCCATCATGCTTCTTCATCGAGGTCGAGTCGGAGATTGAAAATCAAACGACGTCAACCTTGAATTGGAATCGAATATACCATACATATATTGATTTGCTTTTTTTTTTTTTTCTTTCGGAAACGAAAGAATAACACCACACACGCCCCAAGCGGGAGCTAGGTTAGACCATAATGGATTACCACTGGCAGGTAGATTTTCTATAAATCACATATCATTATTGATTGTTGGCACTTTTTTCGGTGTTATATGTGGAAATATATATATATATATATATATATATATATATATATATATATATATATATATATATATATATATATATATATATATATAAGAAATCAAATTTTAATCCATTTTCCTTTTGTCTACACTTCAATTGATGTAAAACATCCATCACAGTTGTTCTTAGGATCTCCTGGTTGATGAAGGTTCGTCGAATTCAGAGTCAGGGATATGATTATGCATTGAACGAACTGCCTTTGGATCGGAAGCGAATAAGCCATTTGATCAATCAGATATTGATTTGCTAGCACGCAGATTTTCTATATTCAACAAATCTCTGTATCAATTGCTAACATTTTTTGGTGATGTATGTCGTGGATGTGATTCACAGTTTTTTTTTTTTTTTTTGTTTTTTTAATCTGTATTTGTGAAAAGCCCAATGTTAGTCGATTTGGTGATAGTGGATTTGCTAGCAGGTAGATTTTCTATATTCTACAAATTTCAGTATTGATTGCTAACATTTTTTGGTGATATGTATTGTGGAGGTGATACACAACTTGTTTTTTTTTTTGGTTTGTAATAAACCAAATTTTAATCCATTTTCCTTTTGTCTATAGTTAAATTGATGTTTAATATCGATCGAGTTTTTTCTTAGGATCTCAAGGCCGGGTGATGGAGGTTAGTCGAAGTCAGAGCCGGGATTATGAATTGAATGATGTCGCCTTTGCATCAGAAGCGAATAAGCCATGTGATAAATCAATTTGATGTGCGATTTTTTTTTTCTTTTTCTGGCGGTGGCCGGTTTGATTGAAAGTAAATGACATGCAGTCACACCAATAAATGATTCATATTAAGGATTTCTCTGCGTAGTCTTATGATATATTTTCATTATAAAATTGTTATCGTATATTTTGTTGTTGTGTATCCATTTCAAATCAATATATCTGCCGAAGGCCGTTCACATCTTTTTCGATGCCAAAATCAGCTGTTTTCCCTTCCATTTCGGCCGCCGAAGATTTTTGCACGTTTTTCACAATTTTCTTATTTTATTTACGAATTCAATAAAGATCCGATTCCGGATCTGTGATTTCGGCAACGTGATTTCCGCGGATGTTTATTTCCGTAATAAATTCTGTAATTTTATATTTTTGGAAAGTATCGTATTCGTGCAGCTATAAAATCCCGACTTGTGGGATGATTTTAGTCAGACTTGAATAATATATCAAAATTTGCCTCTCAGAGTATATTCTGAAACCCTGTTTGTGAGTTCATCTATTTTTTCGCTTCCCTATTTGCTTTTCCTCATACGCTCCGGCGTCATTCACCTTTCTCTTTTGTTTCAATTTCTCCTAAATTAGTGTTAGCGGGACGTCCCAATATACTTTAAGTTACTCATACAGTTTGTAACCGTGTTGAATTTATTTAATGCTAAATTACAGTTGCATGTAGCCCTTCTTTTTTTGTTTTGCTTTCAATATTTTTATGCAGAGTGACATTAATATATTTTATGTTAAATTACAGTTGCATGTAGCCCTTCCTTTTTGTTTTTCTTTCAATACTTTTATGCAGAGTGACGTTAATATATTTTATGTTAAATTACAGTTGCATTTTCTAAAATAATAATGGAAATATTAGTTTTTTTTTTTTAAAGAAAAATACCAGTTGCTAATATTAACCAAATTCATAACAAATTATTATATTCTCATGTGTATAAAATTATGGGAAAATTATTAAAAAAGACAAAACAATTTACCTATTTAGTATTTAGGACATGAATGTAATTTTTTGAGTAAAAATGACAATATATGAATTACAAGTACAAAAATACCCTTAATAATTATATTTTTGATAAAGGGAAGAAAAAACCAACAACTACTCCCACGTTCACTAGCGCAGCATGGGACATTTGAACTGCCACAAAAACAAAAAACAAAAAATAAAAATAAAAATTATCCTACCCAAATATTTAATCATTAATCACTTTAATCTTTTAACCTACACCTTTAATTATCACATTTTAATCATAATTCATATTTTTTTGTCTTGTTTATTTTGATATATTATCTTTGATAACACTGAAGTCGCATGATATTTTTACGAATACACGTCTCATTACTACCATGTGACAATGTGAAATGAGTGTCAATAACCGGTTTGAGACAATATTTCGCTACTAATTGGCACATCAATTCTCCGAAAATACCAAAAGAATGTCATTAAATTTTCCATACTAATTGACACTATGACAGTAGTAACATTGACTAGTGTCACATAATGACACTACTAATTGTCACATCGATTCACTGAAACAACATAATAGTGTCATTCATAGTGTGATTACTAATTGACAATGTGACAGTTGTAACAATTATCAGTGTCAGACGATGCCAGTACTAATTTTCACATCGATTCACCTAAAGTATATTGATAGTGTCATTTAATTTGTCACTACTAATTGACACTGTGACAGTAGGGACAATAATCACTATCAGAGAATGACACTACTAATTTTCTCACCGATTGAGAATGAGTGTGCCAATTTTCAATTCCACTCAACTTGTAGTAGTGCCGACTTTCGATGAATCGGTGTGAAATAAACACGTGACTTTGGAAATTACATCGAAAGGATACAAACAATATATGAAAATAAAGACGACAATAAAATATGAAGCATGATAAAAAAAAATCATTATAATTTGATATATATATATATTAAAAGATACGGTGATTAAAAATTTGCGTAGGAGAGAATTATTATTTTTTAATTATTTAATTAAAAATATCCAGTTCCATTTTTTTTCTTTTTCTATTTGCATGTATGCGGCTGAACAGCACAGCAACGTGGATAGTTTGTGCAGTTTTTTTTAAATTGATTTAAAGGGTATTTTGGTACTTAAGATCTAAAAATTGTCCTTTTTACTAAAAAGAAAATATGCATGTCCTTAATGCTAATTTCACAAATGTTTTTGTCCTTTAGAATAATTCTCCCTAAAATTATACCACCTCCGTCCCAAAATATAAGTTCGGTTAACTTTTTGAATTTGTCACATAATATAAGTCCATTTAAAATATCAATGGAACATTTATTACATTTTTCTTATTTTTACCCAAGATTTATTATACATTCACCTACTTTACAACTATTACATTAATGATCGAGGTCGAAGGGTGTTATATGCTTTAATCTGTATGAAAAACTCTAAACGGACTTACATTTTGGGACGAAAGTAGTATATATATGGTATAAATCAAGATATATTTATTCTCTCCCACCGTGCATCGCACGGGTAAAAGGCTATCTATCTATATATATGTTTTAGAAGTCTATAAAATCAATTATCCAATTGGAAACCCATACCCGGATTTCAACCCTTTTTTTTTTTTTTGAAGAGAACCATTTGTTGACAATTGTATTCAATTACGCAAATTAAAAAAAAATAGTTAAAATCTTTCTCACATCTCATTGATTACTATTTAAAACTCTCATATGACCATAATAACTGAATTCAAACATTCAATTTTGAATATTAAAATTTGACTTCTAAAATCCAATAATAGTGTCCCCTCCTCTTTTTTTTTTTTTTTTTTTTTTTTTGTTGGAAACGATCATTTAATTCACTTGGCCTACAAAGGCAACCCTTGTACATGACGACAATCGGCTAAAGCCGCCAAAAAGAAAGTCAAGAGCCCGCTAAACTTAACATCAATCTATACACCAAGCTAGTCTAATATTTTTCGCTCGCTCTACCACTTTCGAGAGGAAGACGTGAGTTGGTGGTCTCTCCACCTCGGAACCATGCAAAATTTTGTTCCTCCACATCCAAATCCCATAGACCGCTTCAGACCAAATGTATCGCCATTTATTTTTATAAGACTGGGACCCAGTGCCAGGTCTTATATTCATCCGTACCCAAGTTCTTTCATCCTCAGCATCAAAGAAGTGTGATCTATAAGCATCAGGTACACACCCATTCCAAATGCTCTTCACCCAAGGGCAATCCCTTAAAGCATGTAAAATAGATTCCCCCCCTCCATCGCAAAAAGAGAAGCCAGGATCGTCAGCCACATGCCGTGTATAGAGAAACTCTTTAACAGGTAGGGCTCTGTGTCCCCTCCTCTTAAATACAATCAAAATCTTTATCGTATCTCATTGATTACTTCATAAATCTCACATATTACCATAATTATTGTACTCAAACTTTGAAAATTTTGAAAATTCAAATTTGCCTTCTAAGATCCAGTTATAGTGTCCACTCATCATTTTATTCGTCTCGGATGAAATGGGCAGGGGAGCATGGAGGGGGTGCGATTTCAGAAAAGTATACAGCCTGCGTGTGATTTTTTTTTTTTTTTTTTTTTTGGACAATTTCTTTGAACTTTCTTATATTGTAACAATGCCCAAATTGGGATGCATTTTATTTTTTATTTTGCAACAATGGTTGAAACAACAATGTAGGTAAGAAAAAATTCTCTCAATTGTTTGAAATGAGAATTCTATTGTGTTTTACATATTCATTTAATTTTTTTTATGCTGATTTCTTTTCGTTATCAATTTATCATTTTGAAATTTTGATACCTAAAGGCAAAAATAAGTTTTGATACCTCTTTGTGCGTAAATGTGGACAAGTTCAACGTGTTTTAAGTTGAACAGAAGTTACATTAATCTTTTGGCCCAATTGATTCTTCGGTTTGGTTTTATATATTTCATGATATAGTATTACGTACGCAACGATAATATGTTCTGGGTAGTACTCTGTTTCATGCCCGCTACCATGTGGTTACTACCGTAAGGTATATTATTTTTCTATCCAAAGCAATATTTTCTCTAACAAATAAGTTATGTTTTCATCGTTCTTTAGCGGTTTTGTAGAAGCTTATATGAAATTCTCAGAACCATTTGTAGTTTTGGGATACACACATGAATTTGAACATACAGGTTGGTGTACAAGAAAATGCGTTGTAGAACAAAGCTGAATTGGCTTTATAATTAGTTGAGAAATGTGTGACAATGTAGGATTTCTTCCATTTATTTTTTTAGGTTCTTGAAATTTTGACGACTTTTGGATTTCTTACCCACGGTACTTGGAAGGACTCCAAGTATTTTACCAAATTCTCCTTGGCTTTGTGATTCATTGAATGTAATTCTTTTTACGTTTTTTTTTTGAGATGATTTTTATGTTCTTTAGTTTGAGTATTTTAGAATGTTTACGGTGAAAGATTGACATCAAAGATTTGTACGTTTTTTTTTCACTTTATTTAAAAATACTTTTCCATATCTCAATAATTATCTCAACATCTTCCATTCGCAAACCTCCTCCATTTGAAGGCGGCTACTCCAATACATTCGGTTGTTATTATCAATGTTGGTTTTCAACAAGTTAGTGTCAATGTTGCTTTTTTACATTTTAATCCATTGCTTTATTCTTGGCATGAAATGTAGTCGTTCTAGCAACATAGTTTCAGTTCTTACAACAATTCTCATAGTTTTTTTAAACTAAAAAACAACAATTTATTTTGTATATATATTACTGATTTGAACCGTCTCATGCATGATGCACGGGTTTTTAGGCTAGTTATTATATATATATTTGAATACAAGATTTAACCGAATTATTTGTAATTTCATCCCAAAACCCATTTTTGACCTGGTTTATACCCGGAAAAAAAATTGAAGTTATTTAGAGATGAAATCAAGTTATTATAGGGAAGCGGAATCAATCAGCACACAAAATCGGCGATACGGAGATCCTACCTTTTACTCTCATCATCAATGTCTTCTAATTTACAGCAATGCAAGAGAATAATAATAATCCTTAAAAACGCACTGCTGCCGATAATATCAATCGCTTTTTCCCGTCATTAAAAAACGGTTAAACCCTAACCGTGAGGGTCTAGAGCTTAGATTCAAGGGTACAACACCCCAGCTCCCCACCACTAGGCCATATCCAGGGGATGCTTTTTCCCGTAATTAATCATGGATGTCAAAAGGTTGAAAGCTAAAAGGTTCCCTTGGTTGTTCACAACGAAGAAAAACAGAGCAGCAGATGAATCACATTCGGTTGGTAATTCAGGTTTGAATCACCGACGCCTTTTCCATTATTCATCATCCAGACCAGCAGTATAATGAATTCGATCATACCTACTTTGCTTTCTTCTTTACATGTTTGGCTTTACTATTTACTAAGATGGAGATGATTCTTCTATAGAGGCCGGTTGTACGCCGATAACAGATGGATACGGTACGGTTACAGATGAAGCTCAGGTAATATTTCTGAAGACAGATTGAACTGACTGATCAGTAGTTTAATTAGTTTTTGGTTTATAATAATTATCTCCGCTTTCATCATCTCATCAACAACAGAGTCTTTGCCGGCACTTGGAACGCTGCCGGAAGATCTCCGATAGGTAAAGGGTTTGAGTGACTTAAAAGGGTAGCTGGACTTAGAGCTGGAGTGTGGAGGTTCGAATCCCATAAATAGACGACTTCTTTTAGCCTGTTTGGTATAACAATTTCAGCCTGTTTGGTATAACAACAAACCCATGACTATGAGTCACTATGTTACCTGATTAATATTCCACTCATCCTATGAGACAGGTTGATCGAGTATGGCGGTGGGGCTAGATGGTTGGAGGGTAAGGTGATTGGAGATGTTGGGGTGTTATGTGAGGGGTGAGGTGGTTGGTAGAGGTAGGGTGGTTGGTAGAGGCCGGGTGGATGGTAAGGATGTGACGATGTGAAAACACATAGGGTCAGGTAGGATAGGATAGGGTAAGTGGGTGGTATTATAGCTAGGGTTGGGATAATGATGATGCCAGCAACCAGTTTTGTCAATTTTTATTATATCTCAATTATCAATTTTCAAAAGTAATGAAATGAACAATCAAATGTAACGAAAATTAGCCGTAATCATTAAGTTGAAATGAAATTTTATTACGCAACAACACTATTCAAACAATGTGATGGAATGAAAATCATTTTATTACTACATTTCATTACTTCTTGAAATCTAATAGAAGCAAATTTATTTCTAATTTATTACAAAAGAAAGAAACAGGCAAAATGCAGCCGCATATCATCACTATCACTTGTATACCCAAAAAAAAAAAAAAAAAAAGCAGCAGGGATTTTCATAGCCAAGAAAAATTCAAAGAAACAACAGAAATTCTTATGGAATGGTGTCCCACGAAAAAAAAAAAAACTATGGAAGAAACGCCGAAATCGTACTCTTTGATTTTTCAAATTTATTGATCAAACCCTTGAATTTTGTTGACTGAAACAAGACTTTGATTATAAATCACAACTCCGAATGACGTGTAAAATGATGAGAAAATTACCGGTTGAAACCATTGCATTTGGTGTTCCTGACAACTGCGTAGATCATGACATCTCAACGTACAACCTCTTGTGAAAAACAAAAGTATATCTTTATCCCAAAAAGATACCGGCTTTCGAATACCGAAACTTGTTGATAGTTCTATAGAACTTTGTTTGATCCACGAGTCTGTCACACCATACTCTTTCATAACCCATATATCCAAGCTGCTACCACACCGATAATGTGATGAATAGGTTTGATCCGGACCAGTGAAAAGAACCAAACTGATAGTGGATTGGTCCACCACGAAAACATCTGGCAATACTTTTTCCACTTTTCTTAGGTCATAATCATAATCCAAGTCTCTTAAACAACCAGGAAACTCCATTACTTGAAACGACTCCGTGGTTAAATCGAAGGCAAGTATATTGAAGGAAACACGGTCTGCAGTTAACGTCCGCGTGAAACAGTAATGGAGGATCCCGTTAAAGGCGCTACAAGGATGAGGACGATACCCAAATACTCTATCGACGTCATATATGCAGCCTGATGACGACGACGACGACAACCTCCAAGATGAAGAATTCGCGGTGAGATCGTATACTTGTGATTCCACGTAAGTAACGTTGGGAAAGCTTGAGTTACTGATGCTGCGAAACCACACCAATCTAACGACCTTATTAAACCAAAATCCAACCCCAAACGTGTAGCTATTGAACCCAGACGGGCAACCAAAACGCCGTGGTATTGAGATGCTTCTAGATTCTTTCGACGAAGGGTTCAACAAAGTAATGGAATTTGACAACCGATCCTTCATCATGCAAACAATCCCATTACAATGGGTTATAATGTTCATGTCCCCATCAATTGAGATAACCGATAAAGGCGAAGAAAGCTCCAACAATCCATTGCTATTTTCATTAGTAAAACGAAAAGGATCGTAGCTAGTAAGAATCGTCTGATACTTGTCGACGTCGAAATGCTTGATAAGGATACTACGTTTACAAAAGTTGCTAATGAGATGACTATCGATAAATTCCGAGCTGTCTATAATCTCAAACCACTTTTTACATACACTTTTGCAACGCAGCAACGATTTTACCGGTAATCTCAGTAGAATCTCCACAATCACGTCTTCATTCATGTTCATCCTTAATTTTTTGAAAAAGAAAAGAAAAAATAAATGGATGCTTATTCAATGTGGAAAAAAAAGTTCTGTAAATGTGTATGTATATATTCAGGAAGTCAGGATGAAGTTATTTTGGATTAAAATTTGTGTAAATCCAAAGCAAGAGAACGATATATATAAATAAAACAAACCCTATTTTATTTTTAATTTTTGGGGGATAGAAAACAAACCCTATTAAGAAGCGGCATAAGTTGTTTTAACTTGTTTCGCCGGTGGCTTCAAGGACTTCCGACCGGCGTGGCTGAAGGAAGGAGACCCGTCGGGTTTAGGTTAGGGAAGAAGAAAGGGATTAGAGTTTAGGATTTTTGACCTAACGCAATAGAGAACTTTGATACCATATCATGATTTTTTTTTTCCCTGAGGGTTCCATGTCATAATTTAGAATTATTTATTTCATTGACTAATAGTATTGTAGAGAGTATAAATATATAGTTTCGATATCTTGAGAAACAAGCTAATATAACGTAATACAAAAGTAATAATAATAATAATCTAATTATTGAAATTATTCCAGTGTATTCTCGACAAGGGTGTAAAAAACACTATACAATTATAAATAGTTTCTAAAAAGATAAAACAAAAGAGGAAAAACAGGGAAGTTGTGATTACGAATATCTCTTGAAATTAATTGCGTATATACCCGTGTTTCTATATGACGCCTTTGAAATTAGAATATTATACATATATATATATATATACTAGCCGGAAACCCGTGCCATGCACGGGATGTATAAACATAGCAAGTATTTTTTGAGAGATATAATTTGCGGAAAGGAAAATTGCATTTTTTAAAAATTGTAGCGGTCTATTACGAAGATATTTTTAGTGAAAACCTCTGGGTATTGAAAATGATAAAAAGATTTATAAAATTATCAAAAAGGACAGGCATATTATAATGACACTTTTACCCGTATAATGACTTATTAGTATCAAAAAATAATTGTAATTATTTGTAATTATGAAATATATTTAATTTTAATGTATTGATATTTACACTTTCCAATGAATGAGATACAACATATATATACAAAGCAATTGAAGGTTCTAGGCCTAGCTAGGTATTATTTACCAATATATTTCAGAATTACAAATAATTACAAATATTTTTTTGCTATTACTTATTATGAGAGAGGTTGTAAGCATTTTTCCAGCTAAAATTCAGTAAACCCACGTTCATCACGACACTACCAAACCCACGATCATCAATGAGTCTCCCAAACCCACGGGAAATTTTTAGGTAGTGTGTATCTATGTAGGTACATACTACGTGGTACAATCAGAGCCACAGGATCAGAACTATACACCACATAAACAATTCTACAATCTAATCTTGTGGCTCTGATAGTGCCACGTAATATGTACCTACGTAGGTACACACTACCTAAAAATTTCCCCAAACCCACGATCATCAATAAGTCTGCCACAACTTTGTAATAGTAAATTTTCATTTCCACATCAATCATTGTTCAAGCATATATCGGTTTTTTTTCATTTGTTTGCATCATCATCCTCGTACATACTTCAATGATGCTTATGCTGGGAAATGGAAACGGTGAGCTTCCTACACCAAATATATCTTTTCAAAATAAGTAACATATCCTATCAACTATCAGGTAAACTGTGTACCGGGAAACAATATATATGTGGGTCAAAAAAATTGGAACCTTCTCATTTCTGCTTTGTTTGTCATAAGCATCTTGTTAAAAACCAAATGCCTGCAGGTACCCACCACCTATTGTACACCAGCATCATCATTTCCAAACTGACATATCTATAGGATACCAACTATCGGTCCAAATGACTTACCAATTAGGATGAGGAGACAGTACGTCGAACTACCTTGCGACATTAATTTACAGGCAACATTACCGTGATTGATGACCGCTAATTAAAACAAATATGCTTCAAGCTTCAATGATGATTGAATCAAACATGAAATGAAAGAACACGATGCCCATTGAATAAAGCACACAATGACATATAGGAAATTAAAACAAAGTTAAAGCTACAAATTTCTATGTATTTGTTGCTGACTAAAAAAACATACTAATTGTTTAAACTGTCAACAGCAAAAAAAAAAAAAAAAAAAAAAAAGGGTTAGCAAAAGCTAAGTAAAATTGAATGATCTTGCTCGATTTATCATCTTCAATGTATTCCCCATTGTGCCATTAGACATAAGCGCAATATCTGCATACATGATACATGGAAAACATTTGTGCATCAGCATAACGCCATGAAGTTAGGATGAAAATAATAATTTCACTCATCCAATAAATTAAGAAATTGAAATCAACAAAATCATCAGAAGTCTAAATATCAATTACCAGCGACTTTTCCGGTCGTTGTTTAAGCACACATGGAATGATGTTCATTTGATGTTTGCTCATCATAACATCTTATATGAAATCAATTGTTTTATACTTTCAGCTTTGCTGTTCCTCAACTGGAAAAAAAAGAATAAGAAAACAGGTCAGAAGAAAAAATAATAATATTATAGATTGAGGAAGCTCAAACCTGCAACTGAATCCAAAAGACTCTTGTCCAACATGATTTCGATTGAGGAAGCTGCAACCTGCAACTGCGCATGAAGTAACAAACTTTGAAAGCAAGATTTTGCTCCCATGTACTACAATATCAAGGTTTTTGCATAGTTAGCTCTCCTTTCAGGCATGAGAACAATTCAAATGTGACCATCCCATCTTGAAATTTTCCTCATCAAAAACCAACCGGTAAACCTGCAAAAGTTATGTCATTAATGACACCGATATCTCCTTTCAAAGTACGATTTACATTAATGCAGAAAATACAGAATTACTTAAAACGATGTAGAACAAAATTTTGGCAAGAAAAAATCAATGGAATGACTTAACCTTCACTAATTTAAAAAATTGTAAATAATAGAAAGAGAGGTTTACCTCTTTGGGGTTGTGAACATGAATATTGCTGAAAAACCACAAAAGAGAACCAAAAGGCTGAACAAAGAAGGCTCATAAAAATTTCAATAAAATAATGACATCTAAATAAATCCAGAAGTCTAACTATGATATCCATTGCAAGGAATCCCAGGAAAAAAATTAGATTATATCATGGCAAATAATATTAGGGGTGCACATGGTCCGGTTTTCCGGTTTTCAACCACTTTTAAAACCAAACCATTTTTTACGGTTTCAAAATTTACAAACCAAAACCGAACCATGGCTAGGTAAAACCATTTTATCCGGTCCGGTTTGGATCGACTTGGTTACGGTTTTTTCCGGTTTTTAGTCTTCTTTTTTTTATACAAATAATTCACTGAAAGGTATTATCACGGTTCAGCGAATGCATGTCATTATTCAAACGACAATCATACAAGATTCTCAATCTCCATCTACCATACACCATAACTCGAATGTCACTGGGTCCTCTATATATATATATATGTGTGTGTGTGTGTGTGTGTGTGTGCAACATTATATTATCATATTTTCCAATTAAGATGATCATATAAAACCATGTAAACTGTTTATTTAATCTTGTCATGGGTCATATTAGGATGAGCATCAAACTACGTGTGTTAGGAAATTGATTGAAGTATTAATAGATCATGGATGAGATATTAGTTATTTACATGTAGTGATAATTAAGGGGACTGCAAAAAGTCGGTTTATTGTGGTGATTAGTTCTCACAATGTACTGATTGACTGGTTTTACTGTGCTGCACAGGTAGATTGGTACACAAGTGGATTGGTGTGGTGCAAATAAAGCCCCTTAATTAATAGTGTCGTTATTCATAGACACACACACACACGTATATATATATATATATATATATATATATATATATATATATATATATCCGGTTCCGGTTTGGTCCGGTTTTTATCATAGAAAACCAAAACCAAATTGTTTTTCACGGTTTGGTTTCTTACAATACAAAAACCAACCAAAAAACCATGGTTTACGAATTTTCGGTTTGGACCGGTTTGATTCGGCCGGTTGGTTTGGTTTCCGGTTTTTTTGTTCACCCCTAGCAAATATGATTATATATACTTCACGTGCTTTCCGCTTCCTATCGGGAGATTTTGGGAACATAGAATTATTATCCATACATGATCTCATAACCACATATCAGTAGAGAATAACAAAAAATGGACAAAATGAATGTGCCTAATGCTGACGTGACTTGATCATGAGAACCGTAAACACGAAATCTCACCCTAACATTGAATTAAGATCATGAACACATAATAGAAGATATTCCAAATAGTAACAATCGAAAATTAATCTGTGGTCACTTGAATTACATTAGTGTAGCATCATAATCCAAAGGGGAGGGAAAAAACCAATACTGATTGGGAAGCTGACGAATTTTGAGATCATTGGGAGGGGATGAAATTCCGTTGAATAATGAGAACCAATCTGTAAATTCTTTGAAGAGCTAATAACGTACGTTGTCTCGTAATATAGCCGGATGCATGATCCAGAGCAAAGAACTCCACCAATCCAACAACTTTTTCAGGTCGACAAAAATTATGGCTAAAGCCTACACAAAAAAACAACATGCGTTTTGTCAATCCAAACGGCTAAAAGTCCAAAACTTGCGACGATAAAATAAGAGACATAACAAAGTAAGCCCTCATGCACAATCAACGATAAATGATAACAAAACTTACCTTTACAACTACTATAAATATGGAACAATCATTTAAAAAAAAGTACAACTACTTTTACAATGACGGCAAGGTTCCAAAAATGGAGTGCAGTTGTCCCAAACCAATCCAGTGATTCACCATTTGTTGGCAGCTAAAATATACGATTAAAAAAATTGTTAGAATAATATTCCGAACCCTTCTTAAGGAAGATAAAATGACATCTCAGAATACTAAATTGCAAGTCTGTAAAAGAAGTAAAAAGTCAATGTCAAAAAAAAGTAAAGAAAACAAACCGTTGTCTCCGGTCGATAAGCTAATCCCCTTTGATTGGAAGACACAATCCTCAGAATCTCTTATTTCGCATCAAATAAGCTTCTGAAAGAATCAACACAACCCAAAAAACTGAGTCGCCAAAGATTAATGACTGAAACAAAAAAAAATCCCCCTCGTTGAAAACTAAAAGTTTCCGATTTTCCTTTTTTATAGCAAAGTCGGATGTAACCACCATTTGTACTAACCGGAACTGATCACTTTGTTGGATTCTTGCAGATTCTTGTATGTGCTTTAGTATCCTCAATGAAAGGCTTCATCGTTATGTGCGTATAACCATAAAAGTTCTGGCATTTAGAAATCAAACAAAATAAAAGGATGGCCAATAAGAAATCAAACAAAATAAAAAGGATGACAAATAAAATTAATGTTTACCTTAATTATGCAAAAGTGTCAATGAAACCATAGGAGAAATAAAAGCAGATGGGTTTACCTTCATGATCAGATGACCCAATGAGCACAATTGCAGATTCGAAGCATATTGAACGGATTTTGACCAGGATGACCGACCAGAATGTCTGTAACTGAAAAAAGATTATAGCAAATAAAATTAAAAAAAATTTGAGCGGCGATTCTAGCAATGATGAGAAGAGGAAGGGGAAGGGGAAGGGGAAGGGGAGTGGGGAGTGGGGAGTGGGGAGATTGATGGGAGTGAGGGGAATTGAGGATCGGGAGGTTACGGAATCGAAGTTTTGCGAAATAGCGGAGGGCTGAAATTTCGGGAGTGATTTATTTATTTTTTATTGTTTATTTAGGCTTTTAAAAGTAATTTCTATGTGAGCTGGAAAAAAAATCTCCGTAGCAACAAAGGTGCGCGTGTTTTCTCTTTTTTTTCCGGTGCAAGCGGGTAAATCGAGTAAACGGGCTAAATTGCTTCCTCTATATATATATATATATATATATATATATATATATATATATATACTAGTAGGAAACCCGTGCGATGCACGGAAGAACGTAAACACTGAAAATAAATTTTGCATATATCTCTAGCATGTTCAACAAAAAAACAAATAAATTTTTAAAAACGATATCAAAAACATATGTTTAACAAAGATTAATCTTGGTGGAAGGAAAAAAAATTGAATAAACTGTTACTAACTTCAAACCACACCGATTCTTCAACGGTGTTGATGCCATGCATTCAACTTCCAACAACACCTCTTCTTCCTTGAAACCATCTATTTTGTATCTAATAAGAAAATTCCATCGCCATTAATATTAGCACACTTCTGTAATTGGTACCATGAAATGAATGAGCGGTTACTAAGTCTAAGACAATAATGGAAATAATACATAAACAACCAATAGCAAATTTAACATGTCAATCTACCTAATAGTTGTCTATTGAGTAAGTCGTTCAATGATGCACACAAATAAAGTCTAATTAAACCTCCATGATAGCAGCAACAACAAAGGGTGGAGGAACATAAATTATCAATGCATTAGCCTTCGTTTCAGCGTTTGCTTCCTCAACGTTGTTGAAACTGGTAGGAATAGATGTTTTGTCCCTCTCTTTTTTGGCTGAACCTGCCAACCTATTCAAGAATGTAATAAGATATTAAGATGGAAAAACAATATAAACAAAAGAAAGAAGTAAGAGACAAAATCAAGAATTACCATTTTAGGGGTCGTATTTAGCTGGTTGATGTCTGAAAGTTTCCGTTTTCCAAACATTCCCCTTTTTGGTTTAACTATGATCATCTGAGTTGTTCTTTTCGCGGCATGAATTGAGTATTACTCGTTAAGGAGCACGTACTGTGTGCCAGAAAAATATCAAAAAGACAAAAGGTTCAACAACAAAATAAATAGAGGACACCATGGACAACACAGCGGCAACATACACGCGCGTGCACGCATCGACACACACACACACACAAAAAGAAAAAAAAAGACTTCAACTGCTAAATAAATAGACAACCGTTGGCAGATAAAAGCCATGAAGATGAATTTGCATTGAAGGGTCCCAAAATTTAAGTTGATGCAAGCAAGTTCTTGACAAAAATGACTCTGTGCACTTTCAACCCGTCCAAATTGTGACTATCATATAGTAAAACAGTTACAGGTGAATGTGAAAAGCGAATGTATATTTCTATAGATATATCTAATAGGAATGACTAAACAAAAAAGAAGGAACCTCAACTAATATAGATATCCTCAAAGAAGGAACCTCAACAAATAGCTACACAACTAAACAATGAAATTGCCAAAATGAGGTGAAAACAATATACAAACATCTTACAAAGAAAGTGTTACTACCTTATAGCTTGCGCACCACGGTGCCTTTTTAGTACCATGCAAACAGAAATTATAGAAGTAAAAAATTGAACATTCACAAATTCATGTTAAGTAAAACCTTAAATTCTATAGTGAATGATTGACGAATTTTATTTCAGAAATTTTTGTTTGATAATCTATGCCGTCAAAAGTTAGCCATTTACACAAAAGTTACCATTATGCATGACTGCAGAAAAATTATTGTGCATTGATAACCATTGAAACCCAAAATATTTAGAATAGTACTGGCAAACTGACACCACACTTTTACACAACTGATTAAAATAATGGGCTATCTTGCCCGTAAATAGATACATAGATAACTCACTATCAGGGCTTCTTCCTGATGGGATTTATAGAATGTTTGCATTGCAAGAATTGTTCTTACCAAGCAACAAGCTTTCCGGACTGATAAACGATGCCATTGTCAATCTCAACAATCTTACAGTTCTTGCTCTTTATGCTAATGCGTTTACAGGATTGATTCCATTACAAATTGGGAGGCTCCTCAAATTGGAGCAGCTCCTTCTTCACATAAACAAACTCAATGGAACTAAGCACGAGGTTCAAAACTTCGATAGCTAGGCACGACTTACAACTACTTCTACTATTGCTACAGTTTTGGATAAATCTACATCAGTTTTCCTTCAAGTGGCAGAGTTAAAAGATCCAAGCAAGTTTGTATCTTTTACATCACTTTCCAGTTCCCTTGGTCAGATTTTGGTTCAGCTACGTTCAGGTTTGTGAAAACACATGTTCATGTCTCTTTATAGTGTTTGCTCGAATTTCTTTTTAAGATATAATTTTCCATCAAAGTTTTGTACATGAGAACCAGTGTTAGCTAAGGCAAGATATTTGACTCATTGACTAATTAGATTTTAACTTATATATATGGAGGGTTGTGATGCCACCATGCTTTGTTATATGATTGAAACTTATTTATTTATTTATCTAAGGTGACTTGTTTTTTTGTATCTTTTTTTAGCTTGCCACTGGAACAGAATTGCGCCTTTCCGTTCATTCTTATGGAAAATTGTCCTTGAGAAGCATGAGAAGTACAAGGTAAAACCGTAAGTGTTGAACTTCACTGTTTTTCTTGATCAAATTTTTTTAATAGAATGCAAGGTTGTGCCCATCTGTTTTGGCATCTGAATTAAGGTTTAGTTTTGGATAGTTACTGAGGCCTTTTTGTCTCTGAGTTTTTGACTCTGTTCAAGTTCTGTGATTATGTAGCCTCCTGTGTAGTCTTTAATCATGATCATGTCTTGTTAAGTAGCAGCATGTCAGGTGCTTGTTGTGATCTGTTTTGTTGTCCCTGATTAATCATGTTTGGATATGCTGGTTTGCTAAGTAATCAGACCTGGGGTGCATCTGTCTCGTAGTGTGTTTTATTCAAGTTTGATTTGAGGTTTGTATCAGGTTTAAGATTATCAAGTCTAGAACCTAAATACTTGTTTGAATATGTTTTGATACAACATGTGTTATGAATCTGTTTTGTAGTCTGGTTTGTGCTTAATTCATACTCTTGAGCTGTTAGAAAAAGAAAAAAAACACAAACATAACTAATCCCACCAAACAAAAAAACCATTTCTTTTTAAGTTCTTCCCTTTTCAATTCAACTAATATTTCCAAAATTGTGGTTGGTTGTTTGTTCATTTCAAAATGGGGATTGCAGCAGCTGAGTTTCAATTCCATGTTCTAGCGGCAACAAGTCTCTTGAGTAATGAGCTGTGTAGTTTGTGTGTCAGTCTACAAGATAGTCACAACTTGTTTACTTCATCCAGCAGCAGTCAGGTGAGTTTAATATTTGCTCATTAAGCTTTTTCTTGCCAATGCCTACTTTACTTGTTTTCGGTTGCAAGTGAGTGAAAAGTTCTTTCCATTTGTCCTACAGCTTGAAAATAGAGACATAGTTTATTTTCAAAAATCACTTCATGGCGAAAACATTGAGCAATTTTTCTACCCTGATGTTCCATCGTTTCTGGAGTTTGTGCATAATCGGCTGGTGAAACGACCTTTTTGTTTTCAATAGGCTTATAATGTCTCAATAGCATGAACATTTTCTTTGGCCCTCATTATTGTCTGTCGACCTATATCACAATACTTTTCGGTGGTTCCTGCAATTACTCGTAACATTGACCCTATCTTTTTGTACTTTCGACTCCTTTAACATTGAGTTGGGTGTCAGGCTTCTGAAATTTAGCAAGTGAAGAAGAAAATTAATCATTGTGGCTTGTTTATTTTTGGATGATTTGCTTTTTGTCGTCTTCTGAAATTTAAGTTTGTTGTTTCATTTGGTGCTGATTTGTACAAAATGGATGCAGCAAAGGGCTTTGATGGTGCTCTCCTAAAAGTTGAGGAAATATTAGCAGCAACTCCCAATAGCAAAGCAATTCGAAAATGCTGCGAATCAAAGGTATAATTTTATTTTGCCTAAGACGACATTTCTTTAGAAGATCATAGCAATAATTGTAATAACATCTTCAACTTTGTAGATACATTATGAAACCACTGGGCCAGAGATATATATCAGATTTTCTTGTAGTGTATGGAATGGGTCCGAAGGGCAAGTTGATGCATTTGTTGCAGGGATCGGTACAGGGGGTACTATTACAGGTGCAGGGAGGTTCCTCAAGGAGAAAAAATCAAGCATGAAAGTCAGCCTCTCTTTCTTGTTCCCTTTTTTTCTCCACTTTATTATTCTTCATTGTACTTTATGTTATTTTGGTACAACCTTCATACAGCGATTGTATTCTGAAAAGAAAAAAAAATCGTTATTTTGACAGGTGTATGGAGTTGAACCTACTGAAAGTGCAGTTTTAAATGGAGGGCAGCAAGGTAAACTGATTTGCGTGCAGTTTTAATGTATTGTTGCACCAATACCTTACAACTTGTTAACTTTGAAGATTCAGCAGAAGCCTGTTTGATATTTGCACGGAACGGAACATTCAAATAACAGACCCCTTCTTTTTTAACTGACCACTTAATTTGAGGCCTTTATTGAAGTGCTGTTTTTTTTTTACTTTTTCGTGAACCCGCACCATGATTACATTGAAATATGTTAAAAGAAAAATATAGTTCTGATTTTTAAATGCTTTACTATACTATTTCTCCGCATTGGGATAATTATTGTTTGCATGGAGTGTTTTTTTGTGGACTTTTTAACATAACCAGGAGAATCTAATAAAGGCCAGCCTGATGCATAAAGCAACTTATATTTGACCTTTCTGTTCAGTTTTTATCAAGTCTGTGCAAGCACATGTTCAGTCGTATTTATCTGTCTGGTAGCAAGTTTGCTTCAGGTCTCATGAAGCTGAGTTTTCTGCTCTGTTTTGTTAATGATCAGCATATTGTTTTTAAGAGTTCTTGTATCAGGTTCTCAGTCTTATGTGAAACAAGAGTGGAAATCGTCGTAGAGATATGTTGCCTCTGTTTTGACTAATGGTGCATTTTCTTAGTTAACTCCATGTTTATGAGGATTCTGTTGCTTGTCATCTTTATTGTAAAGTTGAGGGATTGATTTCTTTTGTAATCGGTGATGTTGCTACTTGATGAAGCATTTATCAGATCTTCCATGGTTACATTTTGTCTTGCATCTTGGGCAACTGAGGGCTCGGTCTGAAATGTAATAGAGATGGCTGTCATCATGCCAGATATTCAAAAGATGGTAAGCAGCTACTAATTAGTATAAAGAAAGAAGCCTGATAGGTACTGTGTCAATATGTTCTTCGAAGTTGGCCTTCTGACTTGTTATTCGCCTTTGAGATATTTCTAGTTGTACTGGCTTGATTAGCCATGTAATTATTTGTGTTTTGAAAGTAGATCGTGGGGTTTTTGTATTGTGATTCATTTGTTGAATCATTGTTCTTATTTATGATTGTTTTTATTTATTATTTTTGTGAATTAAAATTGTTTTTATAATTTATTATATTTATTATTTATCATTTTTATTAATTAAACCTGTAATTCATTTATTATTTATTATTTATATTTTTGTGAATTAAATATGTTATTTTGCGGTGGAGTGAACATCCGCCGCCAAAACTATTTTTTACCTGCATTATTTCTTCTAATGAGAAAATATTTCCTGGCGGTTTTTTAGACAATTCCCGGCGGATATATCTCGCCACTAAGGTTTCTTACCGGCGGATGAAAAAATCCGCCAGGAAAGGGCATAAAACTTTTAGCGGCGAAGTCAAAGACGGCGGATTTTACCGGCGGCCAAAACCGCCGCGAAAAAGCATTACCGGCGGATTCTCTGCTTTAGCGGTGGAAACAAATCCGCCGCTAAAAAACTTGTTTTTTGTAGTGATTTTAAAATCTCTTTTCTCACTGCTTTAATTTTTTCTTTTACCTTGAATGTAACGCTCCGCTCCCGAATATCGAGCCCTTATCCGGAAATGGAACGTTCGGCACGCATAATATTAAATAATCTAATATTACACGTAAGCATCTACTACGTCGCATCAAATAAAGCAAACGGAAACAAAAGACTCGGGTAAAATTCTCCATACAACCAAGAATAGAAAGAATAACTAAAGGGTAGAAATGTAACTTATTACATCAAGAGAAATCCAAATGAAACTTAAAAGAAATACGAAATCTTCAAAACTATGAAAGACAAAACCAACAGGTTCAACTAAAGAACTTGTTTCCCAAAACAGCGACAAAAGAATAATTAAGACAATAATTAATAAACAGCTCCAATTCCGGCGTCCTCAAACGTCGTCATCGAAGTCCTCATCAAGCTCATGGTCGACAAGTTCATCTTCTCTCCCCCAAACACATAAATAAACATGCATTTGAGGTAAGTACATTGTACATAGTAAGAAGTAGAAGCTACAAATTAACTAAGGCTCTTTAACAAGTTTTATTATAATAGTTATCTTTATGAGACCGACTCAATCTAGGGTTCGCTTCATGTCCATCAACATGTCATGACTAACTGTTTCTAACTTAGCTTATCTTTGTTACATCCGCATTCAAGGGCACTACGCTTGGTGCTGCCCACCATGAGACATCTGGGTGCAACCTATTGGTGGATCACACCAATAGCCACGGGCTAGTCCCGATAGTATACGCGTTCGGTGAAGTCCCTCTACTCCTGGTGACCTCTAATGGCCAGCAAAGTTATCCATCCAAGAGTACCCTCTATTCCTGGTGCCTCTAGAAAGGCCAGCAAGTTTACTAATTTTATCCGAAAGCCTACACATTGCGATATAAACTTGTGCTTACCAAGAATGACATGATGTTTAATCTTTTAGCTGCACAAGTATGTTTATTATTATGTTGTTATCTAGCCACCTAAGTGTTTTCAAGTAATCTCACTCACATCCACTACTCTCTTTTCTAGACCACTAGACACGGACAAGGCCTAGCAATTACACAGACATTGATGAATACTAATTCATAAAAGCACAAGCCCATTCATGCCTTTCCGACGGTCCCGGACTTCAACTCCCTTTAAGAGTACGTCCGGTGCCGGAATCAAACGCATCAGAAACTCACTCGCGGCTTGTTCATGTTATTTCATCTTATTTAAGCTTATTAACAAAACTATAATTCAAGTTAAGGATCAAAAATAACATTAACCACAAGATCCATTGTCAACCAAATCATTTATTCATATTTTCTGAAAAAATAAATAACACAGCACAACAACTACACATCATATATTTATTTAAAAAAATCATTTAATAAATACTATACCACCACTCTACAAACAAATTATTTAAACACTTAACTATTTTTTTTTTCTCCTCTTTCGTCTTTTTTTTCCTCCTGCTTATTTTCCTCATTCATCAGCTCTCTCTCTTTTGAAGTCGGCACATGATTGCCAATTGATATACTTAAATAAAAAAATACAAAAAAAACTGTACAGAAGCAAAACCTGTATATATATACTTTTCTATTTATCTATTTATTTATAATCTATGACAACAACTGGAAAAAAAACAAATGTATATTGTCTCCCCTTTTTTTTTCTTCGACAGCAGATAAGTACTAACAGAGTACTAAAATATCAACCATAAGCGAAACAAAGTGTACAAAACAACACGATTCAAAAACACGATCTAACCTCTCTAAACCATAATTAATTTATAGAAAAAGTCTCTTACCTTTTAGCAAGATATTCCCACCAAACCTTGACAAAGTCGTAACTTTCGGGTGTTGAATCGACGCTCTCTTGAAGACGATTTCGCTGCTCTACCCTGATCTGAAAACCGTTGAGATTCGACTTAGAATCTGATGGAAAACTTTCTCAGCCCTAACTTTGCTCTCTGTGCCGTTTGTGATGAACGTAGGGGGAAATTCTGATTCAAAAGGTTAGGGAAACTAATAAGGTTTATTTTTCCTTAAATAGGAAAATTCCCAATAATTAACCTAATCCCTTTTTTTCCTTAATTACCCTTACAAATCAAATTTTTCCCTTAAATTATATACATATAATTCGACATCTATATATATATAATAACAAAATACTTAACTCCAAATAAAGAAGTCGGAATAATAATATTTCGTTTTCGCAAAATGACACGTCTGTCCTTTCCTGAAAATCGGAATATTACATTGAACATTTGAGATCCTGACACTTCCAGCTTGATGGGAACCAAATTTACTGTGCATTTCTGTACAGTTTAACCCACGGTTATCATATTTCTAGCATGGTTCGGGTGAGTTTAGACCCTATATCGAGTGTTAATGAGGTTTTCTTTGCACGGCGAGTAACTGTCGGTTTTTCCGTAAACTCGGCCTACTTTTAGCACTTTTTACTCATTTCCCGAGCACCCGTAGTTTGCGGGGTTATGCGTTTTCCTGTTGTTTCCTTATTTATGCAGGATTTGGGTGAGTTGGGAGCCCGGAAAGCGATGATTTATGAGATTAGACATGTCCGAGGCGAGAAATGAAGGCTGAGTATGAAGAAAGTGAAGTTTTGGAAGTCAAGGCACCTATCCGTATGGATAAACCTCTGTCCGTACGGACAACCCTCAGCCAGAATCAAGATTTTAAACAGAGATTTAGCCGTACGGATAGGTCTTTTATCCGTACGGACAGAATGATGCAGTAGAGATCCATCCGGACGGATGGAAATATATCCGTACGGACAGACGCTAGGAATACAAAACAGAAGGTTTAATCTGAGATATATCCGTACGGACAACCTTCCAGCCGTACGGACAACCTGGAGAATCAAAAACCATCCGTACGGATATCCTTTTATCCGTACGGACAAGCTGAATTTTGCCCTAGCCTATAAAAGGGCAGCTCAAACGTTTTATTTGACGGACTTTTACGATTTTAGATAATTGTTGCCTCTTCTGGGCGATTTCCTTCGTCTGGAAGCGTAGAATTAAGTTCCATATACCGTTGTTCTCGTCTTTCGATCCTCTTTTACACTAAATACATTACATCATAAATCTGTTACGTCTCGATTGTCAAAATTTGATTTTTTGTGAGCACACTTTGGTATTTCATCAATCTTCAATAAAGTGGGTATGATTTCTTGTTCTTTTATCTTTTATATCATGAATTCCTTTATCAATTATTGTTTCAATCCGATAATGAATAGCTAAATCATTTGTACGGCCGAATTATGTGAAAGCGGATGAAACGCCATTAGGGAGATGAACCGGGAGGTAGTGTAGCACGTAATGAAACGTTCTAATCAATAATTCATATCACGAAACCAGTTTTAATCGTAATCGATGCTAGCTTGATCACCTAGTCATTCATCATCACACACACCTAGCTTATAAATGTATGTTGCGGCTAAGTGTGGGAACCGGGGTTTCGGAACCGTAGACGTTTTGGCTTAAAAGGTAGTTTGACACCTACATGTGCACTAGATTGACACTCCAGTCATTAAGTCCATTCCAATACAGGGTTTTTATCGTTTAGACAAGGAAGGTAGAGCACACTCCCGGGGTAGTTTGTCTGAGGGTAGAGTAATCCGCTGGATCGTAGTTCGGCTGTACCTCTTTTAATCGTTAAGAAATCCGTTAGTATAATCTTTCTTTTATGCAATAGTATAACATCCTATTTTCCTGGTTGACCTGAACTGAGTGATAAGTCAGCTGTGGTACTCAAAGCCAATCTCTGTGGGTTCGACCTCGGACTCCTCAAGCACTACCTACAATCGATCCGGTCCACTGCCGGTTAGAAAGTAGATTTTGCTAAGGTTTCGAGTTTTTACTTGATTAACCAGATTGCAAAAATCCTCGTATCATGTTGGCGCCGTTGCCGGGAATTGGCAATATTTTGATATCACAATAGTTGACCGAAAGCTTGGGCTTAGGTCGTTTTTACGTTTTCTTGTTGTTTCATTGTTGTTTTGCAGTGTATGAACACAAGGAGGTCTCGACAACAACCTCTTGAGCCATACCAACCAGAGATAGAATCGTTCGCTAGACAGAGGAACGGTTTAAGAAGAAGACTACAATTTGATCTTACTCCGGAAACTGTGGACGGACACAAAACGTCAGACTTCTCTTCAGAGGAAGAAGAAATGACAACCAACGGTAGGGATCAGTTGAATGGTGATGGGACGTCTCAAATGGGGGGTTTGGGTACTCTAAATAACCCACCTCCATGCGAGAGGAATCTCCTAGACCCTCCTATGGTTGCAAGGATAGATGGAAGGAATTTATTTGACCCCGCTCTAGAAAGGGGAGATGGAAGAAACAGACAGGACCAACAAAATGATGTGTTAAATGGTCAGTTACAGCAACAGCCACCTGGTCAGGACAATTTGCAATTGCAGATGTATCAGTTGATTCAACAACATGCGGCACAGATTCAGCTTCTGCAAGCGAATCAGAACAACCAGAATCAGCAACAGCAGAACAACCCACAGGAAAATCAGGGGTTTATATCAGCAAGGGATTACGTGGTTACCCCGTATCAAGGGACCGGACATAATCTGATCAGAATCCCAGCCATCCATGCCAACAACATGGAACCGAAGCAGAATGTCATCAACCTGATCAGCGAGAATGCAGTTTTCTATGGGCAGCGGAATGAGGACCCGAATGAATTCCTAGACAACTATCTGCAGATAATCTCGACATTGAAGTACAACGGAGTGAGCGAGGAGGCACTCAAGTTGATGATGTTCCAGTTTGCATTAAGGGGAGCCGCAAGAACATGGTTCAACACCCTCCATAACGCCTCATTATCTACATGGGCCGAAGTGGCCGATGTGTTTCTGAAGAAATATTTTCCACCAGCAAAGATTGAGGATTTAAAGCGGGGTTTCGGGACCGTAGACGTTTTGGCTTAAAAGGTAGTTTGACACCTACCTGTGCACTAGATTGACACTACAGTCATTAAGTCCATTACAATACAGGGTTTTATCGTTTAGACAAGGAAGGCAGAGCACACTCCCGGGGTAGTTTGTCTGAGGGTAGAGTAATCCGATGGATCGTAATTCGGCTGTACATCTTTTAATTGTTAAGAAATCCGTTAGTATAATCTTTCTTTAATGCAATAGTATAACATCCTATTTTCCTGGTTGACCTGAACTGAGTGATAAGTCAGTTGTGGTACTCAAAGCCAATCTCTGTGGGTTCGACCTCGGACTCCTCAAGCACTACCTACAATCGATCCGGTCTACTGCCGGTTAGAAAGTAGATTTTGCTAAGGTTTCGAGTTTTTGCTTGATTAACCGGATTGCAAAAATCCTCTTATCACAACTCCCAGCCTGTTTTAACAGCCTCAAAAAAACCATCCTTTTGAATCCACCTATTATCGAAGAAGAATTTCCTCTGAATGATAAGTAGATTCAATTTAGGAAAAAGCTCCAGCAGTAACATACAGTGATCTGACAAAACCATATCCAAATGAGAACGAACAAGCAAGCAGCCCTCCCAAATAATTGCCTCCAAGACTCTAGGGAAATAAATCTATCTAACCTTTCCAAAATAGGCTCTTCGTTATCTCTTCTTCTCCTCCATGTCCAGAAGTGGCCTTTATAACCAATGTCTACCAGTCTATTGTCGGCCACAAATTTTTTAAAATCCACAAAAGAGGAAATTTTCCTACAGACTCCACCTTCTTTCTCTTTTGAAGAAAGGATATCATTGAAATCGCCGGCTAGGATAAAATTGGAACCCCAAAAATCTATTGTGTCCTCCAGAATTCTCCATTGATCTTTTCTAGTCACAGGGTTTGGACTAGCATAGATGCCGACAAAACAATAATTTTGGTACTTTACCGGTTCAATAAAGAACTAAGCATATCCGTGTATTTATGAGAGATAAGTATCTCCATGAAAGACTTAGATGACCTAATACGTACCTTATCACCACGATACATACTTTTCCATAAGCACCCTACAATATATAAATCAAGTAAGACAATGGAGAAGTGATAAGGAGTCAAAAGTACATTATGGTTGGACTTAAATAACAGGGAATAATTTTGTTATGTCATTGAATTGATAAAACTTGTCCTTATGTCCTTACATAAATAACCACACAATTTAATCTAGAATCTAGTGGATAAGATACACCACAATAACACTAAGAGGCCTGAACTTATTACAAACTACAAAGTAGTCCTTATACTTTAACATCCCCCCTCAAACTGAAGGGTGTAGTTATCACATTCAGTTTGCTTCTGTAGTACTGAAACATAGTTGCTGACGGAGGCTTTGTCATAAGATCAGCTACTTGATCAAAGGTAGGAACATGTTTGAAATCCATAACACCTTGCACAGCCTTATCTCTAACAAAATGCACATCCAACTCAACATGCTTGATTCTACTGTGTGTCACTGGATTATGAGCCAAGTAACATGCTCCAAGATTATCACACCACATAACTGGTTTGGTGATCAAGCTAATTTTCAATTCTGACAAGAGGTTAAGAAGCCACTGAGTTTCAGCTGCAGCATTGGCAAGAGCCCTGTATTCGGATTCAGTACTTGATCTGGAAACAACCTGTTGTTTCTTAGATGACCATGATACAAGAGAACCAGCAAGATAAACACAGTAGGCTGCAACAGACTTTCTGTCAATTTTATCTACTCCCCAATCAGCATCACTGAATGTATGTATCAGTAAGGGTTGTGCCGGTTTAAAATGCAGACCATGATACAAAGTACCTTTAATATACCTCAGTAAGTGTTTCACTTGCTGCCAGTGTCCCATAGTAGGTGACTGCATATGTTGGCTCAAAGTATTAACAGCATAGGTAAGATCTGGTCTGGAGAAGGTGAGATATTGGAGGGTCCCAGGGTACTCCTGTAGATAGTAGGTTTTGTCATTGGAGTGCTGGACTGACCTGTCTTGATAGGTGTTATCACCATAGGAGTGGAACATGGCTTCAAATTTTCCAACCCTAACTTGACAAGAAGCTGTTGTGCATACACATGTTGTGACAGATATAAACCAGTGTGATCCCTCCTCACTTGAATGCCAAGAAAGTGATGTAAGTTCCCCAGATCCTTTAAGGCAAACCTGTTATGCAAAGAACTAACAAAGTGCTGTATTTTACTTGGATCATTCCCTGTAATTAGAATGTCATCAACATAGACCAACACATACAATAGGCTTTTAGCAGAGTGAAAAATAAATAAAGAGGGATCAGCTTTAGACTGAGCAAATTTCCAGGTGAGCATCTATTTTCTCAACTCATCAAACCAAGCCCTAGGGGCTTGTTTTAGGCCATAAATTGCCTTTTTAGATGACAGACATGGGTTGGTTTGGTACTATCAACAAAACCTTCAGGTTGTGTCATAAAAACAGATTCATACAGGGTTCCATTGAGGAATGCGTTGTTGATATCAATCTGTCTTAAAGGCCAATCCAGAGAAACAGCAAGAGCCAAAATAGTTCTGATGCTAGAGGCTCTAGCAACAGGACTAAAGGTGTCAGAGTAGTCAATGCCTGGTGTTTGATGGAATCCTTTTGCCACAAGTTTGGCCTTATGCTTGTTAACAGTTCCATCTGGATTCAATTTCAGTTTAAATACCCATCTGTTATCAACAAGGTTATGAGCTTGAGATCTAGGCACCAAGTCCCATGTGTGATTCTTGATTAAGGCATTGTATTTTGACTCCATAGCTTCCTTCCAGACTGGAGATTGCAAACCATCTGATACCTTAGTTGGTTCTGGTGAGGGTACAGAACATGTGGAAGTGGCCAAGAAGGAGTAGGTTTTAGGCTTGAAGATGCCACTCTTGGCCCTAGTTTGCATGGAATGTTTGTTGATGTTTTCCTGTTGAGGTATAGGACTAGGACTGAGAGAAGATGTAGGGTACAGTTCAGAAAAGACAGTATTGGATGAAGGAGATGAACCAGCAGATTCAGGAATTTGAGGTGAAGATGAAGAGGACATGTTTAGAGGGGAATTTTGGTAGGATGCTGGTGGAGAGGCAGTTTGATGTGGCTCAGGATAGGTATTATTAGAAGTCTGATCAGGTATGACAGGACAGGAAGGACTGGAGCTTGAAGATGAAGAGATGGAGTGACTGTTAGGAACAACAGGCTTGATTGGTTCAGGTAAACATACTATAGGATGAAAGGAGTTAGGCATCACATTGTTGGGAATTTCAGAGTCAAGATTGGAGTTTATTTTGTAAGGGAAAGACAATTCATCAAAGGTTACATCTCTTGATATATACGGTCTTCCCTTTGGGTCAAGACATAAAAAACCTTTGTGTGATGGACTTAGACCAAGATGAACACACTTTTGAGAATGAAACTGAAACTTTCTAGACTGATAGGGTCTAAGGTTAGGATAACAGGCACAACAAAAAACCCTAAGAAGAGAATAATTAGGAGGTTTACTAAAAAGACACTCATATGGTGACTTATGATCAAGGACAGGTGTAGGCAAATTGTTGAGAAGTCTGACAGAGTGTTGAAAACTTTCCCACCATAATCTACGAGCCAAACTAATGAAAATAACTCTATTCTAAAAAGATAATAAAATTACTAAGATGATAACAAATAAATTGAAAACGAACAAGCAATGATCCACCAATCTCACAACCCTCAACTTTCTCTCTAGATTGTTTAGTGAAGATTTAATGAAGATTGTGGTTCACCTATCAAAAGTATGAATTTCTAATCTCTTAGATAATTCGCCTATTAATCTCTCATCTCTCGATCTTAAAGATTAACGCTTTCATAACAAAGGTGTAAGATTTCTCAATCTAGCAACCTAGAAATTAACCTAACAACTCTCGTTATTTTTAGGTTAAAAATCTAATCTTTACTACGGTGATCTAAGTCTAACAACGATTCTCATCAAACGTTAAACATCAAATCGCAACCATCTCTCGATCTTAAATTGCATAGCAATATGAACATAATAAAGAAACAAACTTTATTTAAAACTCACAAAACATCCAAAGATTGAAATCAAGTTGCTCGATCGGCTTCACAAGCTTGTTCAACCATGCTCTAGCCTTTATTCATCATTGGTATGCAGAAAATAAAAAAAGTAGATAAAACTATGTTTATGGTAGCAAGAGGAAACAACAAAGTCGCTCCCAAGGGGCCTGGGGTGGCCAGGGATGGAATTATTAACCTTTAGGGTTCAGAAAACACGACTATTTATAGGGTTCAATGTCGGTTTAGCTGAGGCGGCGGACTGGACGCCCGATTAGAATGGTGAACGCCCGTCCAGGGTGTATAAAATCTTCGAGTCGGGCCGAGTCATATCAGACGCCCGTCCTATGCATTTCTAAACGCTCGTCCACCGAAATCCATCAATACTCTGAATCAGGTGGCTTCTCTGGACGCCCGTCCGGATCTTCAAACGCCCGTCCATCTCTATTTCAAGTTTGACTTGCATCTTCTTCCTTCCGTTTAGATCTCCTTTTATGACATGTTCGCGTACCTACAAAACCATAAAAACACGCAAAGTGTAAAACCATAGATAATTACCAATAAAATCACGAAATTAGCTCAACTTTGCATTTAAATCATTTCCATACGCATTCTTTCAATAAATCATTTAAACACTTAATTTTCTATAAAAAGTAATAAAACACAAAGGAAATTGCTACGAAACAAAGTCATATAAATCGTAAAAATCACCGTTAACAAGAGACAGTCACATCTCTACTATGGATCTATGTTTTCTTTCTGCTATCCCATTTTGGACATGAGCATGAGGGCAGGGGTGTCTAAAAAGGGTACCAGATTCTTTAAGAGATTGTTCAAAAGACCTGAATTCTCCCCCTCAGTCTGTCTGAAGGCACTTAATTTTTGTATGAAACTGAGGTTGACTGAATAGGGGCAGGACCCCAAAGATCAGAGTGAACTAAATCAAAAGGCAAAGCAGAAGCAATACTAGAATTAGAATATAGGAGAGCATGCTGCTTCCCTAAACAACAAGCTTCACAAAAGGAAACAGTCTCATTATTTTTCAGAGTCACGTTACATTGCTTTAAGACCTGATGCATAACCCTCTCAGAGGGACGCCCTAACCTTCGATGCCAAACATTGGCAGAATTACAACTAGACAAGGAACCAACAAAAGACTGATGAGCTATCGTATTGGAATTGCAGCTGGAAAAGACTTCAGACAGATGTCTGGAACTGGGACTGGAATTGGAACTGGAAGAAGAACTGGAACTGGATGGAACACTTGATGCTTTGGAGTGAAGAGACCTCAAATTTGAAGGAATATGGAGCTGATACGGGCCATTGTTAAGGGTTCCTTCCACTAGAACTCTCCTGGTAGCCAGATCCTTCACAAAACAAGAGTTAGAATGGAACTCAAGGTAAACAGGATTATCTGCAGTCAATTTTGATACACTTAGAAGATTTTTAGTGATAGAGGGAACATGGAGGATATGATTAATAGACAGATTGGAATTACACTTAGCAGGTAGAATAGATTGACCAATATGAGTGATTTCTAGAGACTCAGCATTACCAACTTGAAGAGTATCAGACCCTTCATTACCTGCATTCAGATGGAGACTATTGAGATCAGAAGCAATGTGAGATGTAGCACCACTATCAGCGTACCAGCTTGGATCCACAAAGTTGTCTGAGGAAGCAACATAAGCTGCATTTGGTCTAGAATTGGAACCTTGAAATCCTGTATTGCCATTGTTGTTGTTGTTCATAGGTGGACCAGTATAGGCTGAATTGACCTGTAGTAGCATATAGCAGCTGTATGTCCAGTTCTTCCACAGACTTGACAAACTGGTCTAGGGCCTCCTTGAGTTTGTCCACCTCTTCCATTTCCTCTACCTCTACCACCTTTATTGCCTCTAGAACCTCTTCCTCTACCAGCATCTTGGGGTCCATAGGTAGAGTTCTGTCTGGAATTAGGTCTAGGGCATCCATTCTTTTGTGCAGCATAGTTAGTAGATGGTGTTGGGACATCTAGAGTGATAGTGGGATTGAATCGTGCTATCAATCTTTCATGTGTAACCAATTGAGACTGAACTGCAGGCCAAGTCAGTGAACCAATCCTGGATGTGATGTTTACGATAACAGATTCATAATCTTTACCTAGACCGCCAAGAACAGAAATGATCAATTCTGAGTTTGAGATGGGGCATCCTGCTGCTGCCAAACCATCTGAGTAAGTCTTCATCAAGGCAAGGTAATCAACCATGGATCTGGCCCCCTTGTCTGTTCTACTCAAGGCTCCTTTGTATTCAATGATCCTAGCTTCAGATCTGTTATTAAACAAGGTCTCCAACATGTTCCAAACTTCGAAAGCAGTATTACAACCTATCAATTCCACCAAAGCTTGTTCAGTCATCGAAGCCATCAACCAACCGACTAGAAGATTGTCCATAGTCACCCACTCATCAAACGCAAGATTTGAAATAGACCCATAAACAGGACTCACAATGAACTGGGGTGGACATGCAGTGGCCTCAAGCAGATGATTCTTAAGATGATGGCCGTGAACAATCGGAAGAATGGTGGATTTCCACAGCAAGTAATTATCACGATTCAGCTTAATTGTACAAGTTTGAGACAAATTGGCTCCAAAAGGAGCAGCATGAACAGAACGTGGTATGATAGAAGTATTGGTCATGAAATTTGGGAACGGTGGTAAACTTGTGTGAGGATGGGGAGTTTCAAGACCTGAGGGATTCATGTTCAATGGAGATGAAGCTCTCAGACCACTAGTTGGTGTCGAATACGGTGGTGGAGAGACGGAAGAAGTACCAGCTCCGGCGGTGTTTATCTCAGAGAAATGAGCAATGGACAAGGGTACTTGTGTGGTAAAAGATCCAATGGAGATAGAGGTGGTTGTTGACTGAGTAGGAAGGCTCACCGGAGTTGTGCTCACTGCGGCTGTGGTGGCGTCGGCCATAGCTAGCACCGCTACCAACTTAAAGAACAGGGAATAATTATGTTATGTCATTGAATTGATAAAACTTGTCCTTATGTCCTTACATAAATAACCACACAATCTAATCTAGAATCTAGTGGATAGATACACCACAATAACACTAAGAGGCCTGAACTTATTACAAACTACAAAGTAGTCCTTATAATTTAACAGTTGGAAAAGACATTCTGTTGATCTATGCAGAAAAAAGAAGGTTGCTGAATAGCAAAACAAGGACTTTAGAGGATGCACTGATCATATGATTTATGACCCTTTCCCTTCTTACCTTCTTTGTTTCCATATCTAGTATTAAGGATTCTAGTTACAGAGTTACAGGGAGCCTAAAGGTGTCTCCTAACATGACAATATGTATTTTATTATAAAACATGTTATATCTCTTCATGTTATTTTATTTCCCGTCTTCAATGGCACCATAGTTTTTTTTACTATGGTACTATATCGAAAACAATCCATCGGTCAATTGTCGCAATCGACCGATACAAAGTTGGTTCTCATCTGTAGTTAATCAACTCCACGACTGACTAAAAGTAAGTCGTTTCTTGGTTGTAGAATTAATTGTGGAAATTAAAGTCAATTGTCATTGTGGTATCACACAACAGTAGAATCGGTGTGATGTCCCTAAAGACGCTATATTTTCAATACATATTTTGGGGAGTGGTTTAAAAAGGACAAAAAAAGATGGGAAATAGGAATCAGGACAGTGAAAATGTAAAATTTGGTGATAAGGACAAATCTACTGTTCATAACCCCAAATCCACTATTTGTTGCAGTGAAACTGACCTCAAATCCACTTTTTGCTGCAGTGAATATGTCATTTTTACCCAAAAAAATATTCCACTTTATTCTTCACATATTTCTATGTTCAAAGTAACATTTTTGACAATAAACCCTATATATTATTATAATGACTTAATTCCTTTCTTTGTTGTTAAATAGAGGGGAATCAAAGATAGATACCATATGCACTTTAAATTATTGTTGAACATAAAGTATGTCTAAACTGCAATACCATGTTATATATAAGAATACATGTATACATACATCAAATAAGCCACCAAAAGGAAATACAAGCACATAATAAAACTACATTTCCGGAGCTAGACAAACATATGCAGATATGCTCTTGGAAAATGGCAATCACACACAAGAAACAAACTTAACACGGTAGGGAAAAAGGAAAAAAATCCCGATTCAAAACGGATGATTCCATATCGAAATCTTGATTTATTTAGAAGGTGGTGGTGCCAAGAAAGGAATAGCCATTGGAATTGAAGGTATAGTTGGCAGAGTAGTGGCCGTTGCTGCTGG